>ML776585.1:1171995-1198500 GCA_009831015.1 Picea engelmannii | reverse complement strand
GAGAAGGATGACCGCAAGGACACCGGTTAATAGGTTCTCCTATTCAATATTGCTCAAAACTCTTTCTCTTTTTTTATGTTTATCAGAGTTGTAGCTCTTCTAGCTCATAGCCATGGTAGCAATAGCATAGGCATTATCAAACTACTGTTGAAACTAGCCATGCACCCTGATTTCCTTCGGGCAGGGTGGCAAAACAATGTTTTGAGTTTGCATGCTAATTTGGACTGGCCAGCTGTCTCGGTTTCCTTCACAGGCGGGACAGCTGGCACCTCCATGTCATGGTGTAATTTTGCAGTATTAATATAATAAGATCTGTTTTTTACTTAAAAAAAAAATAAAATAAAAAAATATATATATATATATAGATCTTTTAATTACAAAAAAATTGTTTACTTTATTGCACAATTTTAATGATGATGATGATGGTTAATGTCCACTGAGACCAAAATTGGTTTATTGGACCTTAAGAAAAGTTAGAGATTACTTGGATTTCCCAAATCTTCAGAGTTGTCCGCATTAACCAACACCTGGACATGTTGTACGCCGCCTACTCCAGTGCCACCCCACGACGACAATGCCCCACCTACGCTCAGCTYTATGCCATTCCTGCTAGACGCGGCAAGGAGAAGGATGACCGCAAGGACACCGGTTAATAGGTTCTCCTATTCAATATTGCTCAAAACTCTTTCTCTTTTTTTATGTTTATCAGAGTTGTAGCTCTTCTAGCTCATAGCCATGGTAGCAATAGCATAGGCATTATCAAACTTCTGTTGAAACTGGCCATGCACCCTGATTTCCTTCGGGCAAGGTGGCAAAACAATGTTTTGAGTTTGCATGCTAATTTGGACTGGCCAGCTGTCTCGGTTTCCTTCACAGGCGGGACAGCTGGCACCTCCATGTCATGGTGTAATTTTGCAGTATTAATATAATAGGATCTGTTTTTTACTTAATATATATATATATATATATCTTTTAATTACAAAAAAAAAAATTGTTTACTTTATTGCACAATTTTAATGATGATGATGATGGTTAATGTCCACTGAGACCAAAATTGGTTTATTGGACCTTAAGAAAAGTTAGAGATTACTTGGATTTCTTTAAAATGTTATTTCAATGCTTGAAAAACATTAAGAGAAGCGTTCCAAGATCACTAAAGTTTTGATGACTTAGAAGGTTAGGAAGGTTGGTATTGTGACAAATATTTTGAAATTGGGATCTAATTTGGGAGCACTCTAGGGGAAAGTGTTTTTCATCTTCAACCCTCTTAGTGTCACAAAGATGACAGATTCTTTCTTTCCATGGTGTTTTGCGGATTGTCCAACGTTAAGTTTCACTATGCAACTCATGAGAATTAGTTTTTATTTTACCAAGATTGATTTTCTTCTTTAAGTTAGTCAAAACAGAGAAATATTTTTTATCTTAAAGGTTAAGGTTAACCACCTCCTTATAATATCTTAATTTTATTTTATCCTCTAATTCTTTATCACACCATAGATTCTCCTTGAATTTAGCTTGTACAATATTTTTAATAAAATCATTATTGATTTAACCAAGACTTAGCATCATTATGCCATCCCCACTTGAGTCATTGGTGATTTTGGCTAAAGTCTAAAGCAATTTTGGGGAGCCTATCGTCATCCATGTTGTTTTATTGTTCTTATACATTAAGTACCTAATCATAGTTGTGCTCTCAGTGGGGGAAATGTTCACTTTGATGAGGAGGATAGGATAGGGTGTATTGTCCTTAATTTTGAGACTATAAGATATAAAATTATTTTGGATCTACTATATCTTTCTCCAAGATTCTCAAGAGATATTCCATCTCCAACCTTCACATCCATATAAGATAACAAGAATGATAAGAGTCTCAAAGAGAAGCTTTTTCTTATCCCATAGTCAAAGGTCTGCTAATTTACAATTATTTTCAAGCCCATAAACTTTTCACCCTCCATTCATTATTTTCTCAATGCTATAATTCCAATTGAGCTTGTGATGAATATCAATTCCAAGATACTTGTATGAAGGCACTTCCTCAAAGATATTGTTGTCATTTACAAAATTATCGTAGGTGATATTCTTGGATTTAATGACCATAACCTTCGTTTTGTCAGTGTTCACAATCATACATGTACTAGAGCAAAAGTCCTTGAGAATTATAAATTGCTTACTAAGGTCATAGGGATTCCTTGCCATAAGAACAATATCATCGGCATAGAGAAGAATGATGATTACTATACTAGCAAGAGTTGGTCCAACACAGTCTGCGGCTTCCAAACAATCTTATAACTTGTCAATGTAATGTCAAAAAGGGTAGGCGATAAGGAACAACCTTGCTTGACTCCTATATTACAGTTAATTTCTTATGACCAACCCTCAGTGCTCCTGATCTTGGCAATAACATTCTTATACAACCTTACCGCAACAATTCTCAATCTGAAAGAAACTTTTATTTTTTCTAACATATTTGAACTTTTATTTTTCTAACATATTTTAAAAATTGGTCCTAGACACATTATCAAAAACTTTCCTAAATATATTAAATATTTTAATATTTAAATTTAAATATATTTAAAAAAAAAACATTTAAATTACACAATTAAAAAATAAATACTATAATCAAATTTAAAAATAAAAATAAAAATTATTATTATCAAATTTAACAATCGAAGAGTTGTAGTCCATCATTCCCAAATATATTAATCCATCCTTTGACATCAATCCGAGGTATAAAAATGGATCCAATAACCCCTTTTATACGAGTAATTTAGTATTATCAATGTCAATTCCCAATATTGTTTTTATGGGTATGTGAGTATTGATGATTATTAATATTTATTTATTTTTTATAATCAAATTTAACAATCGAAGAGTTGTAGTCCATCATTCCCAAATATATTAATCCATCCTTTGACCTCAATCCGAGGTATAAAAATGAATCCAATAAACCCTTTTATATGAGTAATTTAGTATTATCAATGCCAATTCCCAATATTGTTTTTATGGGTATGTGAGTATTGATGATTATTAATATTTACTTATTTTTTAGTGGGTATGAGTATCGATAATTATTAATTAATATTTAAATATATGGTAGTGAAATTTTAAATAGATATATTATTTAATTTAAATATAAAATTTTACAAAATTTATATTTAAAATGGATAAAATTATAAATATATATTAATGTAATATGATTTTATTGTAGTAAGAGTATTTGAAAATATTAAATTCATTTTTACATTATAATTTTACTAATTTAAAATTATAATTTTAATAATTATTATTAATAAATTTCAATGATAACAAATAAAAATTCAGATGAGTAAAACATTTAACATATTAAATGCTTTGACATAGACTTTGGAATAAGAATACCAAATTCTCATGAGAAATTTGGTGCCAACCATTACAATCACATTGAACCATTCAACATTCTATGTTTAATCATTTTCAAACATGTTGATCCAAATTAGTTTATGATTTTCACACCAACCATATATATAACTTTCACTTTGATAAATTCAATAAAGTTTTTTTATATACATGATTTATAATTCAAGAGTTTGTTAAGGAAACGGATTAACAATCTAATATCTAGATAGTGAAATCTTCCTTATAAATCACTAATAAATTATTTTAAGTGATGTAATTTTTAGCATATATATAAAAATAAAATCAATTATGATTATTTTCATTATCAATTAACAATTAAATTATGATAAAAATTATAATTTAAAAAAATAATAATAATAATAAATAATTTACTAATATTAATTTTAAATTACATCCTTTTACTGTTCTATATTAATATTTGTTATATATATATATTTTTTACGAAAACGGTTATGGATTATATTAAGAAGGTGGACTGGCCAGTAAAACATTGGCAAGCCACTGGGTCCTTTACATCGAGAGTGATTTCTATCACTTAAAGTTCAAGATACTGGAATCGTTACACATTACTCAGAATACATCTTGTTGATAGCTATTTCAGCGAGCCAGAGCGGCTTCGTGTCATTACATCTTCCCGCTGATAGACGTTTTTTTTCCTTTTGGTGACGACCTGCCATTCATTTCTTTGACCCTGGTTATGAATTTTCGGCTGAGCTTGCACTTCTTCTGCCTCAGCAATATCGACCCAGCTTGAGGCTTTCTTGGTTGGGCTTGAAGCCCTGGGCAGAGCTGCTTCCGCTGGGTCTTCCCCCTTAACAGTTTCTTTGAGGACGGAGACGGATTCCCCTTCAGCTTCTGACGGCGGGATCTTTGCTTCAGCTTGCTTCTCCGGTTGCGCTCCTGTCCACCAAGTGGGCCTTTGGCGTCGGGATGATCTTCTTTTCCCGGATGACTTCTCACAATTCCGGGCTATGTGCCCTGTTTCAAAACAAACCCTGCATCTGAAACAAAGGTTCTCGAAATCGATCTTTTGGGTCCAAGAGAAGTTCTCTCCGAGGAGGATGATTTATGCTGGGAAACCCTTGTTGAAGTCCATCTCTACACAGATCCGGGCAAAGGTGGAGTTGACTGGGGCAGCTTCAGGGCAATTGCAAAGATATTTCCCTATGCCATTTCCGATAGCTTCAAGAGATTTGTCCCCCCGGAAGTGCAGGGGGAGTGACGGGAGACGCACCCAGACCGGAGCAGTAGAAATAGAGGTCGTGGTTGGATCAAAGTCAGGGGTCCACGGCTGCACGGATAGCCCTGCTCTGCCCCAGAACCACGGCCCGGAGCTGTAAACCAAGTCTCTTTCATCAGAAGAATCAAAGATAGCTGTGAAAAAACCCTTCGCAAGGGGGCAGACTGTAATCTCACCCACAAGAAGCGGGGACCATTCGGAGTCGATCCAGGAGCGAAGAGCAACCAGATTCTGCCAAAAGCCGTTAAACCTGCAAACTAGGGCGAATTTGTTGAGCTGAGAGGAATACTCCAGTACTTCCTTCGGCATCTGGATAGAAACTGTCGGGGCTTCAACAATCGAAGTATTCGGAGCCGAAGAACCCCCTCGAAGGGAGGCAATATCCTTGAAAGAGGCTCGTCCCGCACGGCCCAAAGAGGGACTCTTATCTGGGAGAGGGCGGGCGGAGCAACCTCCGTCGGGCTTGGCACAGGCGTTTGAAGAGGCGCGTGCAGGAGCAGGGGGGGCGTCGACCGCCATGGAGGATGCAACCACGAGAGGGGGCGCAACAGCCGCAGGTGCAGCCACCAGGAACGTCACAACCGCCATTGGGGACTGTCGGGAGTGAGCTTGACGCCTAGATCAGGTCGGGAGGAGGCCAGCGGGCCTGTGGAGAGCTGCAGGACTAGGCCGAAGCCCTAAAATCGAACCCTCGCCTTCTCTGTCGCCGTCGCCCTGTTTCTACGGTATATTTGTTATATTTACTTATCATGTAAACATTAATAACTATCAAAATTATGATGATCTAAATTAATTTATTTTTCACACTTCAACCCAATATAAAAAAAAAAAAATTACTTCCATTTACCAATATACCCCTTTGACATAAGTAAATTATTATTATTAACTTCAAATTGCAACCTTTTATTATTCTATGTTAATATTTGTTTTTTCTAACGGGAAAATTTCTCAATTATATTATAAATATAATTTGTTCTCAAGACAAGAGATGTTACAAAGGACAACGAAAGGAGACGAAACAATCAATGAATCTTTCACCAATATAGGTCTCTCGACCAGCAGATGGAGAAAGTTCATAAAGGAAAAGAGAAAGCAGTACTAGTCCAAAGACCATGCTCATAAACAAAACCCATACATCCTTAGAAAGTCACCAGAGGAGAAAAAATCAGCACGCAGGTTGCAAAAATGGGATACAAAACAAGGCAAAAGCCCAACATGGACCCGAAGAGAAGCAAAACCAGAAGCCTCACGCTCCCAGAGGACCTTGAAGTGTATCAAGTGGGTCCAGAAAACCGAAAGGAAAACATGAAATCGGCCGCAACAAAACCCCGAAGCCACCTCCACTGGAAATACTCTGTCGCATACAAAGCCTCACCAGATCGAGCGGACACAAGCTCAAGGAGTTGTTCTGAAAACTCGGCCCCGTGCAGTCTCCTCAGCCCCTAAATGTTGCCACGGAGAAGTCATCGCCCCTGCATATGGTTCGCGCGTCACCCAAGCACAAAGCTCGAATCCTCCTCCGTCGTCGCCTTCCTCTGCCTCTCGATCCACCCTTGGTCCCGAGCAACCGCCTCGGCCCCTAACCGTCGCCACAGAGAAGTCGTCGCCCCTGCAAAGGGTTCATGCGTCCACACCACGCAATGACACCCCCAAACGCAGAGCTCGAGTCCTCCTCCGTCGTCGTCGCCTTCCTCTGCCTCTCGATCGACCCTTGGTCGCTTGCGTTGTTGGTCTTATGCCCACGCTTACCCATGGAGACCAGGGATGCGGCTAGTGAAGCCTAGCCGCAGAGCCCATTGCACCGGAAAACTGCTCGACCCTCAAACCCTAGAAACTTACAGCCACCAAGCTCCCTGCTACCAATTCGGCCAAACACTCATGCTTATTGAAATCAAACTCTTCATGTTAATATTTGCTTACCCTTTTATGGGCATGTGAGCGTTGATGATTACAAAAATTTGGTTATAGTAGCTTAAGTAAAAAAAATTTACTTTCATTTACTAATATACTCCTTTGAGATAAGTATATTTTTCACACTTCAACTCAATATAAAAAAAATTACTTTCATTTACCAATATAATATTTAATATACCGCTTTGATATAAGTAAATTATTATCATTAACTTCAAATTGCAACCTTTTAATATTCTATGTTAATATTTGCTTACCCTTTTATGGGCATGTGAGCGTTGATGATTACGAAAATTTGGTTATAGTAGCTTAAGTCAAAAACTTTTACTTTCATTTACCAATATACCCCTTTGATATAAGTAAATTATTATTATTAACTTCAAATTGCAACCTTTTAATTTTCTATGTTAATATTTGCTTACTCTTTTATGGGCATGTTTTTTTTTTAATAAGAATGGTTAATGGAGCTTATATTAGATAAACGGTGGTGAGCCACCGACACGGTTACATAGTATTTGATCTATACGATCGGGCAATACTGTCTTACAAATCTTATTCCAGATTACTTACTGCTAGACATGCTTCCATTAACAGAGACAAAATCCACAGCTAAATGCCTAGTTTGGCTTATACAAAATGCCAAACAAAGTGTTTGGTTCAACATGGAGTTGCTATCTGGATACTTTTAACCTTTCTTTTCTCCCTGAGTGCGCTCCAACTTCCATTCATTGTTCAGCTGCTCCATTTTTTGCTCCAAAATTCTGCCCCTGCCTTCGATTTCTTTCTGCGAATCCTCCTGTTCTTTCTTCAGATCATCCAGCTCCTCACACATTCCAGTTTTGGTGTGAAGGATGTCAAGCTCCAGCCTTTCCATACGCCTTCCTACTACATTGTCCAAATTTTGGAGAAAATCATCCAAGTTATTCAGCATTCCTCGGAGCTTCTGCATGCTTTCCTCTAAGGCTGAGACGCGCTCCTCCACTGTTGGCTTGCTTCCAGAGCTAGAGGCCATTGAACCGTCACTTAGGGCAGCTTCTGATGGGAATTGATGTCTTGCTTCTCCTCCCTTTAATCTTTTTCTCCTTACTTCGTTTCCCCTTCTTTTGCCTTCTGCTCCCTTTAATCTTTTTCTCCTTACTTTGTTTCCCCTTCTTTTGCCTTCTGCTCTGTTTAAGAAGCGCGTCGCTTGGCTCCAAGTCCCATGTGAAGCAGATCTGAAGTATGGGCGACCTCTGCAAATCTGTTCCCTCATGATTTTGTCCTCCCTCCTTCTGAAATCCGCGTGAGTCTGTTGATTCACATCTGTCCTTTCTCCCTCATAACGTCTTATCCAGGGCGCATTACAGAATGGGATTGAAAAGTGGATTACGGGATTTCCCATCTTTCCATAATGTTGTTTAGGAGTAAGACTGCTTGGTCCAAGCTCGCTCCCCAATTGGCTTCTTCATCTGCCTGGGTATTGTTTTCTCGGAGGACATGGAAAATTTGAAAGGTTCTGAATTGCTTCACTAGGAGCTTGATTTTATCAAACAAATGCTGGAGAGTTGCATTTCCCAACCTGGATCTTTTATTAAGAGCTTGAATTATTACTCTTGAATCCCCTAGCACGACCAAATCTCGGATATTGAGGAGCAAGGCTTGTTTGAGCCCTTGCCAGAGTGCGAGGGCTTCTGCTCTATTATTGGAAGCAACTCCAAGACCCCAGGCAAACCGAAGAATACTAGTTCCATCTTTGTTTGAGATAATCCCTCCTCCCCCGGCAACCCCCGGGTTTCCTTTGGAGGCTCCGTCGAATGAAAGAAAATTGAGGTTCTTGGAGAGTTTCCAGTTCTCCAATTCCAGTTTCCCCATCCTGAGCTCCCAGCTGCAATTGAGGGGCATATGAGAGTAAGGAGACGGAGGGGATTGGATACCTAGATGCCTCAGCCATTCTTCTTCATCTCTGGCTAGAGGATTATTATTTGAAGCCTTGACGAAGTAAGGGATACTTTTACTGAAAAGAGCCTTGATCTTTGAGACTATTTGTTCTAGGGTCCTCTTAGTTTCTCTAAAAATCTGGTTATTTCTTTCAATCCAGATCATCCAGAGGATGAATTTTGGGATCGACTTCCAGAGGGCCAAAAGATATCCTTGTTTAGTCATCCGGAAGGGATAAACGGATATTCAGCTTGACAGCAGTGAGTGAGTTTCCTTTGGAATAGGGGAAGTCGAAACTCCAAGACCTAGGATAGAAATCCAGACCTCTATGGAGAAAGGACATTCCAGCAGCAGGTGGTTCATCAGTTCTTCCTCATTGCAACAGAGAGGGCATCTAGTGGGCCCTTCCCAGCCTCTTCGTTTTAGATTTTCCCCTGAAAGAATTCCCCTATGTGCCATTGTCCAGTAAAACATATCTATCTTCGGAATAGACTTCAGACTCCAGACTGTTTTCCAGATTGTTGGGTTGGGAGGAACCTGGGGTATTGCTGCGGAATGCTTATACCCAAAAGTCATGGATTAAGGCCCAACTTGATGTCCCCATCCTCTCCGATCTTTTTTCTTTTCCTGTAGTGGGGTCTTTCCTTGCAGCCTTCTCTTAAGCGTGGTCCAGTCTTCCTCAAGTGCTTGGGGCAGGTTTGTAATTTCCCACCTTAACCAGGAGTACTTCTCATCATTTCCCCAACAAGAAATTTCCCAGAGGCTTTTAATATTCTGAGCTTGCATCCAGTCCCTGAGTCGCCCGAGATCCTGGAGCTCTAAGAGTGGGGCTTCTCCCAGGACAGAGTCTTCCCAGATATTGATCTCTTTCCTGTTCCCTGGAATCCAGGTTAAATGGCCTTGAAAGGAGTGTAAAGCTTTTTGGCAAAGAGAGAAGATAGGGGAGCCTTTTCCCACTTTTGGAGGTTTTGCTAGACAATTCTTCCTTAGGCCTCTAAAGTATTTCTTCCAAAGTGCTCTTTTGCACCAGGTGGGCTTCCCTGTGATTGTGTTCCATAAAATTTTTGCCCCCAATGCTAAATTTTGTGTCTGGAGATTTCTAAGCTGGATGCCTCCTTCCAGAAAAGGTTTGGTGACTGTCCCCTAGCTTATGAGGTGCAACTTCCTTCCCATTTGCTTCCCTCCCTCCCAAAGGAACTGCCTAATCATCATTTCTATCTTTTGGATAACTGCCTTTGGAGCCATAACGATGGAGCATTGATAAATTGGAATGTTGGCTAGCACAGCTTTGATTAGGACTATTTTGCCTGCCAAGTTTAACCAATTGGCTCCCGAGGAGTTGATTTTGTTTTTAATCCTTTCTATCAGCTGGTTCCAGTGATTCGCTTTAGAGGCAGATTTGAATATTGGGACTCCCAGATACTTAAACTCATCCCAGCTGGTGCTTCCTTCCATTCCTAGAACTCTTGAAATTTCAAGCATTTCCTTTGGGGTGATGTTCCATCTGTAGATTTTGCTTTTATTTAGGTTGACCACGCTGCTAGAGGTTTATGTATATGTGTCCAACTCCTTTTTGAATTTTTTTGCTATCACTGTACTCGCACCTCCAAGTAGCAACGTGTCATCTGCGAACTGGGCATGGTTGATATCCTTTACCCCATTTGTGATACGAAGACCGTACAGACTTTGTTGTGTTTCAGCATAATCGAGTTGAAGACTTAAAACATAAGATTGAATGGCGTAGAGAAGAGGGGAAAGGGGACAGCCTTGTCTGAGGCCTCTGGATGCTTGGAAGAAGCGAGTATCTCTTCCATTGACTAAAGGGGCGATCCATGGGGAAATCTATACAAGCTTTGATCCACTTTATAAAGTGGGGCGCAAACCCCATTTTCCCCATTACCTGAAACATAAAATCATGTCTCACCCTGTCAAACGCATTTGCAAGATCTAGTTTGACTATCATGCCTTTATCCTTTCGACGTATACTCGAGTGCAAAGCCTCTTCGACCAGGATGATATTGTCCATAATATGCCTTCCTTTGATGAAGCCGCCTTGATTTTCCAGAATTATGGCAGGGAGGATGTTTTTTAATCTATTAGCTATGATCTTGGTAAGGATTTTGTAGCTAGTGTTACACAGGGAGATTGGACGAAACCTGTCAAAGCTGGTCGCTCCTCTTTCTTTTGGGATCAACGCCAGAAAGGACGAGTTCGTTCCTCCTCCAATTCTTGTGCAGATTTGAGATTTCTGGATAAGCTTGGTGACGTCTGATTTGATGACGTCCTAACTGTTATGGTAGAATCTGGCTGTGAAGCCATCCGGGCCAGGGGCTTTGTCTTGGTGCAACTGATCTAGAGCCTCTTTAATTTCTTGTTGATCTACTTATGCAGTTAGCTTATTGTTTGTCTCTTCCTAAACACAGTTTGGAATCAGATTCAAAGGGTATACGGAAGGGACAACTGCCTCTACCTGGGTTTCTGTATAGAGAGTTTCAAATGTTTGCACAACTGCCCGTTTGATGCCTTCGAAATCCGTGATGGTCTAGCCCTGAGTGTGGATTTTCGTTACCCTTTGGAATTACTTTCAGCCTTCTGCCTACTTGTGGAAAAACTTTGTGTTCTTATCCCCTACTTCCAGCTAGAGACATCTAGATTTTTGCTGCCAGTATTTCTCTTCTTCTCTGCAAGCTTGGTGCCAATTTTTTTGCAGCTTTAACTCTTGCTATAGGGTATCTTGAGTGATTTATGAGTCCTCCATTTGGGTCTGGTGCTTTTCGAGCTCCTTTTGTGCTGCTTTTCAATCTATTGTTAGATTAGAGAGTGTTTTTGCCCAGAGTCTTAAGGCCAACTTTAGCTTCCTTTGCTTTTCTTCCCACACAAAGAATGGAGAGCCTTTAACTGAGCCATTCCAGATTCTGGCTACCAGGGTTGGGTAGCTCTCCTCCTGGATCCATTTTGGATTGAAACGGAAGAGGATTGGACCATTGTTGTTTTCTGGAGATAGATCTAGGGTGACAAGCTTGTGATCTGAAATGTTATGCGGGAGAATGGTTGACGTGAGGAGGAGTCCCAACATTAAAAAGGAACTTTGGACTAGGAATCTATCTAGCCTTGCTGCGATATGCCCTGGTCCCACCCTTTTGTTAGTCCAGGTGTACTTCCCTTTAGTAGGCTTTATATCCTCCAGTTCCCAGGAAGACATAAGGTCCTCTACCCATTCCCTTGTCGGGTCGCGGACAATTGTGCCTCCTTTTTTCTCTGATGTTGCAAGAGTTATGTTAAGGTGCCCCCCCAGGATGATGTTGTCCAGATCAAGCTGCTGCAAAAAGTCTTTTAACGTTTCCCAACAATTTTTTTTATCTTCTAACAATACAGGAACATAGAGATTGAATAGGCTTACCTGACAACCTGTTTCCAGGTGGAGGAGGCTGGTGAAGATCCAATGCTTGCATGTTTCCGACTTAACTAGGTCATATTTATTTGAGTTCCAGAGTGTGCCCAAGCCGCCCGAGGCACCCCTTGCGCTTTCAACAATTCCTTTACATATATTCCATCTTTCTTTCACTTTCCTAATGAAATCTTGTCCATCCATTTTGGTTTCTTGAATGAGCAAGATCTCAACTTTTGAGGTTTTAATAATGTCTTTTAACGCCTCTTCTTTTATCTTGTTGCCAAAACCCCTGCAGTTCCAAGAAATGAATTTCATTGATTACTTGAGGGGGGGGGTAAGCCCTCCTTGGGGGGCCTTTGACTTTTTCCTGGTTTGTCTAACGCTAATCAATTGTTTGATGGTTGGCTGTGATCCATTCATAACATCCTTGTAAGTCTCCTTTTCCCTTTCCGTTTTTTTTTGTTTTCCTGCCTCTATTTGGCTTTGGGGGGGTAATGTATGTACCGCTATCTTCCTCAGTGTTGTTGTCCGAGTAGACCTCCCTTTCCTCAACCTCCGGTTCTTGGCCATTTCCTTTTGAACTTGGACCCTGCTCCTTCCTTCTCACTTGTGTTGTTAGTTTTGTTGGCTCAGAAATGGGGGACCTCGGGGCCGGGTTCGCCTCAATGCTTGGCCGGGGTTTCTTTTCAGTTGCTTCCTTTGCTTTTTCGGAGTTGATTACCTAGGCACTATTCCTTGCTTCGTCATTTGCTTCTTGATCCTCAGACTACAGTTGGCTCAATTTGTCAGCTCTTGTGCTTTTTTTTGTAGAGGGCTTGCCTCTTATCACCTGTTGCCAGCCTTCGCTTGCCTCTTTGTCCTTGTTGAGATCCTTTGGACAATTTCTCTGGAAATGACCATATTCATGGCAGCCTCTGCATTTGAACAGAAGTTGCTTGTAATCAAGCTTTTGAAAATGTTGCCATTCTCCTACGCTTAGTTTGATTGCTTCTGGTAGACCAACTTCAAGGTTAACTTCCACACAGATGCGGGCACAAGAGTATTGGTCCTTTGGATCCGCTTTATCAATGTAATGTCCAAGACCATTACCGATTGCTTGAAGCGATGAAGTGTTCCAATAGTGAATTGGGAGGTTTGGGAGTCTAACCCAAACCGACACCTCCTTTGGGACTTCCGATTCCGGATCAAAACTAGGGTTCCAACGATTCAGATAGAGCCCTTGGGTTCCCATGAAATAGGGTTCCTTTCTAAAAATCAGATCCCGATCTGCTTCTAAGATGAACTCAAAGATGTAATAGCCTCTTCCAACTGCGTAGCAAGTAACATTGTTTTGGATCAGAGGGTGCCAGTTCCTTTAGATCCAGTTGTCAGTGGTTTTGACAAAGGGCCAGAGCCCCATGAACTTTCCAACCAGTCCACATTCTGCCAAGGAAATCGTAACTCGCATGGGGTTTTCTGGGGGGAGATCTATTTCAGGGATTGACTCCAGGCACTTAACGAAGCTGGGCGGAGCTTCTTACCATTGGTAGTTAGAAGCTTGCGGAAGGTTGAGCTGGGAGAGGGGGGGGCACAACCCTCCCCACCTCCAGAGGCGGCCATGGAAGACCCCAGGCGTCAGGCTAGGGTTTGCGCAAGGGCACAAAAGGCTTTGTGCAGTGGGTCAAAAAAAAAAAAAAAAACCTTTTATGGGCATGTTACCCTTTTGACATAAGTACATTATTATTATTAACTTCAAATTGCAACCTTTTAATATTCTATGTTAATATTTGCTTACCCTTTTATGGACATGTGAGCGTTGATGATTACGAAAATTTGGTTATAGTAGTTTAAGTCATAAATAGTTTATTAGTTCATGCATTATGGGGAATATAGTATTCCTCTAAAGTTTCAAATTTTATTGGGACAAAATATCCTTATCCTTGGTTTGAGGGGGTAACTGTAAGATAAAATAAATAAATTGAAATTTAAAAATAACCATTTATAGAGGGCATAAAGTGGTTATTGATTGAGAGTAAATGAAAGTAATTATTATTCTATCTGCTTTTAAGCAATTATGGGAACTATGTTTTTTTTTTTGTAAGCTAGAAGTTGATATTACTTTTCAAAAACAAATATTACAGTATATATCAATGACATAAGTGTTGAGGCTGCAAACAAAGGAAACCAACCCCACCACTAGGTGTTAAAGTTTTAGAAAACTTGTCCATAACGGCTGAAAAAAAGACATTATTACATAGTTTAAACTATAATGCTCGGGCTTAGTCTATGAACAGATAAAAGGAGATGGTCATGTGATCTTACTATCCATACCGAGACAAAGAAAATAAAAAAAGAACAAGCCATGGAAATTATTTGCTATGATAATTGCTAGGAAAATCATGCATGGATGAATCAAGCCATTTTGGAACCATGACTGATTGAAGTAAATCCTCCTGATTTTGCCTCTATTGCAGATCTTATGAGCCTGAGTCCAAAAGCCATTTCAACTTTTTCTCCATCAGTTATTGCCTGAACTTTTGTTCATCATTATCCCTACATCGAGTTAACACCCCTACATCGACATTGTCCATGAATCCAGGAGGAGGAGGTGTCTGAACCTGGGAACTGGAGGCATTATCAGTTTCGGGAGTGGGAAGAGTCAGAATGGAGGACGAAAGAGGAATGAATACTGGGTTGACCTTCTCAATAGTTGTGATGGGGAGAGGAGAGCCACATTCCATGACTGTATGGCATGAACACTCGCAACCAATACCATATGATAGAGACTCACTACGACCGCGCCCACAGAGACCATAAAAATTTCCACTAGCTCGTTTCGATATGCCTCGTTCTCGGGGCATGAAAACAGCTCGAGGTCTGCAAAGAATGAGTTGAGCAGGGAGAGTGGGAAAGGGTGGACCGGGGAAGAGAAAGTGGATGGAAGAATGGATGATGCATGGGGCGAGGATAAACCATAGTGAACCAATTTAGCGGAAAGAGATGCTTATAAAAGCCATCAGAACCCAGGCATCACCCATTGAAGTACCGAACTGATTGATTTTGAAATCCATCTCCCTCTCAAGGATGAGATCCATCGTCAAATCCAGATGAGATGAGGGTCATAAGAACAGTCGAATCAGGGTTAAATGAACGTTGGCAACCATCGACCTCGAGGAGTGTAAGGGAGAACTATGCTTAAAAACAAAGAAACATGGAATTAAACCATTGGTACATATTTTTTCGATTTTTAACAACTTTAAATAAACAATGGCCATCTATTCTATATTCATCTACGTAAAAATTTAAAACGTTATCAAATATTTTTTTATATGGGTGTAAATTGGCATTATGGCGTGCAACTATTATTGCTTCTTATAGATTGTGTTGCATTAAATGAGAGGGGAACATATCATTGGAGAGTTTTGTACAAAAATTGTATTTCAAGCTTCTTTGAAATTATTTTGCATGGTTCATGCAACTCCGTTGAAGATCTTTGCCCTCCTAATCACTTATGAAAACAAACATATGCTCGACTTCTAGCTCTCCTGAATTACTTGAGATTATGCAAGATGAATGTAAGACCCCATTTTCCCCAAGACTGTAATTATGTACAAGCATTCATATATTACTGTTATGAGGCATTTGATTATATTTTAATATAAAACACCAAGTCATTTTCTGAGAGGTAACAACCTTGATAGTATTGGCCATGATACACCGAAGGAAATTGATTCAATAGAGGACTGATTGATCTGTGGCAGGAGGTGGAACTGTGATGTATTAAGTGAAGAAGTCGATTGACCGTTAGATCAGTCAAGGTTCACCCCAAGAATCCTGGACCATAGGATCCCAGTGTATCGTCGTCAGAAGTAGGGCGAGTGCAAACCCAAGAGCAAGCCAAAGTGTCGACTATACCCTCATCGATGATGCAACGAGGACCATTGATCTTCTGATGAACAAGAGAAACCTCAATCGTCGATCACCTATGAGATTTTTCCAAAGGAAAATCAAAGATGATGGAATCACATGATGACATTACATGCTTGCAAGGTAGCCAGAGTGTCCAGGATGACAAATACTAGCTGGTGATTGGTTGACAAGAGTTAGAAAGAGAGAGACATCGAAATTCCTTGATCTTAGTGGGCCTCATCTATAAACTATGGGGGTCATCGATGTAGGGGTGTTAACTCCTGCACAAGGAGATGTTGCCAATGTGCTCTTAGCCATCGAAATCTAAGATTTAGAACTGTAGGATCTGAGGAACGCACCTTAGAGAATCGTCGGAGGAGGTCGACGATTAAGGTCGAGTATGTGGGATGTTGAATCCCGACGATGACGAGAGGTGGGCCAAAAGTTCAGACTAGAGACCCGTCGTGTCACTGCCACACTGGTTGACATGAACAATGGACAACCACGTGGGGTTGAGATGGCAGTTGGCCAATGAAGGTTCAAGAATCTTTAGGAAGCCACAACTTTTGACCCCAAGCTCAGATTTGGGAGTGATTACAGTTGTTGGAAAACTCTTGACGAGTAGAAGATAATAATATGCTCTAGACCATCTTTGAAAGGATTGAGGAGAAGCAAAATCTTAACGCCTCGTCTCCTTAAAAGTTAGTAAGGGTGTTAGATGGGTTACAATGAATACATAATATATATATATATATATATATATATATATATATGAAACATTGAACCATTGAAATACAAAGACTTACTTATGTTCATTTTCTTGGTGTGGGAAGATGATTTCCATGGTGTAGGTAGATGGTCAATGTTATTATCACTCATTTCAATTATTATACGAATTGTAAGAGTTTTATCATAGTTGTGCTTAGTTCTTTGAAGATAATTATTTTCATTTACTTTTCAAATATATACAAAACTCTTAAAGAATGTCTTTGTGCTAGCAATCATTGTGAAAATGTGGGTTCAAACACTTTTATGGGGAAAAAATCACTTAAGGTTGATCAACTCTATAATAACCAAGAAAAATGTAGAGTAAGCAATCCTTTCTATTAGAACCTTAATAAAAATAAAAGGTTTTAATCTAAAAATGTAAGTTTACAATGACCACATTTAAGAGCAAACTTGATCAATCATGACATCAATATCGGTTCTTACCCACATCACCGTATATAAAAATTTGTTTTGAACAATACCCATTAGTTTTAAGGCATCATCAATCTTCCCTTCTCTTTGCAAAAAAGTTACGAGATTGAATATGAAGAGTATAATTGTGAACAAAAACCATAAAAAAATGCACGTAAACATTTAAATAAGAGGATTTGTTTTCAATGGCTATTGTTGAAAACAAACATGCACCTTCACCATATTGCATTTGGAGTAATCAGCTGCCCAGATTCTATAGAAATTGTAGCTTTTTCAAGATGTGTTTTATCTTATTTGGTTAGCATGAGAAAAAATGGCTCACATAGTTGTTCCATTTTCTCCCTTCTGAGCAAAATTGAAATTTTTTAACTTGTACATACTTAAATAATCAAAATACCATCTCTAACTAGAAATAATCGCTTGTAGCCTTCCAACCCACATAACCTCCCAATTTCTTTGTAGAGTACAACCTGCAAAATAATCTAGTACATAATATCACCTTGTTGTTGAGATTCAAGCCTTGAAATTGAAGAAATTTGAACCTCTTGTTGTACTATTTCACAAGCAAGAGACCTCATTAAATCCATCACTAATAGCAACAAGTCTCAAATCCAACACGTTGGTCTCCCATCTATTAGGTGTCCCCTCTAGACCTTCAATGTTGTAAGCACATAAACCATAGAAAATGCAACAATGTCTTGTCCTCAAGAAGACCATGTGCAACAAGCCAATAAACAACATAGGGCATCTCTAGTCCAGGAATGCTAGCAACCCTCTTCATTATTTCTTTCTTACTACTACAAATTCTCAAGTCCTTGCCTCATCTAGCTTTCCACTTGATCTCCAACTTCTCGCAATGGATCATTTAGTCTTTCTCAACTCTCATATGGAGTGCCACACATTTTGGTTGAAACATGCATGGGCTCACTTGTATTTTCTCATAATTAATTCAAGTGGGAGAGTTGAAGCTCTTGAACTTGGATACAACTTTGGATACTTGGGTAAACAAATTATGGATGAGAACTAGGCATTCAAAGACTCTGGCATAATCCCGAATAGGCTAATGGTATTGCCAAAGAAAATGGTGCTTAATCTGAGGGGCCATCCATTTGTCCAGCTACGCCATATCCATTTCTACTATCCATCATTGCTTACCCTTCACCACAAGGAAAACATTGGACGAATTGATGCATCTTATGCATAAGAAGCTAAGACATAGAGAATTGAAATCATGGAGGGAGAAGCATTGATTGAAACCCAGGGGCTCAAAAAATTGTGGCAAAGAGAATTCAAACCATGGAAGGAAAAGTGTTGATTGAAACCTAGGGGCTCTAGAAGGTTGGTCTCTTTTCAACATTTCCAAACATTGCCTCTAAATCTCAACACATGTATGTTGTAGTGCAATGACATCTATTGGAAATTTCAGGAAGACTGACATTGTTCGTTTCAAGGGAAATAGTCATCAATTTCACAAATATTACATCTTTCCCACATTGATAAATATATCTAATATAATTTAGTTATGTTTCTAGAGATTAACGGTTGTTGCTTGATTTCCTATGCGTTGCATGTATAACTATTTGCTCACCCCACTAAACTGACCCTTGATCCATCAAAAAGATGTGTTACACTGACCGAGCTGAGAGAGGATATGCTATCTACATAACTAACATATATAAATGAAATTGGCAAAGATTGTCTAGGTGGATTTAAAGATCGCAATCTACTTAAAACACTCCATGTATACCCTTATATAAATCTTTTAGGACATTCAAATATTTAGTTTTTAAGACCTATAGGACATTATTCTATTAAAGTTCCATAAAAACATGAATCATCCATTTTATAGTGTAATTAACTCTTTGAACCTCATCGACATTATTAAGTGAACCTCATCAAAATTATTATGTTAGAACTTCAAATATTAATATACATTTCTTGGAGGGGCGATGCTTAACTTTGCTACAAAGACAACTTTGAAGCAACGTTTGTCACTGTCCTCTAATCAACTTATATAATAATGTTTGAGGTTTAATAGTCCTTTCCCTTTAGGCTACAGGCGCTATATAAATCATTTTTCCACCATTTCAATTTGTCTACGTGCAAATAGATATACATATTAATCTTTTAACTTAAGTTTTGATTAAAAAAATTATAAAATATGCTTTTTCTCCACTAACCAAATATACAAAATATTTTTTCTCAACTTGTCAACAAATTGTCCCTCTTATTCAACATCATATCAAGAAGGTTTAGGATAAATTTCAAAAGATTACAGGAGTATCAATGTTAAATGCACTAACATTATCTCTCGCTTGGCATTAGTTCTTAAACATTTTATGTTAGAAGGAATTTTCCTTACTATATCCTAAGTTCTATAAATCGTCTAAGATTTAGTGCATCACCTTCCTTACATGTGACATGACCATATTCACGACCTCTACATGGGATTTTCCACTATTTCCACAAACTCACATGGCTTGGCCTTAGCTAGCAAGTAACCTCTACTTCCCAAAGCTCTGTCATTCCTCAACTTGAGTGCGTACCTCGAGGTCCTTTGCTTCCCCCTTAACATCCTTCACTCGCTCGCTCGATGAAGGATATCATTGTCTATAACTCTTTAGCTTGCTTGATATGTAGGCAAAGGGTCAAGATCATTCCTTCCCCCGATCGATATAGACAGGCAACACTCGGCTCCCTCTCAATCACCTAGAGAAAAGACTCGCTCGCTCGATGAAGGCTATCATCGTCGATCACTCTTTGGCTCGCTCAATATGTAGGCAAAGGGTCAGGCTCGTTCCTTCCCTCGACCGATGTAGGCATGAAACAATTGGCTCCCTCTTAATCACCTAGAGCAAAGACACGCATGTGAGAGGTTCTACTTGTTGGATTTCCTATGCTTAGTCCCTCTCCCTCACCTTTGTTCGGACCCATAACTTCTATCTAGTCTGTAAATTGTATTGACAGTGTCACCTTCATAACACCACCTTAACAATACTAGTGACAAAATCATATAAATCTTATTGGTCAATAAAAATATGGCTAGTAGTGGTAAAGATCAAGTAAATCTTTGTGTGCATTCAAATATTTCTATATTATTTCTTTACTCTATACCAAAAAACTAAATGAAAATAACACAAGACAATGAACTTACAAATAATTTAGGGATTAAGCTTACTAGTACTCCTCACCATTAGATAACCATGAGATATTTGTAGCTCTTCAACTCTAAGGAATAATATCCATCAACATAGAGCTTGGAAATGAGTTTGGAAATGGCAATAGTTTCTCCCAGTGTGAAAAGAGAAGATAACTAAATAAGGTTCCTCTGGAGGTTGCCCACTTGTCTGTCCATGAAGAGAAATCAGATTGAACCCAAAGGTCTAGATTTGGTCTCTCCTCAATCATATTGGTCAGAAGCTATATCCAGTGAGCACTATCAACATGTCTGCATGATTTGCAACCAAACCAACCGCTTTTTCACCTTGTCGTTGAAAGATCGAGATTGTGTGTTATTTATAGTGCAGAAGGAGTTGAATTTAATCATCAAGACCCAACAATCAGGTACCCTTATCCAGTTGATTCAACATATTGATATCATGATCCAAACTCATCAGCAATAGTGACAAAGGAAGCAGTGGATTACGTCGATAGTTGAACTTATTTTCTAATCTATTTCAAGCAAGTGGAAACAATGGTTAGTAATGAAAGTGTTTCAATTGTAGATTGTGTAACTAGATTGTCTAATATCTGAAGAAGATCACCATTTAACTTAGGCAAGGTATGAATAAGCTTCTTAAAAAAATTTATTTATTGTTCATGAAGTTTGTCCATGTTCTGGCTCTTTTCAATCTCTTAATTCTAACCCCCATCTTCTTAATTCCTTCTACAAGTTGAAATATTTATTATACAAATTGTCCTTAAAACTCTCCCATAGCCTGAAATGACCATTCAATTTGTAGTCCTCTTTTTTGTTGTCATTTTAATGGATTCCAAGTTTCCTAGAAAGGAGGGCTCACCATTACTGATGAGTGAATTGTATACTTGTACACACCGAGTCTTGGAAACATGTCCACCCTTTTCACTAGGACTTAATGTTAGAGACTGGATGATTTTGTCGTCGACGAGGACCATGTCAAAACCATCAACCTCAACGTGAAACTGTGAGTTTTTTATGATCCTCAAGTTTCTTAGAGTCAATATGGAGTTGTTGAAGAATCTTATAGCCTAAGAAAAACTTGTAAAATGTCATATAAGAATGCTAGGACAATGTGTTTTACTTGCAAGAAAAATAATCCTAGCCACATAATCTCCAACTAGCTCCAACTTGTTTTTGACATCGACATCATAGTATACAACCCAAGTCGTATATATCTTCGTTTCAAGTCGTAAAGTTGAAATAATGTTATTTTCAGAGTCGTAAATTTGAATTAAATGATTAAAGCTTTAAAATGTGGAAATCAAGGCTATAAAATATATTATGATAGTGAAGTGGAAGGAACATTTGTAAGAGTAGTTTACATTTTTTTAATACTGCATTTAAACTTATTAATTAATGGAAGTAAGAGTGAAGTGAAAGCTTAACTTGGGATATTTTTCCAATTAATTATGTCAAAGGCTTGTATATAGGGATAGCTTTTGTTATGTTGAAGGCATGTATATAGGGATAGTGTTTGTATGAAACATGTCGTCCACCCAAAACCTATTGTCATAAACCACCAAGTTTGGCTCAACCCACCAAGTGTTCCTACTCAAAATTTGTCCCCATCACCTCTGTTGATTTTCACACAGGCCTTGATAATCCAAGAAGAGGTGTGGGTTTGGCTTAAGTCGTTAGCGGTTCGTCCTCAAAAATTTTCCCCTGCCACGTTTAAACCCAACACTTCCCTTAATAAAAAAACCCCGCCTCAAGTGGAGTTGGAACCACTGGGTGTAGTGGGAGTTGGAACCAATTGGTGGAGTCAACTCAGGGATATAGATTATTGTTGCTTCTTTCCCACAGTTTATAGATTAATTGTTACCACATGCTTGCTACTTCTTACATGTGTATATGATGCATGTCAATATATATTAGTATTTAGAGTTATCTTGACGAGATGGTGTTCAACTAATTTACATCTAATTTTGTAGAGTTAATATTGGAGATATGGTTCAATCTGTGCTCAAAAGAGTCAATTATGTTCATGTTTAAAATATTAGGATATTTAGAAACTTAGGAATTAGTTAAGATCAACTTGGTATAACGTGTTATAGGTAAAAGTGTGTTTCTTTAGTATGCATTTATAGTTAGGTAATTTGACGGTCATGATATGTTCCCAACATAGACCTATCTGACGGTTCATATTATTCTTGATCTCAACGACTACATAGATATGTGTCTTAACACCTGATTGGTTCATGATCTCTATTTAAAGAGTATGGAGGGTCATTTGTTAATGATCGATTGTGAGAAACTCTCTTGTAAATCTCTTTGTAATATTTTCTTTTGCATTGATAATTTTCTCCAAGTGGCCACGTTGACTAGGGTCATGGATGTTTCCCCATAGGGTTTTACCATGTAAAAACATCATTGTGTTGATCTTTGATATGGTTGTGTGAGTGGTTATTGAAGGTGTTCGTCCTATGTTGGAATACCTATGTTGTCAAACATGGTATCAGAGCGCATTTGAAGATCCTCTCCCATTGTAGATTGATATTGTGAAGCCATGTTGTCGCATCTCTGGTTTAAGCCATTTTCATACATTTATGGGCTAACAATACTATTCCATTGCATTAGGAGCACTCGTTTCAATTAGGAACACCTTTTGTTTCACTTGAAATGGTTTTTGTTTGCCCAAGATACGACCATTTTAGTAAGATTCAGAGGTATAAAGCCTGAATATGCCCTTTTAAATTTTTACAAAGATAATATTTTGGTTTTCTATCTTTTATTTCTAGGTTGCTACTCTCTTTTATCTGCATATGCTCTTTGCCTTGCGCTCTGTGCGATTTCAACAAATAAAAAACAGAGTGGAAATGGTTTCATTGTCTGTGTATTCTCTTTGTTGTGCGTTCTGTGCAATCTCAGTAAATAAAAAACATAGGGAAAACTTGCATTTTCTGGGTAAGCTAACCGAGATCTAACCCTTGTTTCCTTCGAGAAGCGAAATTTTTTTCTTGTGTGAAAATAGTTGTTTATGAGCATGCTCTCCGAGACCATCTTCCACAACAACACCTCCAATCCTTCTTCTTAACAATATAATGTGTTTTAAACTAGCTCACTTGGTTAAAGTTGTTTTATTAAGAAAGACGTCTTGAGCTCAAGTTTTTTTTTTTTTTTTTTAAGTTCATGCATTCATTGTAAAGTGTATTTCACTTAAATTATAAAAGTAAATCACTATAAGTAGCTTTGATAATTTATTTTAAGTTATTTATTGTGCATGCAACTTTCATTTATAAAGTAACTTCATTATAAAAGTGATCCTCGCTTATTCTATAAAAACGGGTCACTTCATAAGCAACTTATTTGTAAAAGTAAGGTTATTAGAAGGAGGGTATCACCACATGGACCAACTTATACTTGCCATGTAGCTCTTTGGTTACCATTTATGCATTTTTCAAAAGGGCATAACTTTCACATCCGAAGTTCGTTTTCAATGCCGTTTTTTTTTAAACTGCCTATTTTTTCAAGAGCACCATCCAGACCATCAGTTTCAGATTTTAAATCCATAGTCTCTGCATATTTAATACTACTTATCCCAATGATATTTTGCTTACCAGTACCAACTACTTCTCATGGAAATCCCAAATGGAGGATGTATTAAGAAGTAAAGGATTGTACCAAATTACCTTGGCAAAAGAAAAAGAACCCACTAATGATGAAAAGTATGCCAAATGGGTTAATAATAATGACGAAGCACAAGGACTAATCAGAATGTCCGTATCTCATGATTTAAGGTTTCACCTTCGAGCAATTGCGAGCCTAGATAAAGCTTGGGAAAAACTTGAAGTTGTGTTTGGTAAACACAATATTATTCAAGCTCACCAGTTGGGAAATAAGTTAATGACTTTAAGTCCAAATGATTTTCCCTGCAATGAATATTACTTATCTAAGTTCAAAACACTTAGACTTTTGTGTATTGAGTACCAACTAGATATGAAGTAATATCGATGCATATATGTTATTCTCTCTAAGCTTAATATTCCATATTTTGTTTTTGTATCTACCTTTTATGCCACTAGAGAAGCTCTAGGGAGTGCTTAGAAAGAACCCTCTCTTGAGTCATTTTTGATGCTCTGATTCGAGAACAAGATAAGCTTGTATAACTTGGACTAATCGACACTACAAGTACATCCAACAAATCCTTAGTGGCCCAACAGAAAGAAAAATCCAAGAATCCAAAGAAGCAACATCCTCACCACAACAACAAGCAAAAAAGGGTCCCAAATCCTCTTCACTAGCTTATGCTCCTAATGGTGATTGTTGCCACCCCCCCATGCCTAGGGGTAACTAGAGGAGATCATGTCTCATGGCTCGCAATCAAGAATGTGACCCTATCATGTCTCCATTTTTGGATTCCCCTGTTATGCAGTTGGAAATGACCTATGTGGCTTGTTGGTGAAAAAAAAGGGAGTCAAGGGGTTATTTAATGTCACTTAGTTAGGAGATGTTATGTTTTTAAAGTGGCATTAAGTAAAAAGGAAATAAAATAACTTTAGATTTATAAGTTACTTAAACCTTATTAAAAGTGGCTTTTAATCTTAAAGTGAAAAGTAAAAGGGAAATAAGGGTCATGTTTGATTTAGTCAAAAAGGGGAAAGTTCTAGAAGGCATGGAAGAAGAATAAAAGGAGGGGTAGCGCTTCACTTTGGGATTATGTTTTGGATTGATCTCTTTGGAGTGCTATTGGAGCCAAGGTTTTCATTAGGGTTTTGGTAAAACCCTTCCATTGTAGTTTAGTTTCAATGGTGCAATATCCACCATAGTTAGGTAGGGAGGAGGATAGATCCAGGATCTTCACTTGAGCTTCATCTTATATTTTGGAATCATCTTGGAGAGGATTGGGAGGCTAGGAGTTATCCTTTATGCAATTTGGAGAAGGAGGCTTCATCTATTGAGGAGGCCATGACATTATTCTAGGTTTTGGCTTGAGTATTGTGTGTTTTCATTGATTGTATTGCAGTTGCCATAACAACCATTAGAGACTCAATATTGTTGTGTTTCTAGGATCCATTCATAATAAAGATTTACCCATATTGTCTCTATATTTCATGTGTACTTGATTTACATACAATATGTTTAGAGAAAGTCTTTAGTAGAATGAATGCAAAGTATTTGTAGAAATATGACATCCAGGAACAACATAATTGCATAGAATATCATAATATCCATCCTATCTCTATTGGGGATATTACAATGGTATTAGAGCTGGAGATCTTGCCAGCCTAAGGGGAAACAATGATACCAAGGCCAAGTTTTATGGTGGCAAAGTTAATTTTCTTCCTTAGAGGATTGAGATCTATTGATGAGGGGTCGATTTTAATCACATTGGTCATAGTTCTTTTGTACTGGGTGAATCCTATTTGTTGGGGGTCGAGTTCTTGGAGTTGGGTAATATTTTTTGCAAGGGTCGAGTTTAACTCCTTGCTAGGGCCGATTTTATCACTGTTGGACCATTATTTCATTATTAGGGAGAGTTGTATGCTAGTTGGGGCAAATTTACTATGGTGAAGACCAAAATATTTGAGTACAAGGATCGATTTCATTACTAGCGCTGAAAACCCTTAGTTGTTGGGCGAGTTGATGGTAAAAAGGCCGAGTTTTTATTTGGGAAATCGATTTCCACTTGGATTGATTGATTCCCTTCCTAGATAGGTTGTTCTATGCTAGTAGAGGCTGAGCTTGTTGTTTGGAGGTTGAATCTTTGTCATTGGGCCGACATCTATCATTGTGGACCGTTTCCTTGTTGTGTGGGGGGTCGAATCTCTAGCATTGGGTCGAGATATCCTTAACGGGGTTGTTTTCTTAATGAGTTGAACCATTTTCTTATATGTCGGTATGAGTTCCCTGTTGGGGATCGATTTTTTCCTTTTTGTTTACCAAGATCTTCATGCACAAGCCAAGTTGGGTGTGTGGGGCAAAATACCTTAGAAACATGGCGTATTCTAGTTGATCAAGGGTTATATTCTTGGTAGGACGTGCCATAAAAATCCATATTTCCTAGCATAATTGTGTAACTTATTTTTGGATCAATTTCTTCTTCTTGAGCAGAGTTCTTAACTGTTGGGAGGGTCGATTCTCATTTTTGGATTGAGCTTCTGTGAAATTGGGTCGTTTTCATTAAGGTCGAGTGCATGGATGATAGAACCGATTTTATTTGTTGATGAAGGAGTGTGCAATTGTAAGAACATGACAACAATGATTCTAGCCAGATCTGTGAGTATAGATCTGTAGCCATTGGAGTAAGGGTGGATAATAATAAAAATAAAGTTTTGCTTGCCTTTGTTGCCATACATTGTGAATCATGTTGTTATATATATATATATATATATATATATATATATATATATATATATATATATA
>ML776585.1:1138448-1160712 GCA_009831015.1 Picea engelmannii | reverse complement strand
AATTCTATGTATAAGATCAAGGAGTTATACAATAAAATCCAAGACACCTTTATAGGGAAGAAAAGTATCGCTACATTATATTAAGATGGAAAGTGGAGAATACAACCCATGCCTTGATGTTGCAAGATTCC
Organism: Picea engelmannii; assembly: GCA_009831015.1. NCBI lineage: Eukaryota > Viridiplantae > Streptophyta > Pinopsida > Pinales > Pinaceae > Picea > Picea engelmannii. The sequence continues at coordinate 1,160,581 of ML776585.1, read as the reverse complement.
TTTCATTGACTCTTTGCTCCAACACACACACACATTTTATCCAATTCCTTTGATGAAGAAGATCCACAATCTGACTTAGAGAGCTAAAGCAAAGCTATCTCAAGTATAATCTATAGCAGAACTCTTCACGCATATGCAAACCTTATCCTTTTCCATGAGAGATCCCTTTTTATATAGGGTGAAAGAGAGATGGATGAGGATATTGGGATGATCCCACTAGATCAGAGAAGTGAGTAATATCCAAACCGATCAGAAGCCGCCTCATCTTCTAGAAGATTCCCTTCTAGAACATTCGTGAATTTTGACTTTTCCCTTGCTTAAGCATCGTCACACCCTATGCACAAGAAACCTGCGACAACACCACAACCCATCTTTGGTGCAGAGTGTGATGATCAAGCATCATCGCACCCCAAGCATAAAGCATGGTGCGACGATCTTCCTTGTCATAGTTTTTGAGGGAGGAAAAGAAAACCACTTTTCTCTTGGAGAAAGTCTCTTTTAATATTTCCAGGGAACATGGAAGTGAGTGAAGGACATGTCGTCAGTTGATCATTGGGATGACCAAAATAATGTGTAACATAATGCCCCCCAAACTATGAAGCTGGAACCTGTGACAACTGAAATACTTTGTAGAATGTATGTGTTGAAAACAAATAGCGCATCGATCAGGAACCTGCAAACAACCAAGCATATGCATAATAATATACCATCTTCTGAGGTAGGTATTCCCATACTCATACTACAAGTGACTCTATCATAAGTGTTAAGTGAATCATGGCCACTAAACATACATTGTGGATCCATGTCATCATGATTCAACACAACCATGAGAAATACATTGTGGATCTATCCTCTTAATGAATTCAAATTCGAACATAGCCACGAGACATACACAGTGGATCTATGTGTCAATACAAACTTATGAATACTCTCCCGCAACCTGGACCGATATGATGAGATCCAGGGTCTTCAATTCCATCTTCTCTAAGTATGATTCTATCCATGTGATTACATGTGTCGAAGTCGAAAATGGTAGGAACCACTTGATTACCGGTCATTAATGAAAACCGTTAACAAGTGTGAGGTAAATCACCATTGATGTCAATGACTCCCAAGGTACTCCTAGTACAATCTAATGAGTGTGAATGAATGAGTTGAAGTCGAACACTTGATGGAATCTTCTAATCAGGGGCCAATGATGTGAACCCACTGTTGAAAGCGAGAAAACCTGCCATTGAGGCATGTAGGCTCTAAGGTACTAATGTGATTTCTAAGTCTTGTTCCCGGATAATGAGTTGAAGTCGACAAGAAAATACTCGTCATAGGAGGGCCTTAATGTATCCCCTCTCAATGACACAAAATATGTAACAGATTTGAAGTAGATCAGAGTATGAAGTGATTCGAAATCGACTCAGGGAAGACCGACATGGTAGAAAAGTTATAACTACAGATGGCCAACTCGATAGAAGGCTAGTTTAGGTTGGACTTCTCTTGAACATGTGAACGACACGACAATTGTCTTAGCAGCATTGACTCAAAGGAGGACCCAACACATGAATTTGTGGATGATCAAACGAGAGACAAATGGAATTCCCAACCCGGATACAACAATGAAGGGGGGTGTCATGTTCAAGAGAGACTTTACTACCACTAACACAGATGCAACGACACATTTCTTTCCCAATTCCCCCCCACCATTTCTGGTGAGTACCTATTTATTTTTACGCAAGCTTGAAGAGGATAACATATGCTTCCGATGTAAGCTCATCCTTCGGATGAGTCCCTCAGAGTATTTTTAATGAACCCTAAGAAGGAGTTTATTGATCCCATATGGGTCTTCCAATGCTTGTTTAACGAGTCCAAAGAAAGAAAACTCAGAGGGTTTTTCATGTTTAGAGAGTTTGGAAAACACTTAAAGAGAACTCCATAAGGTCATTTTTCGTAAGTTAGTCCGATGAGACCGAAAAAGAGATAAAGTGTCACTCATTAGACGTTTTCTTCAAATACTTTTACGAGCATGAAAAGAACAAGGTCGCGCGACTATCTTATCGTGTTTAGGGAGCTTGAAAAGAGCTTAAAGGATACTCCATAGGGTTCGTTTTCCATATTACCAAATGCGAGTTCGAAAAATGACAAAAGGTTACTCGATTGCATTCTGATGGTTTTACGAGCGTGAGAAAGAATTAAGACTGTGTTCAGAGTTTTTCCTAAAAAACCTTAAAAACATCTATTCATAAGAAAAACACACAAAAACAATAAAAAAAAAGGTGGACCCTTGTCAAACGTCTCGTCCTTAGATCTTTCAATTTGAAATAGAAAACACTTTGCAAAGTTGGTTATAATTTAGGGCATGGGTAAAATATAAAAAATAATTTAATTTTGCAATAAAATATGGTAAAAAGTAATAAAATAGGTCAAAACAACCCATTTAGCATTTCATTTTGCAAATTCACCCAAATAGTGCCCAAAACCCTCTTTTTCTCCCAAATTTTATCTGTCGATTCCGAAGCACCTGGTGGATCATTTCGCAAACTGCTTCCGTAAAAAAGGTAATCTTCTACCTCTTTATCTTTTCATGGTTTAAAATTTCATTTTTACTGGTTTATTGTTGAGTTTGGGTCGATTTTTGGAGGGTACCTGCGCTTTCAGATCATCACGAGCCCACAGTATCAGGAACTGCGACGATCTGAAATCGCCACAGGGGGCTCAAAGACAGGGTGCGACGACGTCGCTCTACATGAAAGCAAAGCCCTACGATGACCGCAACTCAACTTTTGAAAAGATAAAAACAGTTAGGAAAACTTAAAAGACTTGATTTTTTATGATTCTAATCCTCTTTTGATGTTACTTGGCAGGTTTTCCTTGGTCAAAATGCTCAAGTGGAGAGAACGAGAGTATGAGGAAGAAGTATATTTTTCCAGGAATGACCCAGGCACAATTATGGCACTTAGGCAATGTGGATTACTCAAGTTATTCAAAATTCAGGGCATGAGAGCCCAACTAATATTCCTAGAGTATCTGGTCCACATGTGGGATGTGAACGAACAAGCCTTTCACGTGGGTGTGCATACACTCACATTGGATATATATTACATTTACTTTCTGACAGGTTTATCTCGTCAAGGCTCTCGAGTATCACTCTCGGGAAGTAGGGGTGGAGGAGAACCCATGGATTACTATGTTGCACACCATTGCGTGACAGGTACAAATAAACATAGTGGCAAGGGGGCCATTAGAGATGTTTGGTATTTACCATTGTGAACTATCCTCTATACCATTACCCGGATGGAAGGGAGTGCAACTCCCCATGTGGATTTGCAAAGCAACTTTCAGTACACCATTGAGTGCATGGAACCTAGGGTCTTCAACTGGTGTGAGGGTGTCTTGAAGAACATGAAAAAGCAACTGACAAAGTGTTGAAATGGTCGGTTGAAATAGTTTGGTTACGAGTCCATTTTGGTGTCCTTCTTCTTGGAGAGGGTCCTCATCTTACGTATACAATTGGAGTGGGGCATACCCTCTCCACAAGATCCACGGATGAAAATATGGGTGGACTTGATGGCTCGTCACGGTGGCGTGCCTATCGTCAAGTATGGCGATGTTTTCTTCCAATGGCTAAGAAATCAACTAATCATGGTGGAGGACTATGTGTACGTCGGGACAGACTTATGAGGGGATCCTGACTTAGCTCTTCTTGAGGGATCTCAGTGGGGAGACATAGGCATGAAGGAAATTTTCATTATAGGATGTTTTTGATATTTTAATTATATAAAATATTTTTTGTCATTTATCCAAGACTAATCAAGTGCTCTCAATAATGCAGATGTGGCACCTTATCGTTCTCCAGGATTATCTCCCATTCAAAGGCGAGGAGAGAGAGGTGTTGTAGTAGGAGTGGCCGCCGTTGATGTCTAGGCGATTGAGCAGAATCTAGAGGGATTAACCATGAATATCCCTAATGCCATGGTGGACGAACTTCCTAGGCACTATCAACGCCATACAGTTGGCGTATCTGGATCTATTGGTCGACTGCTTCATAGAGTGGCATGGGCAGTTGTTTGTTACAATGAGCAACATCCTTGATGCTTTCATATATGAATCCATGAGCTTCACTTTTTGATATTTTGGTCCTTGGACAAACACTTTTTGTGACTTTTATCGCTATTAATATAAAGTTCCTACCAACTTACTTGTCTTTTTAAAATGTGTGTTTGAATTTATAAATGTCTCAAATGTATGTCTAACACATAATTAACCAATGCATCTGTCAATGTGTTTAGACATCTAGGAATATGTTGATACTCGATATAATAAAAATGTCTTTCCAAGTGGCAAATTCTTAAATATACCCATAACAATGTAGGACTTCAGATGGAATAAATGTTACTTAACTACAACACTAATAACTATGAATCGAGTCTTACAATAAGATGACAGATGCCAAATGAAATAACGTTAGTTAATAATTCAATAACTGCACTGTATTCCATGATATTATTAGTTGCACGACCAAGGCAAGGACTATGTAGATTGATCAACTCATTCGTAGGTGCATAGATTGTCCATGCACCTAGCACCATCAACAAAGCCGATATAGGGTAGCGAAGACACTGACATCTGGAAACCAAGCACAATGCAAGTTAAGCAGCTAAAAGGCAGAACAAAAACGAAAAAGAATCACACCAGAGCATAGTACACTAAAAATACACAACACTCATTTAAAAATGGTTTAAGCACAATACTTATTCAAGTAAATCTTGTTTCTGGTTTCACTCAAAGGAATTCCATCTTAATCTACCAGCTCATAAGCCCCTTTCTCCAACACTCATTTCACAATATAAGGGCCACGCCACATGGGCTTGAATTCACCGACCCTTAATAATTCACGATCTTGTTCGTAAAGAAGAACTAAATCACCCTCAGAAAAAATACATGGTTTGACATGCTTGTCATATTGAGCTTTGACATACTTTTTCTGAGTTTCAATGACTAAGGCAGCATCATGACGAGTCTCTTCTAATTGCATCAAATACAAGAGACATTCTTCTTCAGCTGAGGTGTTAGGGAGAATTTCGACATCTAGTTTCAAAGATGGGATTTCACATTCAATCGACAAAATAACTTTAATACCATATACTAACTGAAAAGGTGTGAACCCTGTGGCAGATTTAAGATATGTCTGATAGGCCCATAATGCCAAGAAGAGCATTGTGTGTCAGCTTGACTTGTGAATTCCTATCATCTGCCGAAACATGATAGTAATAATTTTGTTAATTTCTTCAACCTGGCCATTGGCCTGTGGATAGTAAGGTGTTGAGTTTTCATGTCGAAGACCCAACTTCTCGGTAAGTTCAGACATCATGAAATTGCGAAAATGACTACCATGGTCAATGATAATGGCTTGAGGGACAACAAATCTATTAACGATATGATTGAATATTAATAACGTTGCAGTTTTCCCGGTGTTATCAAATGTAGGCATCACATTAGCCCATTTAGTGAAATAATCCACGGCTACGATAATGTATCCATTCCCCCTGGTCGAGTGAGGGTTACATGTCATGAAGTCGATGCCCCATTTAGCGAATGAACCAACAAAAACTACATGGTAAAGAGGAGATGGATGAGATCAGATCTTAATTTTATGCGTTTGACAAGCATGGCATTTCTGGACGACAGTAATGCAATCCTTAAACAATGAAGGTCAGAAGTAACCAACTCGTAAGATCTTTTGGGCAATGGCATACCCAGACATATGACCACCACATGCTCTGGAATGAACTTCACTCAAAGCTTTCTCAGCTTCAGCGTAGGTTAGGCATCGTCGAAAGATCGAATCAATACCGCGACGGTAAAGGGTATCACCAAGGATAATGTATTGACGGGCTTGATACTAAATAAAAAGACAATCTACACTAGAAAGATCAGGCCGGAAAGTTTGGGTTTGGAGATAAATAATAATGTCTCCATACCATATGTCGTCAGAATTGATAAGAAAGAGAGACTCATCAGGAAAGGAATCCTTTGCCGCAGTTTATGTCCTAGTAGAGGGAAGGTCACATATCAACTCGACAAAAACCAAAGATTTCTTTGATTTGGCATGCTCAAATTCCAAATCAAACTCCTGGAGAATCACTATCCATTTGGAGTATTTGCCCCCCAACAATTGTCGAGTAAGGATGTGTTGCATAGGGTTGCAATCAGAATAAAAGTGGTTTTGTGTAATAAGATATAATGACGAAAACGTTGAACAACTTGAACAACTGCCAAGGCCAATTTCTCCACATGCAAATATTTGGTTTTGGTGGTCGTGAGACTCCGATTCAAATAGTAGATGACATGTGAATCATGTGAATCATCCTCTTGGACTAGGACCATAACGATGGTAGAATCCGAAGCAACTAAGTATAAGAATTTTTTTTGACTATTATTGGGTGGAAATAAGAGTGGTGTGCGAGTTAAGGCAAGTTTCAAAGCTTCAAAGGCTTTGTTGGCAATGTCGTCCCATACACAATTTTGACCATTTTTAAGAAGTCAAGTAAAACCTTTCGTTAATTCAGCATAGTTGGGGATGATTCGACGTAAACAATTTGTCTTCCCTTACAAACTTTGGAGTTGGCGCAATGTAGAAGAAAAAGGCAGATTGAGAATAGCTTCAACCTTCAGAGGGTCCACCCCGATCCCATGTGTAGAAATGATAAAACCAATAAGTCATCCATACTCCACACAAAAAACACATTTATGTGGATTCAATTGTATGCGATAATAGCGACGACGTAGGAAAATGGCTCGTAAATGTGCCAAGTGATCTTGACGATGCACAAAATGCACCAGTAAATCATCTAGGTAAGGTTGTACAATGTGTTTAATGTCATGAAAAGTGTAAGACATAGCACATTGAAAAGTTGCACCAACATTCTTGAGACCAAAAGGTAGTTTTTGGTATGCGAAGGTTCCCCAAGGGCAGATAAAAGCAGTCTTATGTTGATCCGCAAGTAAAATATTGATTTGATTATAACCGGAGAAACCATCCATTAAAGAGAAGATTTCACTCCTGGCACAACCGTCAATGATCCGGTCAAAGAAAGGGGTTGGATAATTGTCTTTGGTACAAGCCTTGTTGATATCCCTATAATCTACAAAAACACGGATCGTGCCTTGTTTCTTCATAACCGGAACAAGATAAGACACCCAATCAGTCAAAGCCACAGGATAGACAAAATCGACTTTAAGAAGTTTTTCAACTTTGAGTTTAATAATAGTAGATTTACATGGATGTATTGGGCGAAGTCTCTTTCGAACGGGTTTATCATCCGGGTAAGTCTTAATCTCACGTACAACAATATCTAGATCAATGCTCGACATCTCTTCGTAACTCTAGGAAAAAACGTCACGAAATTCTTGAAAAAGAGCTTTATAAATTTGGACCTCAGTTGCAAAACATGACGCACCAATGTGAACATTTTCCATGACTTCGAGTTTAATCTAAATATCTAAAGGGATGGTGGGTGAAATGTTACCCAAGTTCCCTTCATACAAAACATCGTGTATTGGTTCAAGAACAAAGGAAATAATAACAACAATAGACAGATTCAAAATCCATTGATAACTCTCTATAGTCTCGGGTTCCAGGAAGAGAATAAAACGATGATGCCCATCGTCCCATGGGGTATCTTCCATAGACATGATTGTCATGATCATTTCATCGGTGTGGAAAACTAAGTGAAATGGATCCGGATACGTATCTAAGAGAGAATGAGGAGAATGAGTTTCCAATTGAATAGCTTGATAATCCAATTCTACTGAACTTAAAGGCATTATGTCGCCGTAACGAAGATAATCGTCAGAGCTAGGTATTATCCAAGGGTCATAAGACTCAGGGATTTCACCAACAGTGGTTGATATCATGTTAATCGAGGCGACAAAAGGAGTAGGAATATTGAGTGGTGGAATGGGGAACTTACCTGTTAACGATGAATCTTTTAAAAGACCCACACCGACATTCTCATAATCGGGAGGTGTTTTCATAATGAAAGGTACGTTACTAGTACAAGAATCAGAATTAAAGAAGGCAAGTTGATCGACAGTAACAAATTTTCCTTGGTGAGGGAAACGTATCACACAGAAAAGAGTAGAAACAACTGCATGCATGGAATCAATCCAACTAAGACCAAGTAGAAGGTTGTAATCGAGAGGTGCATCAAAGACCTCAACCTCAACAGTAACCGTTTTACCTTCTAACGTAATAGATAACGAAGGAAGAACACAATAAGGTTTAAATCATGTACCATTAAATGCTTTTAGAGTATTGTGTGAGTCGGTAAGGGTAGGAGAGCCAACGAATTTCCAACAAGTGACAAACATGACGCAATTCGAGGCTCCTTCGTCAATAACGGTTCAACAAATATTCTTATTCTCCATAATAACTTGTATCTAAAACGCTAATTGAGGAGGAAGCCTTGGAATATGATCGTCCAAGTCAAATATTATCAAGTTCGTATCGGTAGGATCAATTCCACCAATAGCCTTTAACAATGCCTTCCATTGCATAGGACAACTTTGAAGGACTTCGAGAGTCGACATCACAGAAGGTGTCTGTGCAAGATCTTCTACAATACTGTAGTTTTGAGCAGCACGTGTGTGATGATTAAACGACGAATTACGAACAATGCCCTTAGGAGGGGGATGAAGAACTGTATCTAGACTCGGTCGTTTGAGAGGAAGAGGACCGTTGGGAGGTGAAGTTGATGGAGGAGGTTGAACCAATGGAGGTGGTGGATCATCAACTTTCTCTTTCAAAGGAGAATAATCTTTGGCTCAAGTAGCGACTACAACTTCGTTCTTCTTGGAGTCACCAGTACACATAAGTACATAAGATGTGGTAGAGGGAGAAGGTTGGTCATGAATAACTAATTGGTCCTGCTGCTGAGAAGGAAAAGGTTGTGACAAAACGATAGGTGTAGGAGGTGTCTCGGTCCCTTGCATGAACTTAGTAACCTCAGCACGTCGTGGACAATCTTTCGTATAATGATCCTCACCACATATAAGACAAGGATAACGAGGTTTGCGCTTTTCTTTGTCATCAGTAGGCCGAGTCTTGGGTTTATCAGATTGTTGATTATTATTTTTGTCCTCCTTATTTTTTTCCCTTCCCTTTCTTTTTAATTTGATTTTTACCGGTAGGTGTAGATTGAACCGAATTAACCTTAGAGGTTTTACCGGGAGAAGGGGTTGGAGGAGGATTATTTTTTACATTAGCAATATTAGACTTCAGATTGGAATGATTAGCTTGTTTAGACTGAGTCTCAGCATGAAAAGTGCTAATCATGCCATCAACAACATGAGAATCTACTGGAGGTGTTGGGGGAGGGATCAAGTCATATAGTGTGTCCATTTGTGAATAAACGAGATCCAAGTATTGAGCACGACTAATCGCCTGCTCTTCAGTGACGACACCACCCATGGAAACATCATTGGCTATAGGACCAATGAGTAACTTGGTAAACCACTCAGCCAATAGTTGATTAGGAAGGGTAACTTTTATTAAGCGTCTTCTCCTCCTCCACTTATGAATATGATAAAAAATGTGAGTATTGTTTAAATGAACTCAAAATTTCGGTTCTTGTCTCGTATCAGATTGGTAGTTGGTAATGCGTTAAGAAATCCATAGCTAAGGTGTTGAAGTCACTGAAGAATCCTCATGGAAATTCAATATACCATTTGGCTGTCGAACCCATCAGAGTTCGTTGGAAGAGATGCAATCTAATGGAGTCATCCATCAAGGAGTTGGATGAACACCAAAGATGGAAAGTCATGACATGATTATTTGGGTCTTCCTTTGATCGACCATCAAAAATAGGAATGTCTGATGGTAACTTGGTAGGTATGACTAGCCAATAAGGAGAATGCAAGATAGGATCATTCAAAATACTAGATAAATCTGGTAAATCTAAAGTGGCAATAAACGACAGTTGTCTGTTAACTTGAGGAAACTGGTAATTTTGAGGAGGGAGTCCCGTAGGTATACTAATAGGACCATAAGCAGTTTGTAGATAGTTATAGGGTCGTGTCAAATTCGATTGTGGAGGGTTTTTAGTCAAATATCCAACTTCAGTTGGTTGATTAGGTAAGCTTCCTTGGGAAGGAGCATTAGACTGAAAACCTTAACCCCAGGTAGGATTCATAGAACCTGGATATGGTTGCCCGGGATTAGGGGGTACAAAAGAATTAACTTGAGGAGGTTTCCCCCAGGCGGTTGTTGATTGCCTTGGAAAGGAAAATTCTAAGGTTGAGACTGTAATCCAGGGGTATACTACCCATACACTGGGTTATGACCCCCAACTTGGGGTTGCCCACCAACTTGAGGTTGACCTCCAATAAGAATTTGAAAACCAGAAGCGACATAATGACTTGTGCCTCTAATTTTATTGGAGCTACTTGGGCCAGGACGATTAGATCTTTTAGGTGGAGGTGGAGGAGGCATGCTAGGCCCCCCGGAGAGAACCTGGGTAGGTGTAGGAACAAAACTACTAACAACATTATACCTAGGAGGAACAAAAAGATTAGCCCCTCCAGACGGATTCTGGGCAGGATTAGCAATAGAAGTATTTAGAGCGTGATACATAAGTGGAAATGACGAATTTGGTCTAAGTAGAAGTGGTGTTCCAATAGGAGCTTGAGTGATTACTGCACTTCCGGCAGAAACATGCATAGCTTGTGAGATCATGGTAGAGATAATAAGCTGGGGAGGAAGAATTGTATGAGAAGCAACCAACAATTGGTCTGAGACTGTGACAACACTACTGGTTGTGCCAGTAAAATGATCCAAGGGTACTGTATAAGTAGTGAAAGTCACAGGCATATCTTATTCCATAGGTTGATTAGAGGTCCTCTAATGTAGATGACTCATTCCTAGTTTTTCAAAAATATTGTGTCCTGAAGAGGTTATCCAAAGGGAATGAATAGGACCAGAAGAGCTAGGATCAAAAGTTCCAACAGTATGAACCGAAGTTCTAAACGATTCACTCTGAAAGGGTGGATCGTCTACACCAGACTCTATGTGAGGTACAATAGGTATATTCTAGTATAATCTTCAGCAACAACATTTCCCGATGAATTTATCTGGAGCAAAAGTGGATCCCGTACAACACTCGATAACGGATTTATAGGAAGTATGTATTCCTCCAATGGAGTAGAACTTCCAATCTCAGAGGTTATGTCATTATTGACTGCTCCTTTAGGAAAACCCTCTGGTGAATTAGGAAGCAAATGAGTATATTCTTCTAGATCTTCTGGAGGTAACCCTTGCATCCTACGTGAACGATGAGGGCCGATGTTGGCCACACCAAATAGAGAATGAAAGAAAGCTATGGCCAACTAGAGAAACAAACAACACTCACTAATAAAATCTAGATATAGAAAATACAAACAAACTTTCTTATTTCAAAGTCACTAGTTGGTGATGAAATCCAATGTCGCGAAATCAAGACAAGAAGGGGTTAGGATTAAGCGGGTGGAAAAGTTATGTTGATGACATGCTTAACGGACTTACACCCTGGTGTAAGCTCCCACACATAATCGTGGGTATACCCTCCATGGAGCCCGGGTGAGTTTGGCCAACGTCGATTCCAGGTACCGTGAAGACTTGCCCTTCCACAGTCACCTCGTGTAAAGACTCTAAAGAGATAGACCACTAAGGTTACCAATTACGACAATGATGCCTAGGGAAGCAGTCGACAGTCTGATCCACGCACAAGGGTAGGCTATCTAAGCCAGAAATCAACTCAAGAAGGTTCCCATAGGGTTTTATTCTCAAGTGACCCCCAATAATACGCGCAATCTCTACACTAAGACCAACAAAGCAGGGTGAGTAACTCTGTCAGCCCTAATGTGACATCGTGATCGACCCTTGTGTTAGAAGAGCTTCCCAGGACAAAATGTAGCAAGTGGATTTGTACTATCCCTATCACAAGATACTATTGTGTTTTTTGATGCTTTGGAGAGTGTGCCTTACAACCTATTGCAAAACGGTATCCTAGCTAATGTTGATGTAGAAAATTCTAGAAAATAAAAGTTGCTAAAAGATTTTAAAATTACGATGTATTTTAAAGGCTGTTGTTTACTCAAAAGGGAAACGAAAGTGAAAATGATGATATATTTGTCCTTGACCCAATAAGATGCAAGAAGAGACGAAATGCAAATGTTTCATTCAATGAATTCTAATTACAGGAGGGAGAAGGTTTCTCTTTTCAAGAATACAAAAGCTACAAAGTACAATTTCTCAATCTTTGAATGATATGGATTCCAAACAATCAACTACTAACTTTTCCAATTTTTTCTTTTTACTAAATATGTGAATGTAAAAATTTCTTGCAAAGACTACTAAAAAGAAGAATACACTTCAGTCTTTACTTTTTCAAATCAGAACAGAGATGTAATAAAAAAAAGAAAGAATGGTCTAAGAAGACTAGTGCACTCTCAACACTATTCCCAAATCAAACGCACAATGAAAACAAAAAATGAAATGATAAGAAAATATTTTGTCAGATGCAAACAAAAATTGTTTCTTAATCAATAACAATTCAAAACCCAAAACAAATCAATAACTGTTTATCAATCAAGCACCCAGGAACAAAGTCTTGAGATCATACCCTTGCGACAAGAAGTCAAAAAATAAAACTTGCGAAGCTTGTAAAGAAGACTCTCAATCCTTGAAATTCAATCAAATCCAGGCTTAAAAGTTGTAAACCAATCATTCACCAGCGTCGAAATTTCATCCTAGGTAGTAAAGACAAATCTGGGCAAAGAAAAGAAAAGTGACTGTCACCCAACAATTTGGATGCTCCTACTTGCCTTGCATTGGATGCTTGCTTTGTGCCAGAATCTTTGTGTATGCAACATATTAAGACTCTATAGCATCTCTTCTTGAGCTCTCATCACCCTTTCATTATCTACTCTATAGCTTTGCACTTATTTTTCCAAGATTCTCATAGTCTCTACCAATTACACTGGCTCCACCTCACTTCTTCGCCCATTGGACTTGCTCTCAACATTTCCCACGATGATATGTAAACATATAATCTCATCTTCATGGTTTTAAGATCCCTAGGCATCCTCCATATATCTAGTCCTCATATAGGAACTAGATATGCTTTCTTGTACCTTTAATTATGCAAAAATGTGCATGCAACAATTGTTGTTAGAGTTATGCATATTGAAAAATATTTGTTAATTAGGTTACATGTCATTATTCAATTCAATAGATGAAGAATAAAATTGCACTAATCCAAATTATGATTCCCCAAGCACATTCCTCTCTGAATTATCTTTTCAACGATTGTACTCATGCTTCATTACGAGTTTTGAGCTAAAAGTTACAACCTTATGAAATTTGCAATTTTTTCTTTGTAAATAGTCAAATTTGCTGATGTGGAAACCTGTCTGACATGGCATGGCACATGGTTGTTGATGTCCATGTGTCCTCCCTTAATTTGACCTTGTAATAAATCCTCCTTTCTTTCATCGACAATCGACTCATTAGCTTACATCAACGAGTTACAAAAGATACTTCTTCATCGATTTCACTGAACCTTGAAACCAAAACTAGATTGAATCTAAATCGTTGATCTCAATATTGAGAGTAAATATTGATCGTTGATATGATAAGCTCTGTAAATCCCATGGATTAATCTCAACCATTGATTTCCAAATCAAATGTGATATGGACTATCCATTCCCCAACATTGCCGAACCTTGACGACTCATAAAATCCATCAATGATCGACGATTTTCTTTGACAAACTGAATTGCAAGACTTTGTCGAGTTTGTCGAACATCGATCATTGGTGATCGGTGATGCATGTTTCCTTCTATCAAACCAACTGTGTCAAAATTTCTGAACTTCGAAACCTCCATTGACGATTGGTGATTTACAAAAGGTTTGCTTCATAAGGTTTTCATCAAACCCCAATCACTCTGTTGGTTTATCAAACTCTCCAAACTTCATTGAACTTCTCAAAACCAATGATGAGTCTCTATCATTGATTATTAATGTCTAAATTATCTAGTTCATTGATTCTCCAACTTTTCAGTCTCCATTAAAATATAAAATTCGACCTTCCAGGTCAGACTTAACTCTCTAACCTGCAAAGTGATACCATTGATCATCTCTTCAATGGTTCTGAGGGAAAATTAAACTCAAATCTATTTGTAAATGTGGGGATTCACTCTGGTTTAACCAATTTCCCCAAATCCGCATAGATCAAAATTCACCATGATGACTTTCCCCAAAATTCATGCTGGTCTTTGGCCCACACAAGCTCCATGTCGAACCTTAAGCTCTGATACCACAATTTAACATACCCATTACTAGTAAAAACTAAATTTTCTCTCATACCCCAATGCAAGTTACCAAGATAATCATTAAGGCAAGCCACCCGAAAAATTCAGCTATGATACCACAATGTGACACACCTAACCCATAGTTGGGTTGCATTACCCCTAAATTCGACCAAACACAAATTGATACCAATTTTAAATGTGAAAATAGACAACAAGACATACAATCTCATGCAAGCATCCATAACCATTTAAAATCTCACAATTTGGTGGATGAATCACAGTTGGAGCTTGGAGTCACCACTGTTGCTAATTTTGGAGAGGCATTTTTCCTATATTTTGCACAATTCCCCAATTTTATTGCCAGTTTTTGCCAAGAGAGGTTACTATAAAAGGTTTTAAATGGTGCTTATATCTATATGTTCTGGTTTCAATTCCCGACAAACCCATCATACATTATTTCATGGAAAACCCTGAGAATTTCTTTGCTAGGGCATTTATGGAAGTGTAATGATTGAGAGGAGGTTTGAAGGCTTGAAATGCTTGCAATGGTAGATGGGATTTCTCAATGGACGGGATGAGGTTTAAATGTGTGTATGTTGGGTTGTTATATTCTTTGCAGTGAAAATCTAGTCGAGGTGGATCGACTGACAATCAAAGTCAAAGGTCGAGGTGGTTCGACTGGGTAAAGATGAAGTCGTAGGAATCAACAACAAATCGAAGGTCGAGGTGGTTCGACCAGGTAAATACGAAGTCAAAGATGTCAAAAACAAGTCAAAGGTCGAGGTGGTTTGACCAGGTACAGTCAAGAGGTCAACTTACAAGAGGTCGATAGGTGGGCATGTGGAAAGCGATTGAAGACCGAATGAAGGTCAACTGGTAGTCGACTGGTAATCTGACTTGGTAGTCGACTGTAACAAAATCCAAATATTCGTGGGATATGTAGCCAATGATCTATGTGGCTCTATAACCATTTTTGGGTGCCTTTTATTTAGGGTTTTTCCTACTGTAAATCCTGTAAAAAAAGCATGTTGTAATGCTACAAAAGTTAATATTGGATGATGAATGTCTAATCACCAAGAGTATGTAATCGTAGAGGTCGTTAGTCATGCAGATGTAAGTTAAATTGGCTATAGGGTTCTTCTTGTGTAAAGAAAGATGGTATGATGTTGATTGTGTCTTAGGTGTGGACCAAGGTTAGACTTTTGACCTTTTTTTTTTTTAATGAATAAGACAACAAGAGAGAAAAACGCTCAAGGAATGCTGGTTTTCCCTATCTGGGTTTCAAGGTAAAATCTTTGTATACTATGTGTTTGTTTCGTCATTTACGTTCTTATTTAAGTCTTTCTTTCTCTCTTCTACTATGTTAGCATGGAAGTGTTCTTCATTTCCTAACATGTGGTGTCAAAGCTTGGCTTAACAACCTTGGATTTGAGCTAAACTCTAGGTTCAGTAAGAGTCGTAAGTTAGAAATCTTTAAAGAATTGTGTTAAAGAATGGCGAGCAACTTGAGAATAGAGATAAAAAAATTCAATGGCCAAAATTTTGAGCTGTGAAAGCTTAAAATTGAAGATCTCCTTGTAGATCGAGAACAATGGACAACAATATGTGCAAGTACCGTGGCAACCAATATGTCGAGGGAAGAATGGGAGAAACTCAAAAGAAGAACAAGGAGTACGATTCGACTTTGTCTTGCAGATTCGGTAATGTTGAATGTCTCAGGTGAAGATTCAACCAAGAAACTATGGGACAAGTCGAGGAGCTTATACCAGTCAAAATCCCTAGTAAATAAGTTGTTTCTCATAAAGAAATTGTATCTTCTGAGGATGAGTGATGGAAATTTAGTGACTGAGCATTTAAATGCGTTTAATACGATTATAAGTCAGTTGTCTTTTGTGGATATTAAAATCACCGAGGAGGAGAAATGTATTATCCTATTATGTTCTTTGCCAGACTCCTGGGATAGCTTAGTTATGGATATAGGTAGTAATACAACCATATTAGTTTTAGAAGACGTGGTTGCATCTCTATTGTCAGAAGAAATGAGAAGGAAGAATATGGAAGGATCGACCAAATATGATTTAGTGGTGAAAGGTCGACTGGTTGATAGAGATAAAGGTAAATTCTCCAGTAGAAAGTCTAATTCGAAGGGTATATCTAAGTCCCCTAGTCAGTCGACAAGAAGATGATGGAAATGTAGTAAATATGGGCATTACAAAAGGGAATGCAAGTTGAAGGCAATGGAAGTTAGTACAGGATCTGACAAGAAGCATTTGACTGAGAGAAAAACAACTCCATATAAGGGAAGCGATGTGTACCCGGCGTCAACCAGTACACAGTCGGATCAAGATGTTTGGTTGATCACCTCAGGAGAATCCTATCATATGACACCACATAGAGAATGGTTCTAAAAATATGAACAATATGAAGGAGGATAAGTGTTCTTGGGGGACGAATTGACAACCAAAATTGTCGTATGAGGAAGAGTTCGACTAATACTGCAGGATGGGAGGAGTAGAAGCCTTTTGGGTGTGCTACAGATTCCAAGTTTGGAAAGGAACCTGATATTTGTCAGCAAGATGAGTGATGCGGGAGTGCACATTCTATTTTAGAAGGATTCATGCAAGATGGTCAGAGGTGCGATGGTCTCAATGAAAGGAGTTTGGACTGGAACCCTATACAAGTTACTAGGGAGTGTCGACTCGACTGGATGCGATGACATGATTGTTTCTGAAGTTGACTCAACTTTGACTCGACTCGAATCAACTTGACTCGGGTTGAGTCGATTCAAACCGACTTGACAAGTTGTTATAAAGTCAACCCGACCATGCTATGGCACTGGAGGATGAGACACATAGGAGAAAATTGACATTGATCTATGCATAACAAAGGTATGGTTGAATAATTTCCTGCATGTAATTTAGAAGTCGACTTTTGTGAACATTGTATATCTGGAAAAAAAAGTCGGGTGAGGTTCCCATATGGAGCGATAAGGGAAAACGGGATTATGGAGCTAGTTCATAGTGATGTGTTTGGCCCTGTTACAATGCCTTCACTTGGTGGATCCCTGTATTGTGTTTCTTCATAAATGATTTTTATAGGAAGACATGAATATATTTTCTAAGGAGGGAATCAGAGGTTTTCGATAAATTCAAAGAGTTTAAATCTCTTGTAGAAAACTAGAAATATAAGAAGATTAAGGTGTCGATGACTGACAACGGTGGTGAATTCTGTTGAAAAGAATTTGATCAGTTCTGCAACAGTGTGGCATAACACACCAAAATACCACACCACATACCCCACAACAAAATGGAGTTGCTGAGAGAATGAAAAAAACATTGATGGACAAGGCAAGGATCATGCTTAGTGGTGCTGGGCTCGCACAAGAATTCTAGGTAGATGCAGTCGACACTGCAAAAAATCTAGTGAATATGTCTTCTTCATCAGTGCTAGTCGACACGAGTCCAAATGAGGTATGGTCAGGTAAGAAGCCTTTAGTTTCACATCTCAAAGTATTTAGTTGTGATGGATTTGTGCATGTTCCCAAGGAAAAGAGGATTAAGCTAGACGAGAAAGCAGTCAAATGTATTTTCATTGGATACAAAGAAGGAATGATAGGATATGAGCTCTGGGATCCTACATCAAGGAAAAAAGTGTATAGTCTATATGTGGTCTTCATAGAAGCTGGAGGTAAGTCTGAGCTTGAAGAAATTATTCATACATAGAATAATCCTAAGACAGTGTGGTTTGAACTGAGGAATGAAGAAGATGTTTCAGATGAGTCGATTGAATCAGAAGAAGAGTTGGAACAACCGACCCCGGTTGTAAGGAGGTCATAAAGATTAAGAAAACTAGTCAAAAGGTATAGTTCACCCAAATTTTGTTCCGCATTCATATTAACTGCCACCGACGATGAGACGAAGTTGATCAGGGAGGGAGTCGACTCACCAGAGGGAAAACTATGGGAGGACGCCATGGTTGAAGAGATGAAATCCTTTCACAAGAAAGAGACATGGGACTTAGTCAAATTACCTAGTGGAAGAAAACATGTTGGTAGAAAATGGGTATTCAAGAAGAAGATGAATGCAATAGGTCAAGTCGAGATATTCAAAGCTCGACTGGTAGCAAAAGGATATTCCCAAGTCGAAGGAGTGGACTTCGGTGAGATTTTTTTCCTTGTTTCAAAATTAACTTCCATTAGAGTACTAATGTCTCTGGCTGCAACATTTGATCTAGAAATAAAACAGATGGATGTGAAGACAACATTCCTACATGGGGACATGGAAGAAGTAATATACATGAAACAACCTGAAGGATTTGTAGTAAAGGGAACGAAAGATTTGGCGTGCAAACTGAAAATATCCATTTATGGTCTAAAGCAATCACCAAGGATGTGGTACAAAAAGTTCGACACATACATCCTTAGTTTGGGGTTCATGAGAAGCAAATTTGATCACTGCATATATTCCAAAGAAGAAGGTGGGTGTTTCATATATGTAGCATTGTATTTTGACGACATGTTGTTGATTGGAAACAACATGGATGCTATAAAGGAGGTTAAGAAGCAACTATCCTCCAAGTTAGAAATGAAGGATCTTGGTGCATCAAAATTCATTCTGGGAATAGAGATTAGGAGAGATCGAGTAGCTAGAAATATCTGGTTGAACCAGACGAGGTATATTGAAACAATTTTGAAACACAACATGCATGATTACAAACCCGTGAATGTTCCAATTCGTGTGGGAGCAAGGCTGATGACTAAATAATGTCCAAGGACACAGGAGGAAATATAGGACATGACACATGTTCCCTATGAAAGTGTTGTTGGTATTCTAATGTATGCGATGGTCTGCACTCGACCAGACATTTCCCATGCTGTGGGAGTGTTGAGCATATACATGTCGACACCTGGGAAGGAGCACTAAACCATTGTCAAGAGAGTATTTTGGTATTTTGGTATTTGTGTGGCACAAAAAATTATGCTAAATGCTACCGAGGAAAACCTAGAAGTGACAGTGAATTAAATGTACATGGCTTTGTCGATGTCGATTGGGTTGGAGATCTAGATAGATGGAGGTCGACTAGTGGATATGTGTTCAAAATGTTCAATGGAGAAATCAACTGGATGAGTAAGAGACACACGGTCGTAGCCTTATAAAAAACATAAGCTGAATACATGGAAGCCACTCATGGAAGAAAAGAAGTAGTATGGTTGCAAAGGCTGTGTTGAGGAATCAGGTTTGAGCAGAGAGCTATGAAGATAAGTTGCGAGAGTCAAAGCACAATATTTCTGGCAAAGAACCCGAATTATCATTCTAAGACTAAGCACATTGATGTACAATACCATTTCGTTAGAGACATGGTGGAAAGTAACAAGGTGCTACTAGAGAAAGTAGACATGTTGGAAAACATAACAGACTCTTTGACCAAGTCTGTGAGTGATGTGAAGTTCTCTTGGTGTAGAGAGGCAATGGGCATTGTTGCCCTGGGTCAGTGAACGAAAGTTCATAGGTCTCCCGGTTTCAACAAAGAAAACAAGAAGTGAGAGAATGTTGGGTTGTTATATTCTTTTCAATGAAAGTCTAGTCGAGGTGGATCGACTAATAGTCGAAGTTGAAGATCGAGGTGGTTCAACTGGTGTTACCCATGATTTTGGTCATCATGATGATGTATTGATGATGGTGTACTCATGATCTTCATTAGAACTTTCTCCAGAGAAAATTTACCTTTATCTCTTTCCAGAAATCACAGTTTTGAGGAAGGTTCGCAGGCTACCAATACATTTGCCTGCGAGAATGCACGATTCTCGTAGGCTGCTTTAAGCCAGGGTGCGAGAAGTTCCCACTGTGTCTAACTACTAGGGTGTGAACACTTTCTAAAGAAGGGAAAAAGATGAATTCTCGAACCTTCTAGAAGGGAATCTTCTAGAAGGATGAGATGGCATTCGAATGGTTATCTAAGTACTGGCTTTCCTGATATTTTGGGATCATTCCTATCCAAGTAACTAGTTCATTCTCTCTTATATATTGAGGGGATTCTCATGGAAAAGGTTAGAAGCAAACAAGGTTAAGAAGATATTGGAGAATTAGTGAAAGATTGTGTGAAGGATTGATGCTACAACAACTAGAGGACTCCAACAAGTTCATCAAAGGTGGTTGATCTTCTTCATGCAAGTGAGCAAGTGTGTGTGTCAGAGCCAAGGGTCATCGAAAGGAGGTTTGCAACATCAAGGCTTAGGTTGTATTCTTTGCTTTCAATCAATATAATACAGTAATATGTCCCTTTCCCATAAAGATATGTTTTCTTTATTGTATAACTCCTTGATCATATACATAGATTAACTGTTGAATATATTAAGTTGCTTTCACTTCGATTGGTTTGAGTTGTCCTGGTCTGGACTGCACAAGAGCATTGGAGTGAAACTGGAACAACAAAGACCCAAGGAAGCGATCATACGGTATGTTCATGATTCTTGCTTCCTAGTTCATTCAATAGTTAAAAATCTAGGGAAAGAGTATTATTCTATCTTGTTTTGTTCTAGATCCAGGTCGATCTAGGGAGATCGGTTTGTGTCCGCAGTTACGAATTTATCCTAAATAACAACTGGGTAAAGACGAAGTCAAAGGAATCGTCCGCAAGTCAAAGGTCGAGGTAGTTCGACCAGGTAAAGACGAAGTTGAAGATACTTACAACAAGTCAAAGGTCCAGGTGGCTCGACCAGGTAAATTCGAAGAGGTCAATCAATAAGAGGTCGACAGGTAGGAGTGTGGCAACCGACTGAAGACCGAATGAAGGTCGACTGGTAATCCGACTTGGTGGTTGACTATAATAGAATCCTGAGATTCACAGGATTTATAGCCAATGATCTGTGTGTATCTGTAAGAGTTTTTAGGCACCTTTTCGTTAGAGTTTTTCCTACTATAAAGCTTATAAAGAAGGCATGTTTTAATGCTATAAAATATAATCTTGGATGATGAATGGATAATCTCCAAGAATTTGTAATCGTAGAGGTCGTTGGTCATGTAAACGTAAGTCGAATTGGCTACATGGTTGTTCTTGTGTAAAGGAAGAGGGTATGATGTCGATTGTGTCTTAGGTGTGGAACAAGGTTAGACATGTAATATTTTATTCTGAATGAATAAGACAACAAGAGAGCACAACGCTTAAGGAATGTTGGTTTTCTCAGTTTGGGTTTCCAGGGTAAAATCTTTGTGTATTGTGTGTTTGCTTTGTCATTTACTTTCTTATTTAAATATTTCTTCCTCTCTTATGCTTGGTTTAGCGTGGAAGTGTTCCTCATTTCCTAACAATCTATAGTTATAAAAGATATTAGGGTTTGGAGAGATGATGCCATGCAAATGTCGTGTTTCATGTTCAAATCAACAAGAGAGCATGAATTGTAATGTCCCTGATCCGAAACCCTTTGTAAGTGTACATATAGGCTGGTGAGATGATTGGTACCAAGTGTAAATGTAATGTACATTTAGGTTGGTGAGCCATTAACATTAAGTTTTGTGTTGCGCACACCCGAGTAGTTTGCAAAGAAGTGTTATCAAAGACAAGGTGCACACATTTTATGTGTTGCCCACACTTGGATAAGTGCGCGGGAATGATTGGAAGTGAGTGTAGAACTGAGTTATATATATATATATATATATATATATTGAGGCCAGAGAGAGCCTGTGTGAGTATGAGGCTGGTGAGCTAGGACACAGATAGGAAAATGTGCTTATCCATGTAATTATACTCAGATTATTAATATAATATTGCATCGTTGCACATAGACAGACTCAGAT
>ML776585.1:1117978-1132161 GCA_009831015.1 Picea engelmannii | reverse complement strand
GCCCTCAAAGACAGCAGGGAAAATTATGCAGGTATTCTGGCAGCTAATTCCTGGGATAATCTATTCAGCGAAGAGTTTGTTGAGAAGCTGGGAGCAATTATTGTAAAACTTCACAAGAAAAGGGCCGAATGCAAAAGCCAGATGGAAAAGCAATCTGTCCCATAGGCTATTTTTAGCCTCGTGGACGTTAAAAATACTTTCTTTCTTCTTTCTATGTCGGCTTACAAAAATACCGACTCGGATTTCTGTGTATCGCCAAATGCACACATAATATGCCCTTCTCGAACCTTCTGGGGAGATCTGTACTGTGATGCACCGATCCCAATCCTCCTTTCGAACCCTCCAGAGCTGGGGATTAACAGCTAAGCTAGCGTTTTGGGAAAAAGGTTTTGGAAGGGGGACAGAGCTGGAGAATTGATGAGTGAAGACTGTGGAAAAGAGGAAGGACTCGCTAATGGGGGAAGGATGGCGGCCATACTGGAACGATAGACTGACTACTCGCATTTCCTTTTTTTACCGATCCGGAGTTTTGGTGCTATAATTTTCTGGAATTAAACTCGAGGGGTAGGTTGCGCTCACTGGGTTACGTGTCTACTACAGAATAGATCAACGGGGAGACACCATGGGCAAGAAGCTCCTCTCTGCCTCACTGTTTCGAATTCACAACGCATGTATTACTCAGTTGCTTGACACCTCTTTGCAGTTTCACAAGAAGAAGATGGCAGGCAACGAGTGTAGCCACTAAGAGACACAAAGATTCATCATCTCAAGCAACGATGGGTATATAAGCACTAATATAAGCATACAAATTACCGAATTACATTATAGGGAGGCAGGGAGTCTTTATTATATTAGAATTACTGTGGGTTTGAATGGAAGTAGTAGCTGTAAGCATAAAAGTAAATTACCGAGTGGAAAAAATCCATGTTTGTTTAGTGTCTTAAGATTGATGAATAATCACTAAATGTGAAAATTTATATGTTTGTATAATTTTTTTCTCTGTATCTGGTATGGTTTACCTCGTTAAAGTTCAAGGTTTATATTTTTCTATGAATTGGCTTCAGTAAAGACTGACGTGAGAGATTTTATTTTTACGTTAAGCCTGTAGCATGTCAGATTAGAATGGTTGCATTGGACGCTAATCTTTGGAGATAAGTAGTGTCGTGTGGGACTTACATAGCTTGCTCTGTATTTTGGGATATTTAAATAATAAAAAGATAGGAGTGCTCTGGTATTAAATGGGTGGAAATTCTTTGATACCAAAACTGTTTTAGAAATCTTCACAATTATTATGCCTGTAAAATCATTCACAACACATTAACACACTTAAAAAAAGGTTTGCAAAAGTGTTTGTAAAATGCATCATGTATCCCTTTGACAAGTTTGAAGTCCACAAAAGTTTGTAAAATGCAACCTCTGAAAAGTCTTACACACATATATCATGACAAAGTCTTATGCATAACATACCTACTTGATTGGAGGATGCTATCAGGAGCTGAATAACCGACCATCAGGGTCAACCTCATTGGGTTAAGTTATTTGTACTTCAAGCATAACATACCTGATTGGATGACGGACCCCAAAGGTCAACCCCATTGGGTTGAAGTTATTTGTTCCATTATTCTATGTATAAAGGTGACCCTTTTTTAAATATTTAATTTATAAATATTGATTACTTTATTGTCTTGATAGTGCAATTTAGCTTAAGGATAGTTATTGACTCGATTGTGTTGGCGAATGTGAGTCAGAAATAATATATTGATAAAAAATTTGAAATGCACTTCAAATTGGCTTCTAACTTTCATGACGTACATTCCATTCTATGGCATTTGTAACCCTTTATTGGTTATTTTTGTTTCACTTTTATATCTTGTTGACATGTACCTTTGCCCCAAAGTTATGTAATGCAATTTTGTTGATGCACAATGCTTAACCTATTTTAGTAAGGTGGTTACTATGACCAACTTAATTATAACCCTTAATTTTAAACTATCAAATTTATATGCAATTACATAATTACATTCTCACATGCATGTTATGAGAGATTTATATTTTTCAGAGAAAAACAATTTCAATTTTCTAAAAATATAGGAAGAAATTTCATCTCTCACCTCTTAAAAAGTACATTCTACAAACTAGAATAGGGATATTTCTTTTTATTAAGAAGTACATTCTATAAGCAAGCCAGAATAGAGATATGTTACTTCATCTCTCAACTCTTAAGAAGTACGTTCTACAAGCTAGAATAGGGATATTTCTTTTTATTAAGAAGTACATTCTACAGGTAAGTCATAATAGAGATATGTTAGAAGGTAGTATATTGAAATTTATATCCACTTTTCACCCATAAAAAAAAAATATTATACTTCGTCAATAATGCTATTAAGTTTGTCGTTTACAATGTTAATGAAATATATATAATACTAATTTATATTCATTATAGTTGTTTTTACAATGTTAATGGAATATGAAATATATATAAGACTAATCTATATTCATTATAGTTGCTTTAAATATTTTAAATATTGAGAAGATTCAAATCCTTTGAAATGAAAACTTACCTTTCCTATTTTTCTAAATACAATTTATGTTTCCGATTTTTCTAAATACAATTTATGTTTTCAAGATTATGCATATTCACTTTTTAAAAAATATGAGAAACATCAAGTCTCCGCTCTTAACTTTTTATTGAGATATTTTAAATATTTTTCAATAAAGTAAAACATTGTGTTTTTTTGGATTGACCTATTATTATAGATACACTGGGCAATATGAACCATCTCAAATGGATAAACAAAACATAACATATCATACATACAATTAGTGTTTTATAAATTGATTCATAAACTTATTTATTCTTATCATTAGAAGAATATATTGTTGGGTTTTTTCAAAATAATAAAAATAATGAAGTTTTAAGTGACAAATGTTTTTGACAATATGTTCCATTAATATCAATATTGCTGGCTAGATAAGTGCATTTTACAATTCATAATAGAAATATGTTACAAGGGAGTATGTTGACATCATATGAATTATTAACTTGATTGCATGGACATATTGCAGGGAGATATGGAAATAATTATGAATCGAGTTCGTAATCCATTCATAATTATATCCATATTTATATGCATATGGATATGCTAATATGTTTCTAATTGATTGAGTAACATGAATTCTTTTTGTTTACATAAGTAAATTATATGCCTATAATTTATTTTTGTTACTGTTAGATTAGGAGTAGTTAGAAGTTAGAATAGTATTGTATTTGCATATTAGATTA
Organism: Picea engelmannii; assembly: GCA_009831015.1. Taxonomy (NCBI): domain Eukaryota; kingdom Viridiplantae; phylum Streptophyta; class Pinopsida; order Pinales; family Pinaceae; genus Picea; species Picea engelmannii. Next base: position 1,128,878 of record ML776585.1, on the reverse strand, counting down.
AAATTGCATTTAGGATTTAGATTAGATCAAATGATCAAATATCTCTTTAGAGAGCAATTCATTTAATTAGTAGCAACCAAACCCACATATTGGTGGAGATTGACATACCAAACAAAATCAGGTCTGATTGGGACTTGTCATCGGGTGATCATTTTTCTTAGTAATAGAGTCTTCAAGTATTGAAAAGATTATTATTTGAGATGAAATCCTTTTCCCATTCTTATAAAGGCAATTTTTTCCGAAAAAAGTATGTGCCCTCTCAATTTTCTAAAAATACAAAAAACTTTAATCACTATTTTTTTATTAAGATATTTTTAATATATTATTATTATTATTATTAATCTAGAGCGAGACCTAGGTTCGAATCCGGTTGGCTTCCACTATAACCCCTCGACTAGTGTTCACAACCCGCAAGCCAACACCTAGCAGGAAACCTATGACTTAGCAAGAGCCGAGACGTCCTGAAGCCCATCAAAATGGAAACTTCTATCTGAGGGGGCATCTACTCTTCTAGCCTTATCACAACCTTATCACAACGGGCCAAAGTCTTCCTTTGTGAGAAAATACTATATAGTACTCCCAATAAATTTGTAACTATTTTAACCTCTTTTGATTCATGTGATAATATAATATTCATCATTGAAGTATATTTTAGTGTAGATAAAACATTTATGATGTATTTTTTTTGCATGGTGGGAAAATCTATCATAACTCATTTGCCAATCAAAAATAAAGACAATCATTACTGGTTTCTATCCACAAATGTAGTTTGACTCATCATTGCTTTTCAAGGAAAACCACGCCACCTGAAATAACCCATATGTCTCTGGGTTTGTTGGTGATTCGTAACGGGGTAGACTTTCACTCTTACTGGAGGTATCTAGGTCTTAGGCCCTTAACTTGTTTTTTTACAGTTAAAAAAAACGAGCTTTCGCGAAACATAAGCAATTTTGGGTCATACAATATACAAATGTATATGTATTAAAAATATAATAATAAAATTTGTATAATATTTATAACAATTTTTTCATTTGAATATAAAATTGTAAAATATTTTTTTATTTTGAATTTGATGATTTTTTTATAAGGATGATTTTTATTTTCTTTATTTTTAGATTAAAGTGGACATTTAGTTTATTTTAAATTACACTAATGTGAGAAATGGAAACCTAACTTAGGTTTTTGCATCCTCAAATTTCTAAATTTAAAGAAGTGAGAAAGGTTATTGTAAAAAGACGATTATTTAATGAAAATATATGAACATCCATGATTGTATGTTAGTTATACATTGTTATATTTTCTTGTGGGATGTAATATGTTTAAATGGGATGGGTTGTAATATCTTCTTGTGGGATGTAAATGAGATGGGTTGTAATATTGTTCAAATAGTTTTTATCTCGGTTTTTTCCTATGGTGAAGTGAAATGCTATTTTTCAAGTTCAATTGTTTTTCGCTGAAGCAATTTTATTGAACATACAAAATATAAACATTTTAATGGATATGTCTTGGTATAAAATGTTTTTAGAAGCATGTGTTTTAGGTTTTTTTTACCTCTATGAATAATAATTTATGTATGGTCTTTTTTGGAACACACTGGAGTTGATTCATGGGTTTCATCTATTTCTTTTACAAAGGTGGATACAAACATGTCTAAAAAAAAATAAAAAAATAAAATTAGAATAGGAAAAATGTTTGGATGGACAAAAGCACAAACTTCCAAGACTCAAAACTATTCAGAAACACCTCAAGAAACCCATAATACTCAATTAGAAAAATAATTGCATGACATTTTTGAAAGTTTTTCTGATGATGATCTATATAAAGAAACGAATGTACTTGTAGTTGAAGAAAATACTAATGATCAAAATATCCACTAATATAATATATAATAAAAATAATGTTTTTTCATATTTTAATATTTTAATATTTTCAATTTAAATTGGTTTGAATTAAATTTTGGTATTAAACATTTTCAATTAAATTGTTTTGACTTAAATTTTGATATTAAATGTTAAAAAAAAAATTCTATATAGATTATCAAAGTTTGAAAAAATAAATGTTAAATTAAAAATTATAAAATATTTTATAATTATTTTATGATTGGTGAAACGTCATTAAGTTTATGTGGTTTAGAATTTATATTCCCCAACTACTACCTTGTTGTCAAGTTGACAATTTTCATATTTCAAAAATAAATTTGCTACCTTGTTTTAGACTTTGAAACATTCTTATTAATGATTGGAATTTACCTTCAATGCATTTCGTGTATACATTTCTATCGTTTATCCTTAAAAAAAGTTAATACCTAAACATGTTAATCCCTAAACATGTAAATGCGCCATGATTCTCATCGAGTTCAATGTACTGCATGTATGAGTACATGTTGCCTTAACTATATTGCATCCATGGGTGTAAACACTGAATTCACAATGTGTTCAATACAGTGTACTCTAAAGGGTGTAAACACTGGATTCTCAACGTGTTAAATATTTAGTAATTAAAATATAAACAATAGAAAATATAAATAATATATATATATATATATATATATATATATATATATATATATTATATATATATATATAATTGTATTGTAAAATAAAATAGAAATGCATCTTTGCATTTATCACTCTTAAGTTTATTTAACTTATTAATGTTCATGATCCAAACAATATTTAGTTTGACTAAATGCATTCAAACACAATACACTAGATTAACCATAAATCTAATCTTCCTACTCCTTAAGTTATTACATATCTTAATTATATGATGTTATGTTATTATGGTCAATTTTCAGCCATTAACTTGGCCTAGTCCCAAAAACTCATTCAAATGGTTCCAAAAACTCATCCAAATGGTTTGTTATTATCCAAGATATAAATGGTTTTACCTATCACCACATTTGGAATGACACTCTGCCACACAATTGATGTATGTTGAATAATATACAATTATTGAAGGCTTATATCAAATTTGTATAAATAAGACACTTTGAAGATAAAATTTGATGTAATTCAATCATTTTATCAACTAAGATATATCTGAATTTATCATTTCATTTTAAAACTTTTGTCTTAATATATTTACAAGAGGCTCTTTATACTATTTTTTATTGATTCAAGAACTTTAAAAAAAAATGTATGTATTCCACTACCACCCAAAATGCTATGGTTGTTTGAAAAAAAATAAACACAACAATTTACCTACATAAAATCTCTATTCTATTATTTTTCTCACTTTTCTTCACACCACCCTTTTATTACTTGGAAGCATTCCCATTCTCCCAACCTGCCATTACCCACAAAAAAACAAAGGAAAAAATCACTTCAATGGGTGTCAAAATTACAACAATCTCTACCATGAAAAAGCCAGCTATTGGATATTGCAGATTAACTCAATCGCTAATGAGACGATTGATTAATCTTCTTTGAAGAATTTTGAAGCATGATAGAGCAAAATCAATGCAACGAAAAACACCTAAATTGTTATCGAGTGCATGTTAAGCGTTACAGGAGTTCCACACTGTCGGGCATAAGGTGTGTCTATGAGAATAATCATTATGTATGAGAAGGCTATCTATGAGAAATATTATATTAAGCAGTGTCGAATGGAGCTTAAGAAGATGGTGAAGGCAGACGATGTAGAAGGCAGTTGAAGAAGGCAGTACACTCCCACTATCATCCGGCTCAAAAATTCCTTGTCCTAAAAAGCTTGGTTATTCCGGCCATCCATAACTCTTCCCCTCAATTCATCCCCAAGGAAAATGCCAACCTAACGAAAACCCTATTGTCCAATGGATACTCTCTCTCTCTCACAGAAATCACACACATTTTTCGCTCAACCAGTAACCCTAAACTTAAAATCACCTCTCCCTCAACCCCTCGTTGAGCTCTCATCTTTTCGCTCAGCCAGTAACCATAAACCTAAAATTAACTCTCCCTCATCCCCTCATCGTGCTCTCATCTCTCTATCTTATATCCAGGGCACCATCGATCGGATCTCCAAGCTCTTAGCTAAAAAAAAATATTAAACTGTATTCAAACCTTATAAAACCCAAGAACAACATTTTAGAAATGCTAAAGATAAATTCAACGTGATGCTTGGCTTGGCCCAAGAGTTTACCAAATTCCGTGCTCTTGTGGGAAATATTATATAGGTCAAATACCAATGTATTTATATATCAATGACAAGCTTCCCTCACATCATATTTATTAATATATCAATGGTTATATATCTTTTTAGTTAATAAAAAATATGATAATTAACAAACATTTTTTTTATTTTTTCAGAAGAAATAAAATGTTAAAGTTAACTAAGTCTTTCCTTACCTTTCATAAGATTCGATAAACTAAATTGATTTCTTCATCATAGTATCGTAGCAATATTACATTTGATTATAAAATTTCACAGCAACCAAATATTATTTTATAATTTTATAATTCATGAATGCAAATATTATTATTAAAAATTTTATCCACAACCAAAACATATTATTTTTAAATTCCATCATGGTTATTGACATCTTCATTATCATCTTTAACATAAATTCATAGCTTAAAGATCATATACACTTTCTTTAAACTTTTCAAGAGGTATAATGGTTTCATCAATTTGAGAGTTATTGTACTGCCTTCCGGGCAGTATACATAGTGATGAGTTCACTTTGACTACTCTATTAATTTGGGTTGACTTTAAAAATTTTGTAAAAAAATTAATGTGTAACATAACAAACTTAAAATTTTATTTTTTAATATGTAAAAAAAACTGAATTTTCTTACATTTCATTGGCTGATAACTTTATAGTGTTATTGCAGTCTTCACGTATTTCGAGATCAGAATTAACTCAATGACATGACAAACTAGGTAAGGGTAAGTTGAATTTATATTTTATATTTTATATTTATATTTAATAATTTTATATTTATATTTAATAATTTATGGTCAAGTTTTATATTTATATTTAATAATTTATGGTCAAGTTTTATATTTATATTTAATATTTATATTTAATGACATAACAGACAGGGGGCAGTACGCGCAGCCTCGCTACCTTGTTATAAGAGGTCTTCATCAAAATAGTGAACCAACTCAAATATGATCATTTTAATTGTAATATCTTTAAGATTTCAATTAACATCATTAATATAAAGACTCCCCTCAATTATTTAGACATTCCCATTAACCCGTTTAAAGGGTATGTTAGTATATATTAAACTAAATTTTCAAAAACTAAAAAATAAATTTGAAATTTTAAAATTTAATATTTCTATAATTTATTTGAGTGGAGTAAAAATAAATTTGAAATTTTAAAATTTAATATTTCTATAATTTATTTGAGTGGAGTAAAAATAAATTTGAAATTTTAAAATTTAATATTTCTAATTTACATTGGTGGAGTACTCACAATTTACAATGACAAATTTTCCTGGTTTGAAAAATATTTGTTGGATAAAAAAATTAATTTAATATTTTTTTTCTAAAATATCATATATCTCCACGTATCTATATAGAATATATATTCTATATAGGATATCCCATAGTACTGACGGTAGTGTACCCTCAAGCATGACTGGACTGTACTCTCAAACGTAGTTGATTTAATGTATACCTGAATTGGATTCAGAGATATTAATGCCGAGGGTGGCGACCTCCGCCCTCCCGGATATTTTGGTGAGGCAACCAATGGAGTTCATCACATCACAAGCTCCAAAATTAACTAAACTAAACACGCTCAAAGATGGATAATAATCTTTTAGATGTATAATTTTATGTGATGTTAAATTGAATTATCGCACATAAAAATATCCAAATTAAAAATAAAAACTGTCTCGATGATCAATGTTTAAAGCTTGGGTTATGTGTCAAACTAATGTGAATTAAGGATGAAGATATGATCAATAATATCCAGTACATAAACAATTAAAGCTTGGGTTATATGTCAAACCAATGTGAATTAAGGATGAAGATATGTGTCAAACCATTGTGATTTACCATGTTCTTCCAAGGGACGCATAGATTTATTTTGTGGTAGGTAAACCAAGTGTAATACATAATGCGTTAGAGAAAATGCTACAACAAAGATTCCCCCTAACACAGATACCATGGAAAATTAGGTAAGGGCCATTTTTCCCTACATATTTATGAACTGGTGCCTAAGTAGATTTCTACATTGAGAAGGAAAACACCCAGAAAAACCCATTTGATTGATATATTCATTCATATATTTGACCACAACAATAATATAGTATACAAAAAAAAAATGAATTTGGGACCTGTGTGAACATGATAATACCACCAATGAAGGTGACCCACAAAGTTGATCCAAAAGCCGTGGAAAATATCAACGAGTGAGCCAACCTCATAATTAAAGATGGATATCCTTCAAGTCTAGCCAACCCTTCTACTTTTTTCCTCCAAATTTTCATCCAAATACCTTTGCAGATACCAATATGCCAAGAGCAAGAAATTATATCATCACCATAAAACAAGTAATCAAATCCACTTCCCGGGATGAATTTTCCCAAAATCCAATATCCACTAAGATGAAATTTAGCCAAAATCCAATACCCACTTCAACTGAGCAAGCATAACGATGCAGAGAACAAAGGGAAACTATTGTGTCAAAGCCCATTGGAATTTCAAAGACAATTCCTACAGATGGAGGCACTGAGTAGCCATTGACTTGAGGGCCGAGGTAATGTCGATGGAAGCATCAATATCCACGAGAACATATTAAGTGTCAGACAATTCTCACCTATCTTTGACAACCCAAAGGGACTGAATTAGAGAACAACCTTCAAGCTAAATTATTGGATATTCTTACAATATTTTGGGGATTCCAGGGCACTATTACACAAATTCCTGTGATTCTCAACACTATGAGCCCCGAGGCTCTCATAAACCTTATTCATGGCATCAATTCTAGAATCCAACAAATTGGGTATCAAAGATAAGGGAACATGTTCAAGTAGAGTATCTTTCACAAACCCTATAAACCTTAACTTTGAAATGCATTCCTGGGATTGCTCAAGGTTCCACAATTTTTTCACAACTAAAAATTGGATGACATTTTAGTCTTTAACATGTTTGAAATGTGAAATGAGTGAAGGAAGGAGTGTACATGCCCTGATTGTGAGCATGTGACAGCCCATGAGAGCATGTTGTTAGACTCTTTGCATGCCATGGATGTCAATAGCAAATCCCGCTACTCTGACAATTGAGTTAAAATGCGAGACAACAATCCATGTCGTCTTTAATGGCAATCTTGATTCTTCATTCTATTCTCCATTTGTTTTGTTGGAGAATAAATTTATAGAAAATGGTGCTCATTTGCTTTTTCCTTGAACTATTAGAGCTTCCGTCCAATCATGCTTTGAATGCATGGTATATTGTGTTCATGGTCGTTCTTTTGAAGGCGAGGGAGGAGGAGTGCCTATCTTCGATAGTGAAGAACGCTATACTGGAGCTAGTGGTGATGGAGGCACGTAGGGAGTCCTTGGAACTAGAGGCGCTCTCCCTGTTACCTTTGTCAAAATACATAGGTGCAACGAGCATGGTCTATCCGAAGAGGACGAGGATGGGTTCCATCCTACATAGTACATACTAGTAGAAGACACATAGAGATAAACAGACTGATTAGTTGTTCATGGACAAATGGTCGGTTTTGACACACCATCGACATATGACAAAGGATCGAGGGAAGCAGATTCCTACAAGATGTGGACATGATAGATGGTGGAATCCTAAAAGCTAGCTACATACATGACAGATGACAATTTTTAACATGCTCTGGATAGATGACTAAGGTTGGGAGGGGATCATCCCTTTAAAAGAACACCTTCGTAAAAGAATAATACTATATGATTTATCTTTCTACTTTTAATCTAACTTCTTCATTTTACTTCTGACAAATTTACAATAATAGATATAGATATAAGAGAACGATACCAAATGATTTATTTTTTTACTTTTAATTTCATAAAAACATTACAAGAATGATACTATGTAATTCATATTTCTACTTTCAATCTTGCTTCTTTATCTTATGAGTACTTCTTATAAGTACTGTCATGGGACTATAGCAGTAAGTTTGCTTTTGATGTGACATTGATGTGACATTAATTTGCTTTTTACCATAAATTTGTGTATGCAATGTAATGTTTAAGATAGGAAAACAAATATATATTTTTGGATATAATAAAAATATTTGTGTTTCTCATTTCTAATTGGTAGATAGAATTGAAGTGTTATTGCTCCCTTCAAGTCTTTCAATATGTCAAAAAACTTTTTGAACTTGGCGATGGCACTCCAGACATTACAGATCCCACTGACCCAGGCAACCACTGAGTAGCCTCTGGACCTTACTGAACTTATCCTCCTTTTTCGCCGGCAGGTCTTTGTGGTGGGCTCAGTGTGGGTCGTTTTCTCTCCGAGATTGCTTTAGGACACAGTCTCCTTCTCTGTATTGGCTGGTCACAGCAACTGAGAGTCCTCACTGAACGTCCCTCCCACCTCTTTTTTCGCCGGCAGGCTTCTTTTGGTGGGCTCCCCGAGGGTCATTTTCTCCTGTAAAGCTCGAGGACATAGAATCCTCCGCTGCTTTGGTTGGTACTCGCAAAGGAGCCTCGGACTTACTGCACAGCGCACGGTTTTGTCTCTTTGTCCAGCTTTGTTGTTACCTTTACTTGTTGATTGCCTCTCTGGTTAAGTTCCCTCACTGACCTGGAGTACACCCAGGAACCTTCTGACTCTGACTCGAGTTCCCTTACAGTTAGTTTCCCTCTACTTAACATGGAAAAGCTGACATTCCCACTTATGCAGCCGGAGGATGAGCTTGTCTGGAAACAGGAGGGTCTGTTTGAAAAAATAGACTACCTTGAATCCGCGCGCTTGAGCTGTCCCCCCCAGTCATCTTATTTAAACTTTTCCACTGGTCCAACTGGGACCACTGACGTAAAATCTCCCCCCCTTCAGTCGTCTTCCCAAGCATCGAAGCAGGTTCTTCCTACTACTGACAAGACTCTTCCCGAAACTCTTCCAGCTCCCAAACAGCTTCGCTCGGGGACCTGCATTGATGGCTCACTACCCCATAAATCTACCTGTGGTCGTAAAGTCTGGAAAGCAAACAAAAACTCAAAGCGACTGATGCTGGGAGATGGGGTGGGTTTTGAAAACCTGGTTAAGATGGCGACTTGCACACTGGTGGGACGTATATCATACAGTCACCTTAGCCATCCCTCACTGGATGACTGGCTAAAAAGAAATTGGTCTCCCGTTTTAGGCTACTTGCCAATAGTCCAGTACCTCAAAAAAGGCTGGATTTGCTTTCAATGCAAGTCACCTGCTGATGCCTCCCTTCTACTGGCTTCTTCGTGGGTTTTCGGAGGAAGCAGTTTAATGCTTAAGCGCTGGAGGCTAGCATTCAACCCAGATACAGAGTATTTTCAATACAGACATATTTGGGTTCTTCTTCCAGGTCTACCGCTTCATCTCTGGAATGAAGAAGCACTGGTAGCAATCGGCAATTCCCTGGGGACCTTCGTTGCTCATGATCTGCAGCTGCTCAATAGCACTTCGAGACAAATGGGTAGAGTGCTTGTAGAGATTGACATTACGTCTGGACTCTCAGAAACTCTAGTGATTGACTAGAGGGGACAGAAGCTTTACCAAAAACTGGACTACCTCGGAATCCCATTCCGTTGTAACCATTGTCGCCTTACTGGACACCTCCGTCGCGATTGCCCGGGTAAGTCTCCTACTGATCTCTCTGAAGAACTTGATCTTTTTCAACACCCCCCAGATTATACGGAGGCTGACCCCTCACTGGCCCATCTTGATTCGCCTCTTCGCCCTATCCTCCCTGATGATCCGCTGTTTAAATTAAACCAGATCTGTCCCTCACTACTAAAATCACTTACATACTTTGAAAAGAGCTCCTTATCTGACCTTCCCTGGCTCTCGGACACTTGTTCTATTTCCCCTCTACCTGTTGTAAAGGATTTCCTCCATACTGATAGACCAGACTCTCATGTTCCGATACCCTCCTGTGAGGAGAGTATCCAGCTACTCCCTCACTCGGCTGAGTTGATACAACCTTCATCTACGCCCTTGAACATCCAGCAACTTGCTATTCCCAACCCCCCTTCTCTCGCAGAGTCCCCCACTCGATCTCCGGGTTTTAGCCAATTGGAGGAGGAAGAAGTAACTCTCTTAAAGGAGTTAAACTCATCGGTCTCTCCTGGACTACTTCCGAAAAATCTTTCCCCTTTACCTATGTATCGTGGCAAGCAGCTACTTGATCCATCCATTGACCCAGGACCTTCTTCCTCTAATCTCTCCGTCAAACCCTCTAAAGCACATGCCTGGTCGCGTGGTATTGGACTGGAACTCTCCCCTCTCCAGACTCGCAGCTCCAGGAAGAAAAAAGAGGAAGCGAGTACAAAGTCAGTTGCTACTGAAGATCCCCCGCAGGACACAAAGGCCCTTAGAGCATTGAAGGCCTTGGCGAGAACCAAATAATGATTGTGCTCTCTCTTAACATCAGGGGGATTGGAGGACCCCTCAAGGTTGCTTCCTTTCGAAGATTGTTGGAGAACACCAAGCCGGATCTCATTTTTCTTCAAGAGACCCTGGCCTCAGACCTTCTTTCCAGAGACTTTTTGCATCTTTTCAGACCTAATTGGATTTCCGCAGCTGCTAGCTCCATAGGGAACTCGGGGGGACTGTTAGCTGCCTGGAATCCGGACATCCTCTCACTTAGATCTTTCATGTCGAAGGGGGGTATTCTCTTGACGGGCCTCTATCAACCCACTGGACAGGAGATGACTTTTCTCAACGTCTATGGCCCCTGTTCGAACAGACCACAATTCTGGAAAGAATTGGCTGAAAGTGGTCTGCTCGC
>ML776585.1:1097060-1114382 GCA_009831015.1 Picea engelmannii | reverse complement strand
GAACTCTCCAAGGGATTCGCCAACATCAGCTATCAACACCTTCCTAGAGCCTTTAACTGTGAGGCTGATGCTCTCTCAAAAAGAGCACTTTTGGCAGAGGCTGGTAAACTTATGCTCTTTCATTGTGATAGGGGACAAGAGAGCTCGCCTACCATCCTGGACATCTTCTGATCGTTTCTTATCATCATTGTAGGACCGTGGTATAAACCGATCATCCTCATGGATCTCCACTATCTTGATAGTTACTTTCATGTGCTGGTTCACTGATTTTTGGCATCGACCAGCTGAGAATGTGAGCAGTTGACATTGTATTAGTGTGCGGTCTGCTGCATTATTTAATGTATGCTGACTTCTGCCCAGTCTTCAGTGATATGTTGCAGCCGTTTGCATTGTAAAAGATTTTATACTCTTTATAAAATCGAGTCAATTTTTTCATGGAAAAAAAAAGTCTTTCAATATGTAAAATTAATTACATAATCAATGAATTTCACCAATCACCACATCTAAATATAAAAAGTTTTACTATGTATTTATTATTATGCATTATTATATTTATATTATATTTATTATCTAATATATTATTTATTATAATATTTATTATCTAATATAATAAATATTATATAAAAATATATATTATTAAATTTGAAAGGTTTATTTTCAAATAGAAAAATTGAATATTTTTAAAATGCACTTTGCATTTGGTTAGCTTAACTTAATTGGAAGGAAATTTAGGTTAATCCCAAAACTATACAACATCCACATTTAAGTAAAAATGTGATCAGAGATTCTGGCCAATACGACATATGAAAAATCTATAAACTAAGTGTCATGGAGCAACACGTCTTCCTCCATTCCTTGTGAGTCTAGGTCGAATTCTTTGAATTCCAATCTTTCAGTGTTAATTTTTTTCATTTAAAATATTTACAAATTGATTTATTTTAAGACTATGAAACTAGCCCCTAGTTAACATATTGTTTATGTTTCACAGTAATCATCGTCATCAATAATTATAGGGTGTCAGCTATCATCTCCATTTCCAAATCTACTTGGTAGGGACTAAGCTGCCATACAACCCTTGTTGCAATAAGCACTTAATAAACTATTGAAATTGAGATTGTGCATTGGTAAATGACATTTATGAAAGAAAGAGGATAGAAAATAACTTGAGTATTAAATATTCTACACAATTAATTTCCAAAATTAAACTTCATTAAAATGAAAATAATAATAATAATAATAACTAAAAAAAACTTAATAATTATAAAAGTTTATATAAAATAAACCATAAATCTAGAATTAAGATGAATTTACATATACATTTCAAAGTTATTAAGATGAATTTACATACACATTTCAAAGTTATTAAAATGAATTATTTATACTAACTAAAATTAAAATTGGACTAATAGTTTTTTATTAAAAAAATATTAATTACAAAACAAAACCACAAATATCATAAATTTATATTGAAATATATTAAGTATATGTTTATTTCAATACATGTTCCCAAAAAACTTGTGAGGGTGAATAGTAATCGATAAAATTAAAAATCATGAAAAAACATTTAAATATTGAAAAAAAATATTTTTTAAATATCTTAGGTAGATGCTTACTAACATGTTTAAAAAATGCTTGATTGTGATTAGGAATCTTAGAATTTAATGATAAGGTGAAGGATAAAGTAGTAATCTTAAAATTAAAGGGTAAGGATAAAGTTATAAAGAAGTGTTTGTTTTGATTATGATAAGAATAAAATTTTCAAAATAATAATATAGATTTCTTTGATTATGATATTTTATTTTGTAATTTTTTTAAGATAACAATATAAATTTGTTTGTTTGTTTTTTTTAAAGTAGGCAAAAATCTTAGATACACAAAATTATCAATTAGTAATATTTTTAAATATATCTCAATGAAATACATTATTGTTATTTTTTTATAAAAATTAGTGTAAATCCATCTTAATTTTAAATTTATTAAATATAGACAATTAAAGAAAAAAAACTCAAAATTTTATATATTTAAAAAAACAAAATTAAAATAGATTTAAATTGATATGCGATATATATAATTAACCTTATATAAAACAAATTAATAAGACAAAAATTGTAACAATTAATATTTAAAAACTATTAATTTTTTAAATTTGCTCTCTCTATTGGTTTATACTATTTGTTAAATATATCACTTACTAAAATAAGTAAACAAGTATTTGCTCCTTTAATAAAATGAGAACACCCCAAATATATTATATGAAGCAAAATGCATTGTGAAGAAATATGCAATACCAAAATGTTTGTTAATTATTTATTTTAAATGAAAAGTTTTGATAGAAATACAACATTTATTAGTATATAATTGTTTGTTAATTATTTATTTTAAAAGAATGTAAGTTTTGAGAGAAATACAACATTTATTAGTATATAATTTTTTCATTTTTTTTTTTTTGAGTGTATGTGTTTATATATGGTATCAATATCTCATATATTTATGTAATTTGTTTTTTCTTTTCAATCTCTTTCTAATGAAAGTGCATTATTCACTTTATTCATCAACACCTTCTAATACATTATTCACTTTATTCATCAACACCTTCTAATAGGCTAGCTTTGCTTGCTTCTGTTCAAGGCAAAAAATCTTAGAATTCCAGAAAAAGAAATACGCTATTTTTTTTTACCGAAATGAGTAGCTTTGTATTATATAAACACTATTGTCAGACATAACAACAAAAAAAAATACACTATCAGGCAAAAAATCGTAAAACTCGAGGAGAAGAAATACACTATTTTTTTTTTTACGGAAATGAGTAGCTTTGTATTATATAAACACTACTGTCAGACAGAACAACAAAAAGTTACAGAGATTTAGTGACAAAAAGAGAAACAAAAATAATTTCCTTCCATAAGAGGGGAGGACCAGTCTTCGCATTTTTTACTATTCTACTATGCTCTTGTATATGTCGTGATAAAAGAGCCTTGTACGAACTTAAATTTACAATACATAGAAAAGGATGATAAAGCTACAGTCTTAACTCTAGGTCTATAGGTCCCTGAGTGCTAATATCCTGAATTTGAGTCCACGGTTCTTGCTGAACTATTACTGAATTTGCTATGTTTTGGAGCCTAAAGAGCTTTGAGTGATTTGTCCAGCCAAACAATGCCTTAGAATCTGATTCTCCTATCTCAATTTTGCTAGTTCATCACCTTGTGCTACCAATGTTTTAAATATGAATTGCATCTCCTCGTCTTTAACTTCATTGATTTTGGCTTGGGGTTCACTGACATAGATGATTTTCTTTTCTAAACGGGCCAACTATTTGCTAAGAGAAGGGGAATCACCAACAAGAAGGTTCTCAGAAGAAACCCTGCACCACATTCGAATGTGGCGTGGGGAAGACATAGTATAGACAAAAACGACATGAAAACCAAGAGGCAGAGAATTCGATGATGAGTCTGGAGAACTAATGCTAAGATTCTTGATAATAGATCTTGGAAACCAATATCCAAAGAGAAAGAACCCAATGTTGAGAGCCAAATTGGCATGTGGAGTCGAAGGTCTTATCTGTGAGAGGAGAGCCCTGTGGGGAGGACGCCGAAAGGAGCAAGAGTCGTCTAAGGAAGGGAAAAAGGGTCAGAAGCGAGAAATCCAGGAGCCCACTTAGAGGAAAACGGGAGACCGACGCCAACCCTCTTTGCACTCAAATCCTCTCTATCTATCTAATCGGATATGTTAAAGGTCAATCTCCTTCATTGATATGATTTGCTTCTTCGTCGTCGATCTTCACTCCTGATGGACGACTAGATCTTGCTGCTCCACGCTTTCGCTGCGCCTTAGATCACCATTGATTTCCACTTTTCAACGGATGTTTGCCACATATGTCGAACACCTGGTCGTCGGAATGATCCTAGAATTCACCTCTTCTTACGATGTCCAAGATTCGAAAGAATCTGGACCGTTGATCCCATTGATGATCAACGGTCATGACTTCACCATCTATGCATCAAGACTATGGAGTCTTTCAACCGTAGATCTAGAGGCTTTGTCCAGATCTAATCTAACCTGTTCTTTTCTTGTTGACTGTAATGAGAACCATTGATATCGCTAAGGCGTATATTCCTGCCTTACCTTAGCTCCCTTACACCTCAAAAACCCCGATAAGGTTTCCTCCCATCGATCTGGCATTGGAATTGACAGGCATATCTTACTCTCACCACCGACCTGTCAGATGTTGAGACTTTCACCTTCTCACTTCACTTCCTCCACTTTCGATCCGATAAGGATCGATGGTCAGGGTTATCCCCAACAAAGATCTGACAAAATAGACCTCTTTCTCCTTCTATTATATCGCTTGGCGTGATTTGGATCATTGATCCTTCCAGTGATCAATGATCGATGACTGTTGTGTCTTCGATTGCGTTCAAACATGCAACAAACACTCAGTCTTTCCTGCACACAATTATAATCAACATGCTGAGGTTATTCTATGATTTCAATGACTCACACTTCATGCATTGATGCATGAATACGCCATATAAGTACACATGGATTCTATTATTGAATATGTACATGAATTGTACAAAGGCTTTCTCACCTTCGGGGCCTGATTTACATTTTGTTGGCCTCTAATTGCCCTGTTTTCCACACTTGGCCTCTTTCACACTCACACCTCTCACTTTGTCTTGACACACACATCCACCGTCCTTATGATGCCCGTAGGCTTACCAATTATAAAGGGAAATGTTTGAACTATTCAATTAGTTTCAGACCCTAATCACACTCTTTAAAATCTGCAATAATCCCTAGGATCTCTCAGATCCAAAATATCCTCAACCATCCCTAGGTTCTAGGTCCCCATTCCTTCGAGATATGCTAAACCAACGCAGATTCAATTACATATGATCTTAACACAACAAACCCTCATCTATACAATACTACTAGAACCAAATAAAACATAGAAATTACATTAATTGAAGCTTAGGGAACCAACTCCCTTAGTAACTGTCAAGACCCCTAGGTCCAAATCAACATGGTTGATGTTGGAGGTGAAACGCTCCTGCATCAGAAATACAATGTTAACACCCAAAGCAAAGGATATTGTTCAATGGGGTTTAATCGAGTGTAAAATTATCTTAGTTGCAATATCTTCATGGTTCCAATTAACAAAATTAATATTGAAACTTCCCTCAAATTACTTTGGCATTCTCATTCACCCATTTAGGCGTATGCTAGTTTTAGTAGAATTTGAATTCTAAATGTCGAATGTAATTGAAGTGGAAAGAGGGTGGATAGGATTGTTAAGCCACGCTTGACACAACTTTCTTGGGAATTCTTAAGAGCCAAAGCCCACTTGAGATCAACAACTCCTACTGAGATTCTAGATATTTATGTTGAATTTTCTAATGTACCTTATAATGTATAAGCTAAATGTGTTTTTCCACTTCTTTTCTTGGAACTAAGAATGAAACTCGTATATATACAATTTTTTTATTAATAATCAAAACGAGTCTTCGTATGATATAAATGGTCCACAACACAGAATAATTGAAAGAAATCACTTATTTATTTATAAGATTATATTAATCAATTTTTGGTAATTAGATGTATTACATTTCATAGAATAATTGAAAGAAATCACTTATTTATTTATAAAAGCATATTAATCAATTTTTGATACTTAGATGTATTACATTTCGTTGAAATTTTTTAAAATAATACCAAATAATTTATTTTCATCAAAATTAAATTTAAGTTAATTTTATGTCACAAGTGCATTCTTCTCACTGAAAAGAAAGTACAATACAAAGAAGTATTTGGTTTTGAGTAATCTAGTGAATGTCTTACTTTCACTTACCTATGTTGTATTACTTGCATAAAATCTATTAGCATCAGATGCTAATAGATTTTATGCAAGTAATACAACATAGGTTACCTATCATCAGTTTGATCTTACTTACGTATGTTATATTTCTTGCATGAATTCAATGTGCCTCTCCAACTCAATATCTCTAGTTTTATATGCATAACTTTAGTTTTTTGAATTACGAGGTTTTATTAATACAAAAATTATAGTGAAATGATGGATTATGTGGGCATGGCATGCAACTCGTTGAGACATTTGGGTTGATTCCATATGCAATTTGTTAAGAAGTCGTTGGACATGCAACTCATTGAGGCATTCGGGTTGATTCCGTATACAAGTTGTTAAGAAATGGTTGTAAATCAACTACATTTTAGTAATCCACACATATTGTCTATCATTATTTATCCAGGTTCTTTATTGTCACCATCAATTTAAAACAACACAAACTTAAACAAAAGTAGGGACTAGCTATTGTCCTTGATTTTTTAATTATTATTAAATTTCAAATTGCAACATTTTACTATTTTATATTGATATTTGAATTTTTGTTTTTTTATTGGTATGTGAATTCATAAATATTAAAATTTGGTTAGGATAATTGGAGTGAGTTAATAAGTGTAACAATTTTTTTTAGGGAGTTAATTTTTTCCTAGTAAGATAAAGTTTCATTTTGGTTGATTCATTTTTTTAATTTCAATTATTTACATCATCTTAAAATAGGTCAAAATATCTCAAGGAAAAGTTTTATAGTCAAAATTCTCATCGATCAGATGGAACTAGAACTTTCAACAAAATTTCTATCGGACTTGGGGAAGAATTCCTGCCATAAAAGAGTTGACTTTGTCCACTTATTAACTTACTCCATAATAACCAAACCTCTTTTATATAAGTTGTTATTTTTTGTTATTATTATTTTTTGTAACAAGAACTGGGAAATTTGTATTATCAAAATGGCTACAGAATAACTTGCAGCATTAAAAGTACACACTTAGTATCTATCTGATTCAATAAGCATGATTGTCTAAGAAATTACACATAGATTTATGACATCCTTCGACAAAATTTTCAAAAACTATCTATTGTTATAGATTCTGTAAAAGACTCATAGAATACCGATTACTTAAAACAACAAAAACTAAAGGAAAGAGTAACGACTTGCAACTTCATCAATTTTGTCAATGTTGCAAGCTGGATGTTGTTTTGTGATGTCCATGGCTTTGATCACTTTTGCTACTATACTTTCTTCCCCATTATTCCCTTGCATTGAGATCCGTTGGTTTGATGCCATTCAGAGGGATTATTTGTTCATTATCTCTACAATAAGCTTGAGTTGATTGCATTGTGTTTCCAAGATAGCTAATTGTTCTTTACATGTAAGAGATTATTCATGATTTTTGTAAATTGAGTCATACATTGCTATTGAAAATACCCGAGTTTTGAAACCAAAAAAAATATTGAGGTCCCGTTTCCCTAGGTTATCTCCTCGCAAGTCCTTAAAAATATTCTAAATTCCATGAAGTCTCGGGGGATCCATTATGAGGATACAGGTTGACACTGGATCACCCTCAATACTTGATCTTGTGACTACACAAGAACTTAAAGTCCAATTTTTTAGAACTATTCCAAATTCCCAATGTCCCCCTAGTGTTGCTACATAAACTATTTCCTTTGGCATAAAGGAAAACACTGAAAACTAAAAGCCACCTCTGGAATGGCACAAATATACCAATGGGATTCCAGAGAGTAGGGGTGAGGATTAAAATCGAAAATACATACATGCAACAAGGTGCCCGAGGATTCTCAAATGAGCCCGATGATAATGCTTCGAGAAAGCATAAAACAAAAAATGAAACCCAGGAAATCCAAAGCAAAGAATGTTGAACACCAAACCAAACCCGAGAAGAAGGTATTGAAAAATGACTTAAAGAAAAATCAGTTGGCCGAAGGAAATTCAGAGGAGGAAAAAACAGAAGAGTCTGAGCCCCTTCCACATGGAAGAGTCGTAGTTGTGTGATATCCCACCTCATCAAGGAAAATTAAAGCCATGACTTCAAAACAAATAGCTCTTGTAGCTTGAAGCGTCCTTGAAAGGGTGTAGAGTGTCTTCACGATTAATACATGGCCTTGGTGGTGGTACTTCCTCATGTTTAACACTCGTTGAATAATTAACTTCATACTTGACATTATTTCAAAATCTTAAGGTATATAATGGGTGCTTTGATGTTCATTGACCCATAGAACCCCCAATTTTAACCTGATTGCCTTATTTTCCATTGCATCTTCATGTTTATTGTTGTTGTGTAGAACTTGGAAATATAATATTTCTTCAATCTTTGAGGCTCCATGCTACCCTCTAGAAAAGATAGAGTTAAGCCTATGGTCAAATAATTGTTTTATCATAGCTCTAACAACTATAGTGGAATCCCAATTATAATTAGTCATGAAATATCACTTTCTAATACAAGTTTGAGCCCCTGAAGTAGCGAGTAAGCCTCTGCCTGGTTATTTGTAAGAAATCCTAACCCCCAGGCATATGATAGTTCCAACGTTCCTCTAAAATAAAATAAAAAGGATCCCCCCCACTCCTGCCACCCTGATTGTTTGTTGTTGTTATTATTATTAACTTCAAATTATAATATTTCAATTTTTTAAATTGATATTTGCTTACTCTTTGATGGGGATTTCAGTGTTGATGACTATTAGAATTTGGTTATATTATCCACCTTATCTAAGCAATATCGATGGCGTAGCACCATCAAAATTAAAGAGTTTTAAAGTGCCATAACACCCAAAGCAGAAATAGACACAATAACAACAAGTCCACCATGGGAGAAAAATATGTTGTAACAACTAAACTTGAATCAAGAAGATAGTCTTTGCCCTTAGAAGGAAAGTTTTTTTCCTTAGGAGGAGGCCCCCATCCACCAATGGTGGACTCAACATCATCCATGATGGGTTCTCATCCATCACTACCTTGCTTGGTTTCTTCAAGACACTTAAATTTAGAGATGACCTATAGAACTCTTGTTGGGGGCTAGAACATTCACCTCTTTGGATGTTCTTTTAAATCTCAGCCTGCGTGATGATAGCATGTTTGTCCACTTCAAGCTCTAGAGTGTGCATAGTGGCCATGAGAGTGCCCTGTAAGTGGCACCCCTCTCATGGTGCAAGGAAAATTGGCCTAGTGGTCCATAAGCTCATGTAGGAGGGCTACCTCCATCTTTACCTTTTGTGTCTACACTTGGATCTATAAGAGAAGATGAACATATATTAGATACCCATCTTGCTAATTAAAAAACAAAGTTGAGTTGAGAATTGGTGATTGCATATTCATTTTGTGTTTCCAAAGATGATAAAAAAAATTATAATCTAATGTCACCTTGTGTGGAAATCCATGGAAAAAGGGAGACAATATCCTAATAGAGTTGCTTTCTAGATGATATTGGATAGAAGCAACTGGTGATAAATGTTATAGACCCTTGGCCAGGTCAATTGGGCATATTTAAAGACCAAAAAAATGTTTTGGGGTTTCTTTCTTGTCACACATAAGGTATTTAGGGTGCAATATTCTTAGGTGTTTGAAGTGTTTCCTTAAGTGTAGGACTCCATGAACTAGGGACCAAGAAAAACAATGATTTTGGGGCTCTAAGTGCCACTTTCAGAGGGACTTCAATAAATAAAGCTTGGACTTTTCCTTATACTTAATTCTCAAGAAACTATTAATCTTTCTCTCGAGCTCAAGTCCATAATCATCCGTTGGCTTGTACTTCAAAAAACGTTTCTTAGGTTCCATCTCTAGTGTTCCACCACACTTGTGGCCGTAGAAGTTGGTTTTCAAGAAGAGATTGTTTAGGATCGACCCTTGGATTTTTTCTAGAATGATTTTCTCTACATAATTAAGCCTGAATTCTACTTTATAGGCTTCTCAAAATTTTCGCTCTCCATTCTAACTATCATAGAAGTTGCACGAGACCCAAATACCTTTTAAGTATAACCTCTTCTATGAGAACCATGGGATTTAGAAAGTCAACTTCTCCTCTTAAAGCACTAATGGAGACCATCATAGATAGTAATCAATGGTAGAAAGTCTGACTTTGAGCAAGCAATTTTTTCATACCAACTTGTGTTTGATGGCTTCCCAAGTTTCCATACACTTTTCTATACAAAGGTTCCCTTCACCTAGACAAGCACTAGAGTGGTCAACAAAGTCCATAGATATGATGATGGATATCTACCAAACAATTGAATCAAAGATAGGTTTTACACCTTATTTAATTAATGAAGTTGTAGACTCCAAATAATATGTCAATGATTACTAAATTCCCTAGAAAGAATCTTTGGTTGGATTGAGGGACACCAACTATTTTCTTTTTTTATCTTGTGAATGATTTTCCTATAATTAAGAATAAGATCAATGCTTTAGATAGAAAATGGTAATGTTTAGTCAAGTTGCGACATCCACTCCAAAATGGTGAGTCAAGTGTGCCAACTAGATCACCAAAACATTTTTTTCAAGAACTTGAATAGTGACAAAAGATTAGAAGAGGAAACCAAAGAACTTTATGATAGTTGATCTAGGAGGAAATCAATGGTCACCACCTCTTCCATTGACTCAACATGGTTCTCCATCTTGGCATTTTTTTTTATCTGTAGTTTTTCAGGTCCTAAACTTTTGAGACCATTTTGAGGTCTTAAACAATGTTTTTTAGCCATTCGCGGGCGTAGGTAGGCCATGGACTGCCAACAATGTTACTTCTTAGTTGTATCTTTTGAATGAGTTATTGTTCCCCCCAAACAAATATTGTATGCAAAATTTATTCCCTTCGGAAGTTGACATATCAACTAGCCACCTTGAGGCACTCAATCCTTTTGACGCTTCATCATCTAGAGTTAGGGTTTTGGATATTTAGGGTTTTTTCCTCTTAGGGTTGAGTACTTCATGTTATAAGACCATTTTTAGCCTCTTATAATGTCTTCTTGAGAATGAGCGTAGTCAACACCTCTCTCTTCAGAGATAAGCTACCACCATTCTATCTAGTTTGTATTACTTTGCATTTTACATTTTTTCCGTATTTCATTCATTAATAGAATTTGGGTTTCATTGTATTATTGTGCTCTCTGTAATATTTATCTATGTGAGTTTCCATTCATATTATTGTCTTTCATTTTGTTCTCTATACAATCCAGATTAGTGGTATCAAAGCATTTTGCTCTTTGTTGTTTCTCAGTGCATGTCTCTGACGAGGTCAGGGTATATAGAGATGGGTCTCGAGCTAATTTCACTTGGGGAAGAGCGCCCTTGCCGACCCAAGTGGCTTCCCATGGAGAGAGAAAATAGAGATGGCAAAGCAGGAGATCATTTCAAGCTATTTCTCGAGAAATCCCTCGCGCAAGAGAGGAATGAGATGATGGACAATTTCACCCAAATCCTTCGACGACTGCCAATGATGGCCAATGCATCTTCAACAAGCAACCATTTCATAGGCATGACACCCTTCAGGGTACAAGTTAGCTTTTATGTTCCTTTATTTGAGGGAAAGATAGATGTTGATGCTTTGGAGAAATGGTTAAATTTGTTATAGGGTTATTGTAAGTTACCAAATAGTAATATGCAGAGCCAAAGCACAAATATTATCAAAGTATTTAACAAAAGGAAACAAAACAATGAGCAAAATAACAATAGGGACCAAAATATGATACCTTTATTAATTCTAGAAAGCATTGTTCACTTGTCTCTTCGAGGGGGAAGCCTCCAATAAAGCAGAGCTCGAGTACAAATGATTTCACAAGACAACCATCATAATGATTTCTACCTCTATATATACGACTTCTATCTTCTTGAGAACATTCTAGTAAGTCTCCCTACAAAAGTTATGTTCACATTATTACATAATCCTTATTTACTAATGATAGTGTTTATTACATAACAATACATATTATTCTATCTAGTTTAGGGGTTAGGGAGGTTATGACCCTAACATGCCCTGCCCCTTAAAGAATAACCTTGTCCTCAAGGCTTGAGATGTGGGAATTGTTGCAGAATGACGACTAACTCCCATGTGGCATCCTCGGGTTGTGTATCCTTTCAAAATATTAAAATTTCCTGAATTATGTGTTGACGGAGAAGATGCTCACATTGGGTCGTGATGACTTGTGGCTATAACCAAATGGAACCTTCTTCATCCAATTTAGGGAGACTAGTTTGAATCTAGCACTTGGATCTAATCACTTTCTTTAAGCAAGAGACATGAAAAATGGATGGAGCTTAGTGTGAACTTGGAAGGGCTAATTTGTAAGCGAGGGCCCCATGCACTTGATGATTGTATAGGGGACATAAAACTTTGGATAAATCTTCTGGTTTTGATCTTTTTTTAGGGAAGTTTGCTTCTATGGTTGTAGACGAAGAAACACCTAATCCCCTTCAACAAAATGGCATTCGTAATGACACTGACCAACTTGTTGCTTCATTCGATTATGAGCCATGACCAAATTGTTTTTGAGAATGTGTAGAATGTTAGCTTGAACTATAAGGGTTCTTTCCACCTCTTGTGTATGCCCCCACTACCAGGGCCATAAAAATTATTCTAATACCGTTAAAATGGATGCATGCAACAAGGATTTAAAATGCATCTAATACCACTTTTAAAACATGAATGCAACCATTTAAACATATACACAACAATGTATACTTGCTTAGACTTGAAGTAAGCACACAACAATTAAATTCCATAAATAAAATAGTGAAACAAAGACAAAAACACTTATATTTTATCAAAAAATGTGCAACAAGTTGCAAGGGATGGATGTTCCACTCAACCATAGCTTTGTTGATAAAAATATCAGTATTAAGTCACCCTCGATATGGGGCTAGGAATCCACAAGAAAAGGGTGTCTCTATTGTCCACCCACAACCAAATATAACCCACATCAAGCTATTTTTCCTACATCTATCCCAATCCTCCAGCTCTCTTCTCATCAAACCGCACAACCCAAGGAATGGGATCCTCCTTCTTTGTATGTAGTCCCTCAGGCCTTCCCAGTTCCCTCCAGGGCTCCAACACAAGTTGCCTAGGAATCTCTCTTGTTGGGGACTCCTAGGATGCTAGCTGCCACATGAAAACTCACAACAACAAGCTCACTACTCTAGGGAAAATTCTTACACAACAATATCACTCTATAGTACTATGAACCTAATTTTTCATGGAACTACATATCCAACCATATACCCACAAACCCCACTGTAGCTACCTTCAAGTTCCAACACTCAACTCTCCCTTTGTTGTCCCAAAAACTGGTTGTAAAAACTGCCTACAATACCTATTTGAATTTTCCTTTTACCCATGTATGTTGAATCTCACATTCCCTAATGTTGATTGTACCCATCCTCATGCTCCCAATAACTATGTGAAGTGAATTTTACACCAACCCTCTTACATGTATTCAATGATTGGGGCTTTGATACACTCAAAAGGAAATTAGAAGGTTCATACACAATAATAATTTTAAAAAGTGGGTTGGCATTAATACACATTAATAATGCCCCCTTTGACCCATTGGACCCCCCTCTCTTGTGGAAACTTACCCCACATGACTCCATCCATGTCCATCTACATCAAACATTACATTTTATTTTTATTATTTTTGATATACAATGTTTACATATTACATTGCTTGGCCTGTGGCCATATATCACATTTACAATATGAATCACTAAATTGATGATTAAAAAGGGGGATGTTACATTCCCCTCCCCCTAAAATTTGCACCATCCTCGGTGCATAGCACCATATCAAAATACATATACAAAATTTACATCATAGTACTTGATACTTTTGCAACTGCACAACTCCTGCAACAATTCCAACAAACAACCTCTCGTTCCTCTCAACCTACACAACCCAAGGAAGCATACCCCTTTCTATGCAGTCCCTCAGTTTGTGCCACTTCCTTCCATGAAATGTATGCTATGTGGCTCCATGAACTCCAACTGCCAAAATTTATTCTTTCAAACTTATATACAAATATACATTCAATTTTATTCAAAATTTGCAAAAAATTATCGGTACTCCTCCCGCGGGGTCTCCTCATGCTCCCACGTGGTTTCTTCAGGACCATAGTAGGTCCATTGGACCTTTACCAAGCCAATGGATTTGTTCCTGAGCACTTTGAATTTCAGGTCTAGGATGCACATTGGCTCCATCCAAAAGTCCCCTTCCTGTTCCACCGAGATCACAGTCCAATCAATCATGTGGTTAGTATCATGCACATATTTATTCAATAAAGACACATGAAACACATTATGAATTGACTCATGGATGTCAACAATGAAAACATGTATGCAACTGGGTCTGTCTTCTTTAAAAATTCAAATATCCCACAACATCTTGCTTCCAACTTTGGAAAACTTCTCAATCTAAGCGAGCTCCCTTTAGACTTTACTTCTAAAAATACATGCTAGCCCACTTTGAATTCTCTGTATGTCCTACTTTTATCTGCATAACTCTTATGCCCGTCTTGTGCAAATTTTAAGCTTTGTATGATCTTTACCATATGCTCTTCCATTTACTTTAGCGTTTTTGGTCCATCTGGTCTTCCTTGCAAGCATCTGTGCACACAAAAAAATCCTCATATGGATTTGCAACCTTTAGAATAGGTGCTAGAAACTCTCCTTCAAGTGCTAGAAACCTTCCTCACATTTGGAAAACCATTGATAAGGAACTTGAGGCGATAACAACTGTCACTGATTGGTTATCGATACAATGACTAGTTGCATCAATGACTAGCTTACTGAGTAGAGGTTCAAGCAATGAGATTGGAAATGACGAGTTGCACTGATAAGAGCTAGTTGGCATGTATCACATCAATGAATGAAGTCACCCACATTTGTCTTCATAGTATCCCAATAGTATCCCACACATAAGATCTTCTTTTGAGTTGCATGAGAACTAAAGTCAAAACTAAAGTGGCTATTGCATATGATAGAGTGTGCTTCATTTAGTACCCAATGGGAATCATATCTATTCATGCACCTTAGTAGCATTCCTTCAAAGCTCAAACTTTGTTCCCTTCTTTTGTAGTGAAGTGATTGGATGCACAACCTTGGAGAAACCTTTAAAGAATCTCCTATAATATCCAGCTAGTACCATAAAGGATCTCACTTCTAAAACATTCTTTAGCACCGACCAACTTTTGATTGCTTCAATATTATCAAGGTCTATCGTTGTTCCCTCCTCTGATACAATGTGACACAAACAATGGATTTTCCTTTGATAGAAAATGCACTTTTTTAACTTGGCATACAATTGGTGTTCTCTCAACACCTGTAGCACCATCCATGTTGCTCATGCTCCTCCTCTGTCTTGGAGTAGATAAGAATATCATCCAAGAAGACAATGACAAATTTGTCCAAGTAATCTCTAAACACTCCATTCATTAGACACGTAAAATTAGCTAGTGCATTTGTTAGGCCAAATGACACCATCAAAAATTCATAATGGCCATACCTTGTTCGAAATGTTATCTTCTTGGTGCCTTCTTATTTGATTCTCACTCGATGGTTACCTAACCTTAGGTCAATGTTGGAAAATATCCTTGCTCCTTTTATTTGATAAAAAAATATCATTGATCTGTGGTAGAGGGTGTTAGAATATAGAAGACGGTGTGCTCGTTTCACCATTGATGATACCCTCGTCACCCAACCATAGGCCGAAGCCACCCTCCGAGCACCTTAACCTTGACTGAGAATTACTCCGGATGCAAACCCTAGGCTAGATAGCCAAACAAGGTGTAGCGCATCTTCCTCCAAGGATATCGCACCAACAATAGCTGATCAGATAGTCCAAACCCTAGCCAAGAGATAGTCCAAGCTCATACTGAAACCTAGCTACTATTGCAGCTGCAACTGCAGCTCTGCTCCACATGTGCGCACCAAACTGGGAACTGCAATTCTGAGATGCTGTCAAATGAGAACTGACACCCTGTATTTATACTGGTTCTGCCAGATTTGCTGGGGCCAACTTCTCCTTCTGGATATGTGTATGTTCGGTATATTATTATTATTTCTGGTTGACTTCTTCTCTTGGAGGCTAATAACCTAATATAAATTATCTTCTTGAGTCGACAAGACTTCTAGGGTTATTAGCCAACTCATTAGGTTTTTCTCTTTCTGTCCGGAGTCTTCTATTCTCGTCAGGTTCACACATGGAGGTAAATACCTCCTGCAACTACCATAATATTAACACTCCCTCCTAGCTAGGGAGGTATTACAGGTAATGGACTTGAACACAAAAACATACCATTTACTCGGTAGCATCAATATAGTCGTCTAGACTATTTCATGACTAGATCATGAGCATCACCATCACCATCAACTGCATCATCTCTCGGAACCATACTTCATCTGAGTAATTAGACATGATGTTGGATAAGTCACTCACACCATAGAGTGATACAGGAGCCACTCTTATAATCTAGAGGAGTAAATGCTCTGAACCAATTTCCGTCTGGAAATTCTTTGTTCATCATTTGTCTGAATGGTGATTATTTTCAATAAACAGTTGATAGTCTTCAAGGCAGTTAGAACAGAAATAGAATAGTAGTACATAACTACAATCCAGTGGTTTACTACCACACCAAGTAACACACAAGTACTTGATCAACAACGTATGGTTGCGAACAGTGGAACATATCCACCACAGTAGTCCTCATCTACTGTCATACAATCTTCATAACAAACATCTGATAGCAACCTGCATAGAAACAATGTTATGATATAAACTGATTTGTCTGGGCCCAATCTTTCACTCACATCTGTGAGCTCTGAAATAATATCTGCCTCAAAATAGTGGAACATATCCACCACAATAGTATATCTCTATTGTCTGGAGACAGGTAGTCTCCATAACAATCATCTGATGCTATCCTGCACAGAAAATATTGTTAAAAATAAACTGAATCACATGGGCCAATCTTTCACTTACGTTTGTGAGATTTGAAAGAATATATGCCCTCATCAGCAATGGGCTATCTGCCCTATTCTTCTCAAACAAGGAAGAAGGTTTGTTTTTTATTTCTGAGCCTGGACCATTCCTCACCCTGGGCCATTCTTCCTACACTAATCAAAGTGCACCCTGGACATAATGTATAAGCCCTAAGGAATGTCTGAGTTTTGACCATTCCTCACCTTGGGCCATTCCTCCTACACTAATCAAAGTACGCCCTGGAGAGAATGTATAAACCCTAAGGAATGTCTGTCCTGAACCATTCCTCCTACACTAATCAAAGTGTGCCCTGGAGAGAATGTATAACCCTAAGGAATGTATGTCCCTGATTGTTGAGCCTGGACCATTCCCCACCCTGGGCCATTCCTCCTACACTAATCAAAGTGCACCCTGGAGAGAATGTATAAACCCTAAGGAATGACTGTCCAGACCATTTCCTCTGTTAACCACAAGAGGAAAAGA
>ML776585.1:1012188-1094646 GCA_009831015.1 Picea engelmannii | reverse complement strand
GCTCATTCTTCAGACTCATAACTTGTCCAATGTTTCTGACTGAGAAGAGATTTGTTAGGGCATCATACATCTTCTTTGATGAGTCAAGATGGGAGATGTAGGGTATCAAGTGGTCTTTTATAGAATCCACTATGATACTCATGTCATTGATGTCAACATCTCTGAACTTCTCCATAGTTGCAACGTTATGCGGTTCCTTCTCTTTTCCTTCTTCAAACTCTGGCTTCACGATCTTTCCTTTCACGATATCCAACACTTTATTCTTGGCAAGGATGAGGTCAATCCTTGTCTTCCACACTTTGAAGTTAGAGGCTCCATCTAACTTGTTCTTAGACTTCATAGAGTTAATCATGGCTGCTTGACTTGGTCAAACCCTAGATTTGACCAAAAATTCAAACTTCACATCTTGGCTTGCTGAGAGTATCAGGAGATGTGCTAGGCTAGGACGCACTGATCTGTCTGAAGATTAGGTCAATCTCTTCACTTAAGGTGCCTCAACGAGAGGTTTAGGGTTTTTGCAACTGCTCATGCTAGTAACCCTAGCGGAGTGTCTTGGGAGCTTCTTTCTGCTAGTAACCCTAGCGGCAGTTCCTCAACGAGCTCAATATCCTAGCGGCTATGTTTCCTTCCAGCGTTTAGATTGAATGAAAGAGGTGTGGGCCCATAACTTGTTAGAATATAGAAGATGATGTGCTCGTTTTACCATTGACGATACCCTCGTCACCCAACCATAGGTCGAAGCCACCCTCCGAGCACCTTAACCTTGACTGAGAATTACTCTGGAAGCAAACCCTAGGCTAGATAGCCAAACAAGGTGTAGCGCATCTTCCTCCAAGGATAGCGCACCAAAAATAGCTGATCAGATAGTCCAAACCCTAGCCAAGAGATAGTACAAGCTCATACTGAAAACTAGTTGTTGTTGTAGCTGCAACTGCAGCTCTCCTCCACATGTGCGCACCAAACTGGGAACTGCAATTATGAGATGTTGTCAAATGAGAACTGACGCCCTGTATTTATACTGGTTCTGCTAGATTTGTTGGGGCCGACTTCTCCTTCTGGATATGTGTCTACTCAGTATATTATTATTACTTCTGGTCGACTTCTTCTCTTGGAGGCTAATTACCTAATATAAATTATCTTCTTGAGCCGACAAGGCTTCTAGGGTTATTAGCCAACTCATTAGGGTTTTCTCTTGCTCTCCAAAGTCTTCTATTCTCGTCAAGTTCACACATGGAGGTAAATACCTCCCGCAACTACCATAATATTAAAAGAGGATACCTATTCTTTATCGTAACCTTATTAAGCTATCTAAAGTCAATACATAACCTCAGAGTTCCATTCTTTTTCTTCACAAAAAGAACTTGGGCACCCCAAGGTGAGACACTTGGGCGTATATATCCCTTCTTTAACAATTCTTCTAGCTGCATCTGCAACTCTTTTAGCTTTGGTGTGCTCATTTTCTAGGGTGTTTTGGACACTAGGTTAGCTCGAGGCATTAAGTCAATTGAGAAGTCAATATCGCTCTTTCGTGGTAATCTTGGCAACTCCCCAAATACATCTTCATATTCCTTCAAAACTGGATATTCTTCAAGATTTGGCTCCTTAAATTTTGTTGGATCTTCCATATGGGATGCATATATCTAGCACCCTTTCCTAAAACGTCTTTCCAGCTGCAAGGCTGAAATATCTCTGACGGATATAGGTCTTGGAATGCCTTGCATCATCCTTGATTTTCCTTCCTCATCAAGGCATGTGAAAGCCTTGTTGTAGCAATCTAGGACATCATGATGCTTGTCCAACCAATCCAGACCAATTAAGAAATCATATGACCCAAGTGGTATATGTTCAAATCTGCCTTAGTGCTAACTCCATTCATTCTTACTGGGCAATCCTTGACAAGTTAATTTATTTTCCTCTTGGTTATAGTGGCTAGTTGAACCAACCAAGACTTTTCATGCTTACATCTCTTCAATTAAAACCTTTCAACTATTTTTGGACCTATATAGCTATGACTAGCTCTAAAATCAATCAAAATAGCTATGGGTTGATTATCAATCTTACCTTCTGTTATCACCATAACAATTTTCTGATAGGACCCAAGTCTTGAAAATTTAGCAAGAGCTACATCATCGTGGAAGCGGGATAGTTTGGAGAATTGATAATTTATAGGACCAGGGCATATCTGGTGGCGTATGGATAAATATAGCGGAGGCGCAAAAGGCGTAACTCGATAGACCGTCAATTGTAAAATGACCCAGATCAATGGTTGAAGTCCATATCGGGCGGTGAACTTGCACGGAACTTAATCATGTAAGGGAGGACTGGGGAAAACCATTGTGGTTTTTAGAATGGATGTGCGGTGCCTCCATAGATACATCAGGGGGAAAGGTAGTTTGCATGAAACCACTTTCTCCAAAGCCCCGATGTCACATGTTTCAATATGTCAAATCAAACACTCGTGGGGCCAGTGACGACTGGTTGGAATCACCCTGTTTCACTCGTTCAGTACTTCACAACTGTATGATGTCAGATGAACGCCGCCATATAGCGAACTCGGAAGCTAATCATTTGAAATGGATTGGCCAAGCGTGGTAAACCAACATACATGTAAGTGATTCTGTCAGTGATTCATGATTGGAACTCTATAACTACCAATTTTCAAGTATGAGGGTATCATCTCAGCCGTAAGATTGACTCTCTAACTTCTGAAAGGAACATCTTGGTGTCCATGATACTGGAATACATGGATGAGGCTAATCAATCCATATCCAATCAAACAAGTCATTCAAGTAACATGGCGGGTTTATCTACTGGTAAGATGGAAAGGGAAATTGCACGTATTTAGCTACTAAATTCCATACAGAACCTGTTATAGACCCAAGATTAGAAGTTAGGCTAAATCCCATCATGAAGGACCTAATCATCAACAGGCCAGCTATAAAAAATAAACGAAGCAAACGAAAAAAGACAGAAAACATGGCCGAAACGGCTAAAAGCATTGGGGAGAATCAACCAGCCTAAATATGATGAACTTGTTCCTAACTATCCCTTTAAAATAGGACAACGGTTATTATAAATCATTCCTCCTTGTAACTCATCTCTAATTTTAGAATTACAAGAAGTATGAACGTTTTGAATTCCACAAGAAATTTCTCTATATATATTATCTCTAGGATATAGAAAAGCATGGAGAAAAGGGGAGCCTGCCCTCTGTGCAAAAAGATTTTGTGAACTTTGGGGCTTGGATGAATATATAAATGCAAAAGCAGATTTTGGACTGTTTATGAAAAGATTCTAACTGGCGGTGATAAGAGTCTTGTGTTCTTTCATAGTATGTGTTTCATGTAATCTTTTATTTCATTTACGGTTTCATCTGTCTAAATTGGGGAAACAAAAGCCCGGAATTCATCGTTTGATGCTCTCGGTTCAAGCAATTTAGACTGTGTGTGTTTCTTCCTAACTTGTCTAGAATTCATTTTTGAAATGCTTTGATGAATTTATATGTTTATTTTTCCTCTAATGCCATGCAAATTTCAAATATAAACTCAGACTCATCGCCTCATTTAGCCTTTTTCTCTTGATAGTTTTCATGATTTGTCAATGCATTGTTCATTCCTGACTCAATAGCCCAAATGTTATCTTCATTTCTTCAACAATTTTACGGAACCTCCCAAAAACAAACCAAATCTAGCCACCAATTGCCATAGATATATTAAGTGACGCGAGAGAGCCCTCTCTGAGTTGAGCAGGCTAGTGCCTCAGCTCTAAAGCAGGTTGAAATAGTTACCCCTGTCGTTTGTTTTGACAGCCGAACAAATTTACAGGGTGCTAACACCTTCTACCTCAAACATGTAGGATTGGTAGTTTGCTTGTTTATTGTCCAAGGCTACATAAACCCTTAGCATGCTCCTACTCACATTGTCCATTGTATCAACTTCCTCAATGTTATGCATAGTGCTCATCCCCTCTCTCCCGTGAGGAAAATCCTTATACAAGTGGTCTCCTTCACATCCCCAACACTTTATGCGTTGCTATCTTGGCCTCTTTCCCAAGGAATCTGTTATTTTCTATTCACTTTGTGCTAGATTACCTTTCTGATATGCTCAAGAGTTGTTCTTGACAAAAGGTGGCTTGAATCTCTTCTTTCTCTAATCCATCTTGCCTCTCTTCTTATCATGCCAAGCCTTTTGGGAAAGTTTTCCTTCCTTCGTTATGCTCATACAAATACTTATCCTTCATCATGGCTTCTTCCAAAGTTCTAGGCTTATCAAATTGGATTTTATCTTTGTAAAATGATGGCAACCCACTCAAGAACCTCTATATTTTTGCCTTCTTGTCCTTGATGAAGTCCACATACCTCAGAAGCTCTAGGAACATCTTCTCATACTCCTCTATAGTCATATTTACTAGTTTGAGCTCAAATAATTCTTGCATATTCTTGTCATAGTAATGATTTTACAAGTATTTTTGTTGGAAATATCTCTGGAATTGCTTCTAGGAATTTCTCTTTTCATCAGTACACTTGACCTGATTTAGATAGTCCCACTACATGGAAGCCTTCCCTTGAAGATGATATATGGAAACCCTTGCCTCCAATTTTGATGAGTAATCATGTAGCTGGAAATATTTTCTCATGCCCAACAACCAGGCTTCAACATATTCTCCCTTATTGTGCTCTCGATCACATGATGGTGGCCTTAGCTTCTTGATGTCTCCTTGCAAAATATCTGACTCATGCCCACTCCTTTGATTTTTGACAGGGGACACGCTTGGGGTATTCTCTAACCTTGAACATGCATGTTCTCTTCTAGTTGAGTGTCCTGGAGAATAATGATGTCTAATAACACTCCTTTATTGCCTAGATCACCTATGATTATCCCTCCTATCATGATATCTAGATATTGCTATTTTCCTTGCACTAACTACTTGTTTTGTGCTAGAATATTTATTGACTTGTCTCTGCAACATATTTAGAATTTGTAGCAACTGAGCATTAATTTGATTATGCTACTCATGAGCTCTTAGCAATCTTTCATTTTCTGCTCTATATCTCTACACTTCTTTTTGCATGCTTCTCATAGTCTCAACTAGCTCTACATGCTCCACTATGCCTCTATATTCATTGAACTTGGTCTCTGTATTCCCCATGCTGATATGTAAACCTATGACCTTGTACCCATGATTGTAAGATCCTTTGGAATCCTCCATATCCCTAGTCCTCATATAGGAACTAAATCTATTTTGCATGTATCTCCAATTCTGCAAGAAATGTGCATGCAACAATTACTTGTTAGAGTTAAGCATATTGTAAATTGTCATTAAGTAAGCTATAGACCCTTACTTTCCTTGATTTTTTGAAGACTATTGATAATAAAAAATAATCAAAGTTATGAGCTTTCAAATATTTTCCGTTCTAAATTATCTTTTCGTTGACCGTACTTATGTCTCAATCTTATTTCTGAGATGAAAGCTATGGCTCTTTGAAATTAACAATTTCACACCTTTTTGCACTTGTTTCACTGGTACCAATAATCTCACGAGCAAAGTTTTTCCTATTTGGAGAGAACTAGGAAAACTTTACATCAAGCATTGATAGTATTCTTCGTTGTGAATACACAACAACTCTCATATTTAGGATTTGATGCTCCATCCAATTTTTGCATCAATCTAGATTTGGCAACTTTGTCCTTTTGCATTTTCTCCATACTTACAATTTTAAGTGGCTATCTCCCAAATGGAGAAAAACTAGCAAAAACTTCCTCAAGACAAAGTTGTCTAGACCGATGAGTAGGCGAAATTTTGACTAAATAAAATTTTCTAGATTGGTGAACTAGGGTCCCTTTTCCTTTGAAGTTTTCAAAAATCCCAAAAAGTGCCTGACAATAGTGGATTTTTCCTTGTTTCGACATATCCATTCCAAACCCTTTATAATTTTGGAAGAATCTGAATTGGGTATCTTAATGCCTACTTTTTGGACTCCCTATAAAAATGTGACCTTTATCTGGGCCTCAATTACTGATGAGGTCTCAGGTCTTTAAGAACTTGTATTTTCTATTTTTCAGAAAATTGACGCAAAAATAGCCAGTGGCTCTCACTGACACTCTTGTATCTCTTGTCACCATGAACATACCCATTAAATTTCACCTAAATTTGAGTTGAAATTCTCCTCTTATGGCCAAAACAAGTTTTTGGATCCATATTTGTAAACTTTTCTATTTTTCTCCTTTCCTTTCCTCCTCTCTTTTTCTTCTCTCTTTTCTTTCTCTTATTCTATTCTCTCTTTTCTTTCTCTTCTCTCCCCTTCTTATCTTATTTATTGACAATTTCTTATATTTTCCCCTCACTAACAGTTCGGTGCCAAAAGTGATTTCTCCTTAAACTTTTTGGCGATTTGAAATCTTTTCCTCTCACCGACGTTTCGACGCCAAAAGTGCTTTCTTTGCCAACATTTTGGTGCCAAATGTGATTTCTTCTTCGACATTTAGGTGAATTGAAATGTTTTCCTCTTGCCAATGTTTTTACCAAAAATGCTTCCT
Organism: Picea engelmannii; assembly: GCA_009831015.1. NCBI lineage: Eukaryota > Viridiplantae > Streptophyta > Pinopsida > Pinales > Pinaceae > Picea > Picea engelmannii. Next base: position 1,088,110 of record ML776585.1, on the reverse strand, counting down.
CCTATGATGTTTTGACTACTTGTGAAGATATTTCTTCATCGACGTTTCAACGACTTGAAAAGATCTTTCTTCGCTGACATTTAGTTGACTTGAAAAGATATTTCTTTGATGAAGTTTTGGTATAAGATCTTCTTTCTCATCGACAATTCTATGCAGGAACTTCTTTCCTCGTTGATGCACATATTTTTTGGCAATTTCAAATCTTTTCCTCTCATCGACATACACTGTATCAACGATAAAATAATTTTCTGACACTTAGTCATTTTTCTCAAAATGTGAACTCGCGAACATGGATACTCGACTTCTTGGGCCAGATTCAACCCTTCTACGACCATAGTGACCTCTGCAATGGTAAACCCAATAAATTTGAGTAACCAAAATGAAGAGAAATGGGGAGTTTGACCCCACATCTTCTACTAGGCAAACCCAAATTTTTCCCTAAAACCACACAGGTAACAACTCACAATTTTTTAGTAGGCCCTTGCAGGCCCAGTGCTGCAACCTTAAGCTCTAATACCACTTTGTAGTGCCCCCATTACTAACCCCGTAATTTTTTTTATGATACCATTAAACTAAATGCATGCAATAAGGATTTAACATGCATCTAATAGCACAGGTTGGCTAGGAATCTCTCTTGTTGGGGACTCCATGGATGTTAGATGCCACAGGAAAACTCACAACAATAAGCTCACTACTCTAGGATAATTTCTTACATAATAATGTCACTCTACAAGCCTAACAACCTACTTATTCATGCAACTACAACTCCAACCAGTTGCCCAAAAACCCCAATATGGTTGCCTTCAAGCTTCAACACTCAACTCTCCCTTACTATCCCAAAAAATGGCTATAAAAACTCCCTACAATAACAATTCAAATTTCCCTTTTACCCATGCATGTTGACTCTCACATTCCCAAATGTTGATTGTACCCAGCCCCATGCTCTCAATAACTATGTGAAGTGACTTTTCACACCAGCCCTCTTACAAGTATTGAATGATTGGAGATTTGATATACTCAAAAGGAAATTAGAAGGTTCATACACAATAATATTTTTTTTAAGTGGGTTGGGATTAATACACATAAATAATCCCCCATTGGACCCCTTGTACCCCCCTCTCTTGTGGAAAAGTAGCCCCCGTGACTCTGTCCATGTCTGTCCAAAGTCGACGTTACATTTTATTTTTATTATTTTCTATATACAATGTTTACATATTACATTGCTTGGCCCATGGCCATATATCATATTTACATTATACACTACTAAATCAAGGATTAAAAATGGGGATGTTACATCCTAAACCTTGGAGACAATGGGTAGGTAAGATAATATAGAGGGGGGAATTTGACCATAGACCGCCTCAAAGGGAGTCATGCGAGTGGCACCATCATAAACCATTCAACTATGGAAAACCATTGAACCCATTGAGATTGTCGTTTAGATGTGAAGCACCACAAATAGGTTTCCAAACACTTATTGACAGGTTCAATTTGACCATCAGTCTGGGGATGATAGGTAGTGCTAAGATGCAATTGTGTGTCAGAGCCTAAATAATTATTTCCAGAATTTACTTGTGAAAGTCAGATCACGGTTAAAGATAATAGATTGTGGCATTCCATGTAGTTTGAAGATATTGTACATGGAAACTTAAGCCACTATGGAAGCTTTAAATGGGTGTTGGATGGCACAAAAATGAGCATATTTGGATAGTCAATCAACCACAATCATGATGATTGATTTAGTGCTAGATTTGGGTAATCCAACAATGAATTCCATAGAGATATATGTCCATATAGTAGGTGGGATAGGGAGAAGTTATAGTGTGCTTGGAGTTTTGACTTTTCTCCCTTGTTACATTGGCATGTATCACATTCTGCCACAAAAGTGTGTATGCCTTACTTTATGCCTTTCTAGAAAAAGGAACGTTTGATCCATTTGTAGGTTTTATGAAAGTCAGAATGTCCTATTGTTTCCAAGGCTTGGAGTTTAGAGAGAACAATGGATTTAAAGTTGGATTGTTTGCTCAAATACATGTGACCTTTATAGCATATCTCCTCATTTTTCCAACTATAGCCAAGACATGCATTCATGTTTTGTTGTAGTTGTTGGATTAGGGTAGAAATTTTTGGGTCTTGTAACCATTCATGGTAAAATTCCTTCAACCAGTCAACTACAATGAAGGAGAGTGAAAAGGGGAACCCTTTTTCTTCACATTTCTTGGAAAGAGCATCAACTACAACATTCTCTTTTCCCTTCTAGTAAATGATTTCATAATCATAACCAAAATTTTTGGTCAGACACTTTTGTTGTCCGAGGGATGAAATCTGTTGTTCCAAAAAATGTTTGAGGCTACCATTATCAATTTCAATTTAGAAGTGTTTCCCAAGCAAGTAAGGACACTAGATATTCACCACATGCAAAATAGCCAACATTTCCTTTTCATATGTGGATTTTCCCAAGTGTCACTCTAAAAGTTGTTTACTAGTAAAGGCCAAGGTTCTTCCTTCTTGCATGGAAATTACACCAATTCCTTTCCCTAAGGCATCACACTCCAAAACAAAATTATTTTTGAAGTCGGGCAGAGCCAGTACCAAAGTTGTACAATTGGCCTCTTTCAAAGCTTTGAAGGATTGATCAGCGACCACATTCCAATTGAAAGCATTTTTCTTAAGGAGGATGATCCAGATTGGATCATTATATTATTTTTCATCTATCTCAATGCTTTCAAAGTGGAAAAAAATGGAGGAATAAACTTGTAGGATCATTTTAATGGCAGGTCCCAATTTGGAAAATTGAGGTTTGAAATCTCTCGAAGCCATTTTGAGGCATAAAATGACATTTTTGGGGTTAAAATTTTTCCCAACAATAGTTGAGACCTGTGACACTAGTCTACACCTGAGAGACATAGTCGGATTGTGCTCTTTGCCTTCTGATCCAACGTTTTCCATTCATTTTTTGAAGTTCCTGTAGGTGCAGTACTTGGATCTACCGCAATCCACTAATTTTTGTCCACCAATAGATCTTCCATCTTGAGCTTCCACAACTCAAAACTTTGCCCATTAAACTTCTTGATCTCCATCTTCAATTTGCTTGCCATTTATTTTCACCTGAAAAATCAATACCACATATCTCCCACTGTCACAAGGCTTATCACAGTCCCGAGCCAAGCCCTTGACCACAAAGGCGTCCCCCTGAAGCCAACAAAGCTCTGATACCAAATTTAGATTTTAACCTTGTACAATATTTACTGCAAACAAATTTTCAGTAAAAGAACATAAAATATACAATGGCAAATACAAACATTACACATAGATTTTTCCCCTGGAAACCCAAACCGGGAAAACCAACATATTCTATATTCATTCATAGTATTACATTGTTTACAATACAATATACATATAGGAGCCAATGACATCCAAAACCCTAACCCAATGACATGTATTCGTCAACAACCCTAATTCCTTAACCGGAAATAGAAAACCATCGACAAAGAAACCATGTGCCGAAAAACCACCTAAATATGTGACACGTTTCCCGAGGCAAAAAAAAAATTTCTCTGGGGCGTTGCCCCCGAACCCCCGTGCGAGGGGCTTCACCCCTCTCAAACCCCCCAGTGCAAAGAATATAACACATACCCAACAATATAATCCATGCCCATCCCATCCATGGGAAAGGATTGTTGATGCATATGATATCTAACAAATAAGAGCCCATGTAGAATGTTGGATGAAAATCAATATTATGTGTCTTTTCTCTTTCTAATGTCATTTTCATGGCATGAGACACGATTGTTGCCTAGTTAAACATTTCACCTTGTGTGCTCGTGGTATATATCAAATGAAACCGTGCTTCTTTGAAATGAACCACATCAAATTCTCCATAGAGCCTATTAACCATGGCAACAACATATATATATATATATATATATATATATATATATATATATATATATATATATATATATATATATAGGGAACCCTTAGGTTGGTAATAATATAAATGCCACCATTTTTGTCTTCGGACCTCATTCCTTCTGCCCCCCGTTTACTTAATAATTTCTTAACATCCTTAGCCTTATAAAATTCTTCCACCCAACTTGTGATCATGTGAATATCTGGGTCATAAACCTTATAATAATTTTCAAGTTCCAAGGGTTGGAAATATGTTGTGTATCTCCCTTGATCATTGATGACAATTCTATTTTCCACATTTGTATGATCAATAATCCATCCAATGACTTCAGAGTAGGGACGCATTGTTGTCCTAGCTACTACACTATGAAAATGGTATTTTTTTATGTTTGGGAAAACATGATCACCAATATTTATGTCACATGGATCAATTGGGGGAATGACATTTGGGAAATGTTCTTTCTTAAACCTTCTAAAGATTTCACCTATCCTAGGAAGGTAGGCAATCCAATATTCATGGTTGTTCTTTGAAAATTGGCTTGAGTGGCTCAATATTAGGTTTAGCAAGTTCCATCACTAGCCTAACAAGCTCTATAGGTTCCATAAATACTAATGTTTGAGGTTGTTGTGAGTGCTCTGTTTCAACCTTCCTTTTCCTTTGTTTTCCAACCTTTGAAGTTTTAGGAGGCATGATATCCCTCTTTATCCCCATAGCACACAAGAAATAATCAAGGCCAAACTAATTTAATAATTTCACCTTAATATGGAAGGATTTTGATTGTTGGGAAGTAAGTTGATTTAAAATTGGTGATGATCCCTAGAATTTTGTCATTATTTTTCCTTTTCTAAAACTAAGATGAAAATATGGCCATGAATCCATAATTACTCGTCACCAAGAATTTTCTTTAGAACCCTAATAGCTCAAGAGTAAAAGGATAATCAAAGAGCTAACCGATTGTTATGTTTCTTTGAGATTTTATGGCTTCTTTTTAGACTTGGCATACCAATGTGCAACCCATGTTTGAAACTTCGTAGAAATTATTTAAATAATAAAGCAGAGAATTTGCGTTTTGAAATACAAACCCTCAAACATAAGCAACATCAAGGCTTCATGAATTTCAGTTGAATCATCAAAATCAAACAATAATTGGCACATAAACACTATTTGAATCAAGACACACACCCTTCATGCTCATAACCATTTCTTATTTTCACAAAAATGAAGCTAATATAATATTCAAATTTAACTGCAGCCAACACAATATTCAAATCTAGTTGCATGTCATTACGAGGTTTAAATGAAGAATTAGTCAATTTAGACTTACCCATAAATGGCACAATTTGGATTAGGCTATGAATTTCAAGTCCTTCTGTAAATTGATAGCAATCTCTTTCCACTCCTAGCTAAGCTATCTCTAATTTCAGTTCAAATCATTTTGATGAATATTAGAAACTTGGCGAATTGGGGGTGACTCTTTTTAATCCTGGCGAAATTGCCTCTACCCCTGGTCTTAAGAGTTTTGATGAAAATGTAAAGCCTTGGTGAAGATTTTAAAGTAATCAATCCTTGGTATGATCATGAGTGTGAGGATTTGGTGTATAATAGTGAAGATTTAATGTAGTTGGCGAAGATTTGATGTTTAACAAACCAATAAGATTTTGTTATAAAAGCAAAGATTTCATACTCTTGAGAAAATTCAAAACTCAATCTTCAGGTGTTCCGGGAGACTCATCTTTGGCAATGGTTTGAGACTTGATCCAGAAGTTAATTGAAATATTACACTGAAAAACTATTTGGAGAAGTTGCACATTGATATTAGAAGGCTTTCAATGAAGAATTTAAACTCATGTCGTGAAGATTTTCTGAAACACTTCGATGTGAATGTTGAATGCACTTCATGTTAGGCAGCGGAAGCAAAACATAGCATAAACAAAGCATAAAACTGAGAACAACAAACCCACAATTTACATAGTGATTTATGTGGAATCCTTATACGGGAAAAAAAACACGGGCAATGATAATCGGTATTCTATTATTCAAGGGAGAATTACAATAGTGAGTATAGGCATACAACCATCCTCTCCTCACATACAAATTGCACTCCATAGTATTGTGTTTTGCTCCACACTCTACACACATTGCACTCTCACTTCTATGGTTATGATCATATATATAGCATCTCTCAAACAATTAGACTAATTTATTATAATTAGATCTAGTAGTTACACAATATGCTCACAAAAGAGTGCATGCATGCACATTCCTAATATAGCTACATGCATGTGTATGCGACCGTATGGGAAATTCATTGGCATGTTTCCAACAATCTCCACCTTGACAACAATTTACGTGCTATATCATGCGCTTAATTAATTCGTCACCTTTCCTGCAAGCCAAGAGAAGCCAAACACTATCACAACTCCGCAACTTCTTTAACAATATTGTTACATGAACATGCCTACACAATTCACTCCAATATGGACCATTCTTCCTCCATCAAAAACCTATCTTAAAAATCGATGCACTCGTCCTATTTTGATACATTGGACTGTTAGTCAAATGCACAACACTTTGACCACCACGAAACACCACATCATGTACATGTCCAAACTTCCCCAATAGATCCTTGCATTCTTTCAAGACATAACCTGAGGTAGATCTCCTCTCATCCAAATCTCATGAATCGTAACCACAGACTAAATCATTGCAACCACTTTAGGTGATACTTTTGCTTATGTGTTTGAAGCACCCATATCCATGCTCTTTACTTGGTTTTGCCATGTGTCTATTGACAACACCAACTGCATGTGAAATGCTAACCATTTCCCATTGCAATAATCAAACTTACTACTAGCACATAATACTTGAGACATATAACCCTTTTCTTCTTCATCAATTAGGACATAAACCTGAAGATAACTTACAATGGAAAGACAAAGGAATTTTACCAGTTTCACATTATTCATACCAAATTTCCTAAGTATCTTCACTGCATACTTCTGTTGTGATAATCAAGCTTACCATCCTTCCTGTCTCTGTGTATTTCCATGCCCAAGATTTATTTTGTTGCTCCTAGATCCTTCATAACAACGTCCTAACAAACTGAGCCAACCTGTTAACCTCAACCATGCTTGTGCTTGCAACAAGCATAACATATAACACCAAGATAATGAATATACCATAAACACAATGGTTATACTCACTTCCTATAAAATTTGACTCACCATGAAGGAATCAAACATCTTGTACCATTTGCCTAGCATGCTTCAGGCCATACAATGATTCTTGAGTTTGCAAACAAATCTTGTGTTGTGATTCTGAACTAACCATTCTAGTTGTTCCAAATACATCCCCTTATCCAAAAAACTCCATGTAAAACAATTTTAACATCTAGTTGTACTAACACAACTAGTGCTAACACAACATTAATAGAAACAAGATTTTAACAACTGGTGAGAAACTTTCATGGAAATCAATACCTTCCAAATACCATTCTACCACCAGTCATGCTTTGAACCTTTCATCTTTTACTATGTTTGATTTTATAAAAGGAGATTCATCAAACATTGCATCTTTGTCCATGATGATAATGTGGGTAGTAGGATCCCACAGACTACACCCCTTAACATCATCACCATATCAAATATCTACCTGTTTGATATGGGTCCTACTTAGAGTGTTGATAAAAAAACATAAGCATCACAACCAAATAATTTCACATTTGAGTAATTACCAGATGACATGTTCATACCTCTTATTGAATCTTCCTGTCTTTTGCAATCGATGGTGACCGAGTTACCAGATAGCACAACCCCTTCTGTCCACAACTATTGTTGCAACTTGGCATTACTGAACATGCCTATTCAATCCCAACTTCCTTGCAATACTTTCCAAGTTCCATGGATATGAACCTACCTTCATCATATATTCTCAAACACTTGATTGACCTGCCAACACATCAACCTTTCTACAGACCTACCTCCTGGACACACTGCTCCACCTCGAACTTTGCATTCAAACAACTTTGATGAAATTCGGCCAAACCAACCCACGTGAACCTTTGTCGTTCAGCTCCAGGGAATTTACACTGGAGTCTCAGTGCTCCACCTTAACACGAACATTCCCTTGACCAAATCCGACCAAGTCGACCAAGTAAGCCTTCACCGCTTACCTCCAAGCCCATTTACAATGGATTTCACCAAGCCTTGTATAGGCTTCATTACATGCAATCCATGGGCACAATACCACGGGCTCCCCCCAAAAAAAAACATGGACCCGAAAAACCACGTGCTTTGACCTAAAAAACAAATTTAACTCATTAACTCTTTCACTGAGTCAAGGTTAACCCAACGTACATGCCCCCCACATATTCAATCTACCTAAATCTATGTCTAGACTTTTCATAGGTGTCGTGATAAACCAGGGGTACACATTGATGCACGGCCTATCCCAACCCGCAGGTCGAAAGGTCACGCACACAGGATCTTTCCCCTTACACTGGCCCAAAGAGCTCTCGGAAATGGCTCCTCTATTTCCCTTTCGGGAAATCTACACCCACAATTAACTTCGAGAAATTCCCCCTTATATTTCGAGAGATCGGACTTCGCACTTTCGCGAATCCGGTGGTCAAGCGCCTTGTCTCTCAATCTCCGAAACCCGCAAACAATCATCACTTGACCCTTTCCCTCTCTATTTCAGATTTCTCCTTATCGCGATTTCGGGAGTTGTGGTGTCAAGCAACTCGTCCCCTCGACTTCCGAAACCCGAATTACCGAAACTCCGATGTGCTCGCAAGCTTTGACTTTTCAACAACCCTTCATTCCGTTGGGACTTCGGACTTCGCGATTTTGTGAATCCTGATGCAAAGGTTTCGGGACTTCACCCCACGAAACCTCGAAATGGTCAATGGAATTTTGACTTCCGTGTCGGTAGTGCGCCACCTGTCCGCCCTGCCGATTCCTATGGCCCACACGATCCTTTCGTCCCTTCGGAACTTCGCGTTTCGTGATTTTGCGAGTCCTGTCGCAAAGATTACGGGACTTCAACCTACAAAACCCCGAAATAGAAATTCACGGGTAAATCCAATAGCTCCTGTGGCTTGAATCTACGGCTCTACTTCTCCTGAGCTTGAACCCCTCGAAAGCACTCGCCATAACTCCCCTGCTCCTCCGTGAAATCTGACGGCTCACGGGACTTCGCGAATTCTCCACAGAGAGTTCCGACCGTCCGTCTCTTCCCTTCACAAGGACTCCTGCAACTTTTTACCAAGTGGTTTTCCCACGGTACTCAACTACCTGCGACGCAAACTTGCAACGCCTTCTCACTGTTCCAATGCACAAACTTCCTGTGCTTCCTTCGACGACTGTGGAGACTCTATCCCTTCTAAGCTTTTTCCACTCTGAGTCTTGAAAAAGACTCCTGCACGCACTCCTTGCGGCAGACCTTCAAACACTCTCAAGTGTTGAACTTCCTTCGACTCTACGCACTTCCTGCAGCAGCAGTCTCTCAATACTTCATCTAGGTTACGAGACCTGAAACTCTAATCGGCCTGCGCACACCTTGCACAGCTCCTGTGCCTAACTGCACTTCTAAGGGAATGAGAACAAAAGCTATCTTATCTGAGCTTTCAGAGACAAACCTCTGAACCCTTTGTCAACGCACTCCTTGCGGACAATTCAACTGCACTCCTTGCAGGAACTCTTGCTCAGATAGAGAAACAATTGAAACTCATTCCTTTACCCTTTCCTCTCGGATTCCAAACATTCAACAAGAAATCGTTCATACATAGCATAAAAGCAATTGCATGACAGAAAGAGTAAAACCGTGAACATACCATTTAGCATACCCATACAAGAAACAAATACAACACCATGAATCTGAATTAAGACTTCTTCTATTAACTCAAATCTCTGTACATGGGTGTTTTTCAAACATAGTTTCTTTGTTCGGCTATATATGCTCTTTTCTTGGTAATGTTCTTCACTACTATGCTCTCAATTGGCATAATCTCTCTTTTACAATACACAAGGAGGGTGTCTATATCTGTTTTCCCTCCGCTCCTAAAACTGTCTAATCTACACATTAACTTCTATCTACTTGCATTAACTATTATAAGTGCCTTATACCTACTAAGGACGAGAGCGGATCAATCAAGGTCCGTTTACATTTTACAAGTGTGCCTCCACTTGATGGCTTCATTAATGTTTCAAGACATTCTCAAAATTTGTGCTAGGCGCTTTTCCAACTGTCTTTTGCCTCCGCGCTGGCTCGCTTGAGATGCTCCTGCATCACACATGCCTATCCAGGTCTTACAGACATATGCCCAATTACATGCAATCAATAATTTTTACAACTCCAAAGTAAATACATTTTTTTTCTTCACGGTGACTCAACCATCACCGCTCTTGTTGTTGCCTTGTTGTACGAGCAAATCTTGAGGTTCCATAACTCCTATTATTCTTTTCGTTGAACTTTTCCACCTCAAACTTTGACCTCTCAATCCACCTCTTCATTGATTTACCAAGGCAATTCTCAAGCTCTGATACCACTTGTTAGGCAGCGGAAGCAAAACAGAGCATAAACAAAGCATAAAACTGAGAACAACAAACTCACAATTTACACAGTGGTTTATGCGAAAACTCAATACGAAAAAAAACCACAAGCACTTAATCGGTATTCTATTATTCAAAGGAGAATTACAATAGCCAATACATGCATACAACCATCCTCTCCTCACATACACAAGTGCACTCCAGAGTATTGTCTTGCTCACACACTCTATATACATTGCACTATCACTTATATGGTTATGTTTCTATATATAGCATCTCTCAAACACTTAGACTAACTGATTATAATTAGATCCACCAGTTCATAAAAGAATGCATGCATACACATTCCTAATATAGCTACATGTATGTGTATGTGTTAGTATGTATGTGTTAGTATGGAAAATTCTTTGACATGTTTCCAACCCTTGGAAGTTATAATTGAGAAGAATTTTGGAAAAAAAATTAAATTCACTTCGCCATGACCGCTAAAATAAACTTTCGATAGTTAAGTGAGATTCACCTCGAGACAATGTTTGAGCTTGGATATGAAAACCTCTCGCAAAGACATTTGGAAAAATAAAAATAAAATCACTTCGCCATGACCGCTAAAAGAAACTTTTGACAGTTAAACCTCCAGACAATGTTTAAGCTTTGACATGAAAACCTCTGGCAAAGACTTTTGGAAAAAAATTTAAAGTCACTTCGCCATGACCGCTAAAAGAAACTTTTGACAGTCAAGTGAGATTCACCTCCAGACAATGTTTAAGCTTTGATATGAAAACCTCTTGCAAAGACTTTTGGAAAAAAAAATTAAGTCACTTCGCCATACCGCTAAAAGAAACTTTTGACAGCTAAGTGAGATTCACCTCCAGACAATGTTTAAGCTTTGATATGAAAACCTCTGGCAAAGACTTTTGGAAAAAAAATTAAAGTCACTTCGCCATGACCGCTAAATGAAACTTTTGACAGTTAAGTGAGATTCACCTCCAGACAATGTTTAAGCTTTGATATAAAAACCTCTGGCAAAGACTTTTGGAAAAAAATTAAAATCACTTCGCCATGACCGCTAAAAGAAACTTCGACAGTTAAGTGAGATTCACCTCCATACAATGTTTAAGCTTTGATATGAAAACCTCTGGCAAAGACTTCTGGAAAAAAAATTGAAGTCACTTCGCCATGACGACTAAACGAAACTTTTGACAGTTAAGTGAGATTCACCTCCAGACAATGTTTAAGCTTTGATATGAAAAACTTTGCCAAAGACTTTTGGAAAAAAAATTGAAGTCACTTCGCCATGACCGCTAAAAGAAACTTTTGACAGTTAAGTGAGATTCACCTCCAGACAATGTTTAAGCTTTGATATGAAAACCTCTGGCAAATAATTTTGGAAAAAAATTTAAAGTCACTTTGCCGTGACCGCTAAAAGAAACTTTTGACAGTTAGGTGAGATTCACCTCCAGACAATGTTTAAGCTTTGATATGAAAACCTCTGGCAAAGAGTTGTAATTCGACCTGTAAGCGGGGAAAAGATTATAGCTCGTAAGTTATCAACAAATATTTATGACTTGCTTCAGTTTGAGAAAGAAGAATAACTCAAAGGCTCTCGGTATAAAAATGAAGCGAATCTTGCATTGGTATCCTGGAGAAAATTTAGAACTTATCTTCTAATCGAGTTTTGAGCTTTGCCCGAAGGTCTCAGGCGAAAATTTCAATATTGCTTCAAAAAAAATTTAAATGTCAATCCAAAGATGTTTTCAAGGCAAATTTAGAACTCACCTCGGAGCCAAGTTTTGAAGTTGCCCTGGTTTAATGAAAGAAAATAGCTCAAATTCTTTTGGCACAAATATGAAATAGAGTCAACGAAGATCACCAAGAGGACTCACAGAAAAATTCGAAGCTTAGCCTGAAAGATCATGTGCGAAGCGCTTTCAGAAAATTTCGGTGAAGTATTAAAACTTGCCTTCGGGTTAAGTTTTGAATTGAACCTGACAATCATTCAGTGAAGAATTTTAACTTATATAGGACTGAGTTTGGAACTCGGACCGAAAGTGCTATGGGGTAACTTTCGAACTGAGTTTTGAAATTCCGCCGAAGTGATAAAAACTTGCTTTTTTGAAGGCAAACTCAAAAATTCTAAAGTCTAGGTAAAATGAATGTAAAGTGAATTTAGAACACCATTAAATGAAAAATTGTTTAAGTGAATAGCTCCATAAGTGTTTTGAAAATTCCTTAGATGATATGCAAACTCCTAAGATCAAAACATAAGATGAAATACTCTTCAAAGATGCTCAAGACTAAGAGTAATTTCGAGATTCAACTTAGAGGTTAATTCATATTCTATATTAAGAACTTGATCAAATGCATAAGCAAAGTAATCCATTCAAAATGAAGAATAAGAATTGAAAAAGCACTTCAAACGGAGTCACGGGTCTTAAAGACTGACTTGTTGAGACCTCAACAATTGCTAAAGTTTGGTTCGGTTTGGTGTAATTGATGGTTGTCTAGAGTTGGAAGACTTATTTTGGTAAAGTATGTGATCCGAGCTATTGTTGTGTATTGGACGAGTTTAGCTATTATTCAAAAAAGGGTTTTAGATCAACTAAGGAGAAAAAGTTTCAGATTTGTATGGTTAGGGAGTATGGAAAAAAGTGGCATACCATTAGTTAAATGGAAAAGGTTAGTAACCCATAGGGATTAAAAAACATTCACCAATTTGTAAAAGTGATCTATGTAAAAAGTGTTTGGAATGAATCGGGTCTAGCCCAGGCGATTGAGAGGAGGAGTGTTATCCTTCCCACCTAGGTTGAAGTCCCACAAGTGACATGTTGAGCTCTTAATGAGAATATTGGTGTAACAACCTTGAGCCCTATGTGGACAGAGCCTCGAGCTTCTACAAAATCTGGTTTACCCTAGGTACCATTCTCAGAATAAGGGGAAGTGTTTGGTGGGTTTACCCAGGATGTGTATTTTACGAAGAAAAAAAATGTGTTTGGTGATTAATTTCTGGTAATGATTTGTGGTGTCGAGTGATCATTTATAAGTACATTGATCCTACTTCAGTTGAGGACCAGATAATATCAACAACAAAGTCTTATCTTGATGTTTTGATTATATGGAAGACAACAATTACAACTTTCTCACTAATTAGAAGGTGGTTGGTATGCAAGGTAGAGAATGGTCATGGGATAAGGCTTGGTGAATATCCATGGATGGTCGTGGTGAACATTATGGATTGCTAAAAAAATCCCATTACTAGACTCGTGGAAAAGGGGTATTTTACCCTATCTTAGGTGGTTGATTCTAATCTCACTACAATTGGGAGGCAGGAATGGAAGACAACATAGGAGATTGGTCTTAGAGGTGAAGATGCTTTGATGTGGGAGGGTTATATATCAAATCTCAGAATTAGTCATGCAAGGATCAAAGAGGCAAATGATGAACTAATATGGTGAGGAATCTGACTAGGGGTACTTATTCACCAAGACATGGATACAAAGTATTATGTGAAGGAGTAGACAATAGGGAGCTAGTTTGGTGGTGGAAGAAAATTTGGAAGTATATGTGTCCCTTAAAATCTCGCATTTTCCTGTGGTTGGCTCTCAATAATAAGGTGCTTACATGGGATAATCTGTAAGAAAGGAAGAAGTTTGAGCCCGATCAATGTTCCTTGTGTGAGGAAATTGAAGAATCTATCTTACATTTGTTATTTGCATGTTTTTATGCTAAACAGGTTTGGAAGGAAGTTGAACATATTTCTGGTTTAAAGACAATATGAAGTGTTAATTATATTGACGAATGTTTTAGAAAATAGGATAGGATTATATCTATAAAGATATTCAAAGCGCTCACATTGACAGTTTCTTGGGGAATTTGCTTGTCTTGGAATGCCAATCTATTTGGTGATAGGTTCATTCTTCATATTCAATGTGCAATTCAAAGTCTAAACATTATCAACAAGTTTAATTAAATAAAAGTTTAAAAACCTTTGAGACAGGTTGTGGAGGAGATCATTGATAGGTTAGGTTGTTGGATTTACTTTAATGGAGTAGCTTAGGGGGGGCCTTGGGAATGTGGAGCAGGGGGTACTGTGCATTTGTCGAACAGTCATTGGATAAAATTTAAAGCAAGTTTGGGAAGGGGTTCTAAGAATTTTGCAAAGCTTATGACACTAAAGCTCTCTCTTATTCTAGCAATTAAAAAGAAGGTTATCCTAAAATCTAGTTATTTGGGGATTCTCAAGTGGTGATGAAGTGGATGGAAGGCACATATACTTGTGAAAAATTGTTTTTGCACCCTATATTTCATGATATCTCCACTATAAAATCAATTTTTATATATGTATCATTTTGTCATATGTTTAAAGAAAGGAAAGATCAGGTAGATAGATTGCCAAATGAAAGTTTGTTGTTGGATCTTAGTCGTTGGAAGCTTTGGGAGGAGGAGGATGGAAATATCTCATAATATGTTCACCCATCCTTCTATTAGCTTCAACATTTAGGCCTAACATATTTTTATCTTTTACTTGGTTAGAGAATCTAGTTTTTTATTTTTTGGAGCTTAAAATTTTGTAATAATATGGATTGTTCTTATATTTGGACTCTGTTGGGATTATGAAGATATTTTACAAGATCTTTTTAGAGAAAAAAAAATCCTTTTTTTTGTAATAGGGGGTATGTATTTACTAGTTTTTTTGGAGTTGTATAGTTGGACTATTGAGACTATGTGAAGAAGTAAGAATCCATGGTTTTAAGAGAGATAATGATGGTTTATGCAGGAACTTATGAAATGTTATATAGCATCTAAAAAAATGTGATTTCTTTCATTTATATTGAAATTACGATTTTTTCCAGGAAACACACACACACACAAACATGTTAGCGTCTGTGTATGTGTATTTATGTATATATGTACACACACACATATGTATATGTATGTGTGTGCATACATACATACATATGTATGTATGTATGTACATAAGTACGCACACACACACACATGCCATATTGATGATGATGAGTTCATTTTGGAGGAATCATAGGATATTAACAATTTTTGAAGTTATATGCATTGTATTACATCTACAAATGTTATAAATATTTAGTTAATTGAACTTGTGGTGGTTTAAGACGTTATTGCAGAGTGGGGATGGGGATGGGACTAATGTTGTTTCAATCAAATTCTCATTCATCATATTCATTTGTTATATATGTTGTTATTTATTCAACCACTTATGTATAAAAGGTTGACATTTCCTTGAGATCGCACTAGACCACTTGTTACAGGCCAATTTTTTTTTAATGGTTGATTTTTTATTTTAATTGAAATTTCATAATTATGTCTATGAATACATGGCTTTCTACTTATTATGATGTAAAAATGATTGAATATCAATGCATACATTAGATTCACGATGATAAAAAATATATTAGTTTATTTTTAATGTTGACTGGTAGATTAGATGAATAATGATTAAAAGTAGATGCACACATTGAAAAAATAATAAATTATAATAAATTTCATTAATATTAAACTGGTATTAATAAATAATTAAACTCATTAATTGTTTAAAGTGATCAAGTAGCTAGCGAGGAAGAGGATTTAATCCTTCATGTATGATGTGTTCAACATGGGGCTAATCTCTAGTCGATGCATGATTTGGACAAGGGCTTCAAGAAGACAATATACAATTGCATATCCTTAAGGCATGCTGCTTATGGAGGGTGTCCATTTGTTCATGCACTAGAGTTGTTCATAGGGAATTGCCTTTCCTATCAGGATAGTGGAGGAAGCATGAGCACTCTTCAAGACTAGATATAGTGGTGTTGCTTCTTTTGTTCAATATCATACCATCCTTCCATATCAATCATGCATGGCCATATAATGCCATATTCAACTCCTCCTTCCTCTTTTCTCGACTTATGCAATCCTTCCCTATTATAATTCCTCTTCAAATAACACCTATAGATGTATGTTTTAGTGTGTTGTGATGGTAGAGTTAAGCATACACACATGCATTAAAGAAAAGAGGAGCAGACAACAAAAGCTTAAGTAGGGAGGGGGAGATATTCTTCTAAGCAATGGGTGGATGCTCGATACATCCAAGGTGATGGTAAGGAGATTGTGGGAATAAGGAGCAAGCTCAACCCTCATCCCTATGTGGTATGGAGGGAGGAAGTCAAGGAAATCGAGGCCTCATTGATAGCCTATCAAGGAGAAACACCTTTCACCACTTTAAAGGGGGTGGCAGGGTGATTTAGAATGGATCATTATATAATTTTTCATCTATATTGGTACTTTCTAGGAGGAAAAATTGGAAGAATTGGCTTGCATGACCCATTTTAGGGGCAAGTCCTAGTTTGGTGATTTGGGATCCGAAAACTTCTAAAGTTAGTTTGAGGCATAAAAAGGAATTTTTTGGCTCAAAACTTCGTGAGCTTGGATCCTTCCCCCCCAATGTTGTTCTACACATTGTAATAATTCCAATAGTTCAAAAATCACTTTAGTCAAGGTTCGTATGTGGAAGTTATTCCTCCCACGACTTTATATACCATGTTGACTACCATGGTAGCGAGTGGATGCCACATCATACCATGTTACTCACACATGTTGGGATAGTCACATGTGAACTTTCAAGAAGATTCTAGAGGAACCAAAACCTTAACACTAATTGATGATTGATGTATGCAAAAACCTTAACCCTAACCCTAGACAACTATGAGGCTATGTTAAATAGGGGGCCTCTAGGAAGAGAAGGGGTTCCATTATTTTGGTATTATTATTATTCCATAGTTGAGTAAGAGCATCTAGGAGTGGGATATTGAAGCAAATAAAAAAAGGTATAAGATTTCGTAGCATCCATTTAGGCCACAATGTCCATGGCAACTCCATAGTGAGTACTCCTTTGTTTGTACTTGCATTTGATAATTGAGAAAAAGAGAGAAAAGCACAGGCCTCGCCTTTTAGATATGTTTTCTCCTGTATTTGGTTTCCAAGGTCACATATTATGTTCATTTGTGTGGATTGTGTGTTCATTTGCATGTTTATTTCATTTTGATTTTAGTTATTTCCATAATTTTGAGCACTATAATAGTAATATTGAATATGAGATTTAAGGTAATAAAATACATAGTAAAATATTTTAGAATATTGTAAGATCTATTAGGATGAATTGTTTCAGTGGAATATTCATAGCATTTTATAGATCATATTGGTATTAGAGTAGTTTTCTTTAGGGTTTTTGTGGGAAATTGTAGGATCCAGGAATTGGCTTAAGAACGAAGTCTTGGAACCCTAGCCATGGCAGATGAGTCTAGTTGTAACAACCTTAGGGATAAGGCCAAGGAGATGTTTTTGAAGCTGGAAGAACAAGTCATCGGTATCTCTCACAACACGACCCTTGTCATGGTGCTTCTTGCAAACAAGTTTGGATATTTTGGTCAGGTTGGTGGCTCTAACTTAGAAGTTGGATTGGATGAGAAAGTGGGACATAATGAAGACCTAGAAAATGATCAAAAAAAGAGCCATAGAAGGAGAAAGCAAGTTACAATTTCATCACTTCTTCACAATCTTTATTTAAAATGGAAGCAAAAGTGGACATCAAACCTTATCGAGGTGAGATTGATGATGTTAAAGTTAGATAATTGGTCTCAAGAGTTATAAGTTTATTTCAATGTCCATAACATAGAAGAAGAGGAAAATATTTCAATTGCTCGACTAAAAATAGAGAGCCATTCCCTAAACTGGTGGGAAAACCACATGGATACACTTAGGTTGGAGGGTGATCCACTAGCAACTAAGTGGGGGGCATGTAAAACCCTTATCAAGTTCTAGTTCTACCCTATTGGGTATGTATAGGACAAGTGGATCCATTGGCATCACTTCAGGTAGAGGAAAAGGAAAGGTGTGCAAGAGTACACCATCGAGTTCAGAAAAATGGCAATTATGTTGGGTATATCTCCTCATAAACCAGAAGTGCTCCTAAAGTATCTCGGGGATCTACATAGTCATTTACATAAGCAAGTGATGCTCTTTAAACGTAGGACGATTGATGAGGCTTGTGTGCAAGCATAGTACCTAAAATATAGATAATAAGAAAGGAAAACCAAGTGGTTCCAAACAGAAAGACCACCAAGATGCTTCTAAGGAGGGGAAGAAGAAGTGGAAAGGAAAGGACAAGAAGACAATAGGCATTGCACATAAATGTGAGGATCTAAATAATTGATGCAACCAATTGTAATATTGATTTTCACATTGAATATAAGCATTGAAAGATACATCCAAAGATTAATCCAAAGAACCATGAGAAGGATGCCAAGAAGAAGAACATGTTGGCGATGTATTAAGGAAACTTGGTAGAGAGCATCTCGATTGTGGATGAAAATAGTGTATTCATTACAGTGTAGAAGGAGGTGAACCTGAGTAGCCTTCATCACAAGGAAGATAAGGAGATGACTAAACTATTCTATATCAAGATCAAGGTCAAGAAGATGAAGGTGGATGCTCTATTTGATTCGTAGGCCAACCTCATAGCAAAAGATCTAGTCAACAAGCTTGGATTGAACGCTCATGATCATGCTAACCCATGTAAATTAGGATGGGTAAATAAGGGTGCATATTTCAAGGTCATTAAATAGTGTGAGATCAAATATGTTATAAGTGCATACTATATTAATGAAATGGAGGTAGATGTAGTATGCTTGATGTGTGTGGTGTAGTGTTTGGAAACTCCTACATGTATATGAAGGATGAAATCTTCATGACGAGATCAAACTAGTACCATCTGATCAAGGATGGGAAGTCTTTCATCATTGATGCATATAAAGGTAATCCAATATCTCTCTTGTAAGTCCTAACCAAGACAAGAAATTGCCTTGTTCTAGTAGGAAGTTCGTATTAATTTTCTTAAGAGAGAATCAACCATGTGATAAAATGATAAGAGTAGAGGCATCTCTAGAGGGATGTACTAGAAGAGAAAAAATGTCAATTGGAGGAGTTGTTGTATGCATACATAGAAGTGTTTCGAGAGCCTAAAGGGTTACCACCTAAGAGGGAAGTCGAACACGCCATACAGTTGTTTCCTGACTCCCCATTGCCAAATATTTGGGTTGTTTAGACAGTCTTTCCTGGAAGTAGATGAAGTGAAGAAACAATTGCAATAGCTACTAGAGAAATGAGTAATTCTATGAATCGCCTCACCTTATGGGTCACTTGTAATCATATTACCCAAGAAGGATGGGACTTGGTGAATATGTATCTACTACAGATATTTGAACAAGATCACCCTCAAGAATTAGTACCCTTTTCCTAGGATCATTGATTTTTTAGATTAGTTGCAAAATACCAAGTGCTTCACCAAGTTGCATCTTAGATTGGGATACCACCAAGTACGAGTTAAAGAAGAAGACACTTTGAATACCACCTTCAAGTCAAGGAAAGGTCTATACGAATGGTTAATAATGCCTTTTGGTTTATGTACTGCACCAACTACATCTATATGTTTGATGAATTATGTATTGTGTCCCTTTCTATATTCATTTGTGATGTACTTAGATAATATATCGATTTATAGCTCTACCTAGGAAGAGTAGATCTCACATCTCATGCAAGTATTAGAGACTCTGAAAAAGCATTAGTTTATGGCTAACCTAAAGAAATGTGAGTTTTCTCAGTAGTCATTGGTGTATGTGATTAGTGACAGCTAACTCAAGATAGTTCCCATGAATATGGAGGTCATCCTCAAGTGGCTAGTTCCTACTAGTGTCACTGAAGTTAGGAGATTTGTTAAGGTAGCACAATACCTACAGAATTTTATATCATCCTTTTTAGTTATAGTTGTGCCATGTCATGCCATAACAATTAGTGTTGAGAGTTTCCAATGGGGAAAGAATAAAAAAAAAACTTTTGATGAGATGAAATGGAAGATTAGTGAAGCACCAATTATTACATTTCATGAATTGCAAAAGCCTTTTGAATCAAAGAAGGTTGCAAGTGGATATGTTATGGGAGTTGTCTTAATGCAAGGAGGTAAGTTAGTATGCTATCGTTATGAAATTTTTCATGGTGGAGCCCTGGACTACCCTATGTACGATAAGAAACACTACACCTTGGTTCAAATTGTTAAGAAGTGGAAGTACTATTTGATGGGCAAGGAAATCATTATCCACATTAATCACCAACCACTACAATATTTGCAATCCACAATAAGCTTCAACAAACCAAACACTACAAGTGGATGGGGATTTTGCAAAGATTTAATCTAGTCATGAAATATAAGAAGGGCGACACTAATAAGTTGGAAAACGTGCTTTTAATTCCACCCACATGTAAGATTATAGATTTCAAAACTCTTATGCACAATGACCCTTTTACCCATGATGCATCTAAAGAGGCATACATGGAAAATGAGGACATGACAGAGGTGTTTCAATAGCTATAGGGACAAATTCATGTAGGAGAATGTGATGATAAGGTTGATTATCATCTCCAGAATGGGTTGCTCCACAATACAGACAATCTATATGTTCCTAAAGGTGAAATATTGTAGCTTATCAGAGAGGCTCACACCTCCAAGGTTGCAAGACATTTTGGTGTTGGGAAGATAGTTTCCAGCTTACAGGGGCATGTGTATTGACCCAGAATGCAAAAAGATGTAGCTCAGTTTATTAGAGGATACATCCTTTGTTGTACCAACAAGCCTAGTAATAGACATGGAGCAGAAAGAAAGGTTTCTACCATCCCTTACTTATACCCATTAGACCCTAGGATAACATATCCATGGATTGTGTGGGTGGTTTTCCCACAACCAAGAAGGGACATGAATATCTATTTGTGGTTGTTGACATGCATCAATATGTGCAGTCTTATGCCTTGTAAAAAGACCATCATAATACAAGAAGCAACAAACATGTTCTTTGAAAAGGTCTGGGTTCACTTTGGGATACCAAGGAGCATCATCTCAGATAGGGACACTATATTTCTTAGTGCCTTCTAGACTACACTTTGGGAGAACATGGACATCAAGTTGAAGAGATCTACAACTTTCCATCCACAGACGGATGGGTAGAAAAAAGTAGTCAATAGGACGTTGGTTTAGATTTTGAGGGACTACAATCAAAATTATCCAAATACCTGGGAGGAAAATTTGATTTATATTCAACACTCTTATAACATAGTGGTCAACACTTCTACTGGTAAGTCCCCTTTTGAAACTTGTTTTCGGTTTTGGCCACAATCACCCTTGGGTGTTGTATATGGACATCGAAGAGGAGTGATGGAAGACATCACATGAGATGCATTCAAAGTAGAAAAAAATGTTGAAAAGGTTATGCAAATCCATTTGCAATTAGAAGAGACATTGAAGAGTCACGGGAAAAGAACAATGCCTAACATGATCAACATAGAATTGAGAAAACGTTCAAGGTGGGAGATAGAGTTTGGTTGCATCTGAACAAAGAAAGGCTACAAGGTCCTAGTAGGAATATGAAGGCTCTATGGTATGGTCATTTTGAATTATCAGAGAAGGTGTGTGATAATGCTTATAGACTCAGTCTACCCCCTTATATGTGCATTTACTTAGTAGTGAATTTGGACAATCTGAAACTCTATGAGCCTTCCATGTTGGATCAGGAAATTGAGAAGCAGGTCCTACTTATCATAAGTACTTAGCACCAAAAGTTCAAGCAGAGTTGGTAGAAGATATAGTTTTGGAGAAGAATCCCAAAACTACTAGACAAGGGTAGCATGAACTCTCACAAATGAGGTTGAAAGTACAACTTTCAGGCAAGGCCAAATGGTACTCCATGTGGGAAGGTAGAGAAAGAATTTCCTCACCTCATTTAGTAAAATATTTTGTGGACTAAAATCGATCTTGGCACTTTCTGGGAGGAAAAATCAAAAGAATTGGCTTGTAGGGCCCATTTTATGGGCAGGTTCTGGTTTAGTGATTTGAGGTATGGAATATTCTAAAGCCATTTTGAGACATCAGATGAAACTTTTTGGGCTCAAAAATTTATGAGGTTAACATCTATCCCCTTGATGTTGTTCTGCACATTGTAATCTTTCCAATGGTGAAAAAATCATCTCAATCAGAGTTCATATGCATAAGTTATGCCTCCCATAGGTTGACCTACCTTGTTAACCACCACGATATCAAGTGGATGCCACATCAACCCATATTAATCACACATGTGGGGCTAGTACCATGTTCTAACACCTTATTTTCCCCCATGATTGTAATTATGCTAAGTCTTCATATAATGTGATTATGAAGCATATAATTATGTTGTTGATTAATAGAAAGCATCAGACAACTGACTGAGGGGGAAATGTCTAGAGTATTGGCCATGATATCACAAGTGGGATTGGTGAAGTGGAATTGGTGAGGTTGACTGGTGAGGTGGAGTGGAGAAGTTTCCATGAAGAAAATAGGAAGCTTTCTTAACATTCCAACCTACACCTGCAAACTTGAATGTATCACCTACTAATGTACTCAGATCTGCATATAGCCACGTGACCAATTATGGGTAGCAGTATTGGTGGTTGAGGCAATTACAACTATTGCTAGATTTGATGTTTGGGGGAACCAAAGAGTCAATCAGAAATTGACAGAAGGACACCCCTGGATTTCCCCTTCGATTTTGAATCCTTGATTGGAGGGTTGTGTCTGATAATAGTCAAGTGAATCCCAAAGAGTGTGTGGAAGAAGAGAACAAAGGTGGAAAACCACCTTACAGACCATACAAAACTAGAGAATGTGCAAACCAACATATGTGAATAGAGGCATAGAGAGAAAGAATGTGCTCATAAGATTTCAGGAGCTCGATAAGTTGTGAATGGGTTCTCACCGAGAACCACAGAGAATACAGTGAGTTGCATAATCATGAACAAATGGTGCATTGAGTAGAGGCACTAAGGGGCATAAATCTGAATAACATGGGAAATCAGGAAACTATTTCTAAAGAAAATAGAATGCTTTCCCAAGAAATTAATGGCCACCCTAGAATAGAGAAGACCCAGATCCATACTGGAGCAATAAAGGACTATAGCTCGAGGATTATTGGAAAGAAACCAACACAGGTAAGGGGAGGTCGTTGAGGGACTATATAGCAGAGAGGCAACTCCCTTATGCAGAGGAAATATAGATGGGAAGGTGCCTGATAAACCCGTAGAGGTTATGAGCTTAGTGGGAAGAGGGAAACTTTTGTTGTTGTCAGTGGAGTGAAGGAGAGTAACGTTCCTGGACCATTTTCCTAATTGGGCAGTGAGTTGAATCAGTCCCCTTGTGATATCATGGCTTGGAATGGGGGTGGCATGTTGTAGGAAAACATACTGCAACATAGCCTAAGGTTGGGAAGAAAAGTTTCCTCACTTAGTCAGTTGGTTGGTCTAATATTTCACTGAACATATAAGTGTTTTAACTTAACATGTTTGATGTATGTTCAATGATGTAAATATGTTGTTTTGTGGTTTAAATGATAAATGTGAATATATGTAAGGAATGGTTGAATTCCTGAGTAAAATGGATTATGCATGTTTGTTTTCATTGTTAACCTGATAGATATATGTAACCAAGTAAGAAGTGTAAGGGTGGGGTGTATCCCTATGAAAACTGCAAGCACTTGAAATGGAAAGCCTACAGGATGTAAACCTTAACTATATGAGTGATGAAAATAATGGGTATAATCATGTGGAACTACAATCCCTTGAATGCAAATCTTGCAATATATGAAAAATCTTCACCCTAAAATTGGCAGTGAAATGCCCTGATACCTGAGGAGGGTCTCTATGAAGTTAGGGAGCTTTAAGCCCTGTGAAACCTCCCTTCTTTTAAATGGAAAGTTTGTAGGATATCCAAATATTCATCCAAGTTATGAGTTGAAATTTCCATAACCAGTTTGGGAGTGAAGGTGAGAGTCCAAGAAGGCATGGTTAAATCCTTAAGAAATGAGCCAAGAATGACTCAGAACCATTAAGTCCTGATTCAAATTGTTATTATGAGAAAACCTAGTGTTTTGAGTCAGGATGAAGGACTGTCATAGAGTCAGTGTGGTGAGGTAATCTTGAACATTGGTCAAAAGGTCACACCATCATAATGTCTAAGTGCAAGGTTGCACGAGGACTCTGGTGGAGAAGGCTTCAAGTCAGCAAGAATTGTTGATCTATCTGAGAGTGATATTCGCAAGCTCTAGATCATTTATGCAAGTCATAGGTCTATCGGAAGGAGGGATGTTAGAGATCTAAAAAGAGGGTATGAGATGGGAGTCTTTTGACTCAGAATTTCAAGGACCATCGATCTATCGGGAGGTGTCCCATAAAATATCAGTTGTTGAACCTCGTACGATTTTATTCGAGGAGGATGGACTTAGAACCCTAACTATCATGCAGTTGTAAACACTGAGTGAACCCTAATTATCAAATTAGGTGAATGAGGATCATCAGATCCATCGAAGTGTGTGTCATCAGAGTGAGCATGTCGGAGTGGTCTCTGATGCCCAAAGTGGATGTACTCCGCTGAGGAGGGCTCCGGGAGGGAATGAGAGTCGTTGATCGAAGAGTGGACGCTATGTGATCTTATCCATAGGAATGTCGTGGGTCCCACCTGACCACCTCATGAACAGTTGAAGAGATGGGTGATAATCATCGTGTACGTAAAAGGACCGAGGGGGTCAGGGTCATTGGTCTCTGAATCTGAGGGTCGTTGGATCCTTGGGAATGATCCATCAGAATGGAGTTGTCGGAGAGGATGTCGATTTTGGCAATATGGTACTCTGATGGGAGGGAGTCTGAATCATTATAGATCGTTGATCTGATGGCGAGAAGTAACTCTAACCGTTCGATTGAGGGTGTATAGGTCCTATTCATTGCAACAATATCCATAGAAGGATTTCGTTGGTAATTCGGGGGTTGAACAAGTAAGATTTTACACATAAAATATTGTGATAAAATAAGTCTTCACTTAAATAGTGATGAACCGAAAATAGGGAGGGTAAATCTGAATACTTACCCTGAGGAAGGAGAAGAAAATCGAACATCCCAATAGCCTAAGGGGATTAGGGGGTCGGTGTGCTACACATGTGGACTTTGAAGAATATTCTAGAGGGTTTGAAACCCTAACACTAATTGAGGGTTGAGGCAGGAAAAAAACCTAACCCTAACCCTAGAAGGTTATGACAACTATGTTAAATATTGGTTTGCTAGGAAGAGAAGGGTTTCCATTCTTTTGATATTGTATTTTTTATTGTTCCATAGTTGAGTAAAGCATCTAGGACTGGGATATTAAATCATAACAAAGGAGGTAGAATATTTTGTAGCAGGACACATTGCCCATGGAAACTCCATAGTGATTGCCCCTTTCTTTGTACTTGCTCTCTCTCTCTCTCTCTCTCTCTCTCTCTCTCTCTCTCTCTCTCTCTCTCTCTCTCTGAGATTATCCTTTCACTCATATATTTGTATTGTACCTCTTTCTCTCTAAAAGATATGAGGGAAAGTATAATATTTTTCTTTTCTTTACTCAATATATAAGGAAGGCCTTTCTTTATCAGCTCAAACTTCTCTTTCATCTTGCCTCTCCCATTGGTTGAGAAACTCTGAAACATTATTGTTATTTGATGATTTTCTCTAGTTTGGGAAGAGATTTCAATTTGAGGGCAGGGAAAGTTGGGAATAAATATAGGCTCATGTTTGTGCCAATATTTTCCTAACTACTTGCATGTAGTTGTTCTTGGGCCTTTGCAAAGAAAAATAAGAGCCTTTATAGACCCTTTTCATTTCTGTTGGGTCGACCAAACCTGATAACTTAGTTGAACTTTGTTCATCAATCATTAGGCACTACATTAATACATGGAACACCCAATTTCCTTTATATGTGAAATCATCGTATGTCTCTTAATTCTATGAGGTTGACCACAACCTTTCTTTATAAGACACTTACCTAGCCCATCAAGCCTTATGTGACCATTTCAAGGTAGATATAGGGATTTATGCATGATCAATGGCAAGGAGGATTTAGACATAACATAAGTTATGTGAAGAATAGAGCAGGGAGGGGAGATGTTGTTATCCTCAAGAAATCAACTTTGGATCACCTCACTCACTTAGCTTAAATAGCCCTCTTAAAATATTAATGATTTTGTGTTCATCCCTACCTCCCCCTTTTGGAGGGAGGCATGGCCCCACTTCTTTCTATCCACTCTACAATGACATTTGAAAATGGTATCTAAAATGACTCCATATCCTCGATTAGAAGTACCCATTGTAGCCCATTATCTAGGGACTTGAACAGAAAATAGATTAATGAAATCCCTCTCAACCCACCCTTGTATTTCTTTTATCCAAATTAACTTTCCCCTTCCAAGCCACCCAATCCTTTCAACCCTTGTACATCGCCTTTTCCTAGCCTGGTTAGTGAAAATCCATCCAATAAGGACGAAATAGGCTCTTCCTCGATAAGAGGGATGGCAAAGAAAGTGGTCTTGAAAGTAGCATTAGGGATTCTAAGGAAGGAGACCCAAAACCCCCACCCACGGTAAGCATAAATCCGTCCAATAGAATCATTGATAAAGGGGTGAAGCCACTTGACCAAAGGGAGAGGAAGACAAACTTTAGTTGGGGTCATTAAACAATAAACCAAAGGGAGAGGAACTTTAGTGACCATAAATGTCTTCAGATGCTCAACCATAAGGGAGAGGAACTTGAATTACTCAACCAATAGGGAGATGGAGAGGAACTTGAATTGCTCAACCACAAGGGAGAGGGAGAGGAAATAAGTGACTTTATTCTACCCCAAAACTAGACTCTTCAGGGAGAAAGTGATAGAAATAATGGTATATTTCTTTGTATATGTAATTATGCATCAATTTGGAATGGAGTTACTTCATTGATAGGGACATGAATTGCTAAAGTGTAATTACTTCATATGCCCATGACCAACAATACACTTAGATGCATGGTGCCCATAAAGAAATAAAAACACAGTTACATATATAAAGAATGACCAGTAGCCACTTATTTCCTCTTCAAAGGATCCATTTGGAAATATCTAACTTTTCTCTCTTTCTCCCTTTTCTCGAGCAACTAGATTTCCTCTCCCTTTGGTTAAGCAGTTAGTTCCTAACCCTTGGGTTGAGTAGCTCTGCTCATGGAATTTGTCCAGCCAAGGATAGAAGTGAAGTAAGGTATAGCTATTTGATATGGCTTACTTTCCCGGGAGTTACCATAATCTACTTGTATTAGTGTTGTAACATGCTAACTTGCCAACGTGAAAATGACCATCTACGTGCAATTAATAGGGCCAAGGAAAGAAAGTAAGGTGGACCCTAGAATTGAGATAAAAGAAAAATCAATTACATATTAAAAAAAAGATAATTAGAAAGAAATCAAAGAAAATGAAATATATAACAGAAGAGAAAAAGATAGGATATATAAAGAAAGAAAACATAATAAATCTCATTAATTATTTCTTTGTGAATGATCGTTATGAAAAGAAAAAAGTAAAATGAACATGTAATGGATTGATCGATTTTTCATCCTTTCTTGTCTAGGGGTGGTCAAAGTAGAAAGATTTGGTCTTGTTGTCTTGGCATAGCTAGATCAATCCTTCTCAAAGGGATGGACACGAGAAGGCCCCTATGTATTATCAATGGAAAAACGTAGCCAAAATAGAAGACTCATATGAGTGATAGGCCCTGACATCCTATCCAATTTGTTCCCCCTAATCCCATTTTTCACTCTAGGACATGGGACCCTCCCTTGGCTCATGAGTCATAGGTAGAGTGATCATTGTGCAATATAGGTGAGAGGGATTAGGCCCAGGTAAAGAGCCTTGATCACTTAGAGCCTTTATGATTAGATCTTCGCAATTTTGTGATTTTTTTACCGATGCTTTATTTTGCACTAGAATGCAGTATCCAAGGAGGGAAACCAAGGGAAACCCCCACTTGATAGGATGCTCCCAAAGACCCCCTCCTCAAATTGAAAATGAGAATCCCATGCTTATCTTCATAGAATTATACATATAACCATTCATGATGCTCCTTCCTTATCATTGTGGATGCTATGATCTAACCCAATAACTCTCCCTTGGCTCCCTTATTATATCTATATTCCATTGTTTTCTTCTTCCAACCATTCGACAATGATATAATCCTGGTTATGATCTCTATCCAACCAATTCGGATTCTTCCAACCAATTTCAACTCATCCAACCAATGAAGAAGTTGGTTCCCCCAACCCCAATCCAAATCTTGAGACCGCAAAGAAGTAGATTTCAATCTCGATCCTGATTCTCAACTCTGTGGATTTCAATATTTCTGACAATTCGAATATTGAGCCAATGAAAAAGAAAGCAGTCTGAATCCCACATATTTAGCCAATGATATGGATTATGATTACTACAACAAACAAATCAATTGGTAGGCCAATTTTCTATAGATTGGGTCGAGCCATTTTGGAACCATAACAAACTTCGACTATTTGAAATAGTTGAAAGTAGGACATTCATAGAATTAGAGTCTATATCCATCCATATAAAGGAAGGAATAAATATGTTTCTTACCAATATGGACCAACCAAAAGAGTCACTTTTTTTGTGTAATACTCCTCTCTTAGCCATGAATGCCCCTATTATTAGATTTTCTTCCCACCCGAGTCTTTTCAGGAATATAAAGGAGGCCTAGTAGACATGTGAGATGCTTCTCACTCATCAGAACCAAGTGAAACAAATCAACTACATGCCCCCAATTGGATAGTTATAATTCATAAAACAACCTCTTTATGTTTGTTTCTCTCATGAGTAAAGAAGTGGGTGGAGCATTCTTAGTACCATAGCTTAGTGTACTTCATTCAGGCTATGGTAGTGAGAGTGGGTGATGCTTATAACTAAGCATATGGAATTGTGAAGTGGATTCCCAGAGCTTGAGTGAGTCATTTAAGCGGTGAGACCAAGCACCTGAAAATGAAAAACTTCTATAGTTCCTTGCATTGAATTCCTTCAATTTGAAGCATCAGAACTACTACAACGAAGTTAGTTCAAGAGATGGATAGGAATGAAAGCAAGTTTCTAAGGTGGAGTTTGAGGAAATGGAGTGCCTAAAGGAACACTTATAGATAAATATTGGTTTGAGACATGAAATGGTGATAATCTCTTCTTAGTTACAAAGAACACCTACTTGTTATAGGAAAGGGAAGGAAATCACGTACAAAGACATAAAGGCGGGTTTTTTTCCCATCCCAATCTCTTTCCTACTTCCAACTGAAACACACACCCCCAAACCCACCCAAATTGAAAGAACAATGCCTTGGCATTTTCTTGAAATAAATCTTCCACGGATTTCTTTTTCAAGAGCTCACATTTGGCCTTTACTTACGCTCTCCTCGCCTAGTTGTGTAAAGATACTTATAATTTTTCCCCGTGGAGAATTTGTTTCCTAGGGCTTTGTAAGGAACTAAGATATTTTCCTAGTCCATAACTACATAGAAGCACCCCCAAACAGTTATTTCTTACACAAAGTATTTACCTACATAAAATAATGTGGCCTTTCAGATACTAGGAACGAAAATTAATAAGCCAAGGATATAAGGTGTAACGTATTAATACAAAAGCATCACGTATTTGATACGGAGGTAAGGATTAATGTATTTTAAGATAGTTGGACTCCACGAATGAATTTGGATGGGAGATCTCTCTTGCTAGACCTGAGTGTGAAATAAAGTGGCCTAGTTCCCCATAGTGCTAGTTATCTTCCCCAAAAAAACATTCTACACCACACTTGGGCACTTAACTTCCTTCCTTTCCCCATTGGTGATATGGATGGATTGGGTTGGAGATCTTTTGTTGTGGGTGGGAAATATTTGGCCACGAATAATGGGAAACTTATCCAACTTGGCTTGAGAACCCAACGTTATCATCCCTAGAAAGTGACGGCATAAAGGTACGTCGATCTTCTAAGGTTTTCCTCCAGCTAATTTTTGGAATGATATCGTAATGCAATGGGAAAAGAAAAAGAAAGTTTTTATTATTATTATTATAGTGAGTTGACTCCCTTTGCCAACCAATCTTTTGCGGGAAGAAAACTTTGTTATTCTCCTTGAGCCCAACAAGCCTAATCTTGGCTATGTATTAATTAAATCACTATGGCTTCATTTAGAAAACCTTGTTATTCTCCTTGAGCCCAACAAGCCTAGTCTTGGGATATGTATCAATTAAATCACTATGGCTTCATTTAGAAAACCTTGTTATTCTCCTTGAGCCCAACAAGCCTAATCTTGGGCTATGTATCAATTAAATCACCATGGCTTCATTTAATGCCAAGCATTCGGGACAAGGAAAAATGAAATTCGATCTTACTTATAGAATAACAAGCATATTCGTATAGCCAGGAGGGAGTACTTAATTTGTAGTTAGGTGGCAAATTGAAAAAAAAAAATGGTAGTTTCCCACTTCATTATTAAAGGAAGTTAGGTGGTAAAGAAAAGAGGGAGGGTACATTTGATAAGTATGGTGAGCAATAAGTAAGTAAGGAAAATAAGGTAGTTGAGGGAATTAGTATATGTACTTACTTAACAAAGTGGAGAATCATACTTGCTAGTGCTCACCCTTCTCCCATGGGTTTATTATCTATAGAAAAAAGGTAAGCATTCAAATTCTTTCAATCCCACCTAATTTGATCAAACCCAAATTCTAAGTATCTTGAAACCAAACTAAACCCTTGTTATAAGCTCCACCTAATTCCTCTACCTTTCCGAGCTCCTTGAAATCACATAATGTCGTGGGGGGTGGGGGAGGTCAAGATTGAGAGCCTAACTATAACATACTCAATACCCTTTGTCAACCATTAAGGATATGGAGTACTTTTTAATTTCACGATTTTTCCATTTTTCTGAAATCTGATACCAATTTCCTCATTGCCTTGCTATTAATTTATGATTGCAAATGAAAAGCAGGCTTGTGCAAATATAAATTAAAAACATTCAATGTGACACATTCATATAATTCTCATGTAAACATAACAACCATCAAAGAATAACATAAACATCATTAAAATTCATCATAAACAAAAATAAGCCATAAACACTTCTCTTTTGGAATTAAACACCAATTGGCTCCAAGCAAAGGACGTTCCACCTAACCATGGCTCTCTATTGCCTGTACTATTTATGCAATAGGACCAACCTTGAGCTGAGGCTATGAGTCCACAAGGATGAATTTATCTCGTGGCTCGCTCTAGTCCTCTCACACAACCCAATTGTTGCAATTATGACTGCAAATAAAAAAAATTGGTTCATGTAATGATGGTAGTTCTTGAAGCAGTGGTAGTTCATGTAACGATGGTAGTTCTTGAACCGGTGGTAGTTCATGTAATGATGGTAGTTATATATTTGTGTAGTCCTAAGAGGCATCAGTCAAGTTTTTCCTAAGGGGAAATGGGTAAGTCTTTTGTAAGCTTGTTGTTAGAAAAATGGAGGAAGATTGTGATATTTACCTCTGAGCAATAAGAATACCGATACCTCACCCCATGGATGTTTCTTTGGCATATTATTAGGGTTTTACCATGTAAAATTTGTGTCTTGTTGAATGTGATTCTATTATTTTGTTTTTATATTTTCTGTAAGTATTATGTGTTGCAATTTATATGATTCTATGTGGGCTCATGTTTCCAACAAGTGGTATCAAAGACACGATGAGAGACATCACATTCATTGGGATGAATATTTTGGTATTCCCTGACTGTGTGAGAGAGCCATGGTGAGGAGAAGTTAAGATATAGCACATTCATTGAACGAGGTTGTTGGAAGAGTGGAGTTTGAGTGCTTGATGGTCATTGCTCCCATTGCCAATAGCATTACGGTTGTTGAGCACAGGATCACCTTAATCGCATCCATGGAGTGGAATGTGCCTTAGGCCAATGCTTCCATGAAGGCTTTACATTTCAAAAGTCTGTCTCTATGGGCAATGGTGTTGATTTTTCATAAGATAGGTTAAGCATGAAGTTCATTCCATTTTTAGTATTTCACTTAACCATAAACAATAATGTTGCAACAACCAAAATCACAAGAAGAAACACCATGCACAAGAACACAAGAAGTATCCTGGGAAATCCTTCTCAACAAGGGAAGAAAACCCAGTCAAATCCTTTGTTATAATCTTCAAAAGAAAGACCTTAACCACGAAGAAGGACCTAGCACACAAGAGGGTGCTTCAAACCCTAGAACTCTAGAGCCCAAGAGAGGTGCACACCTTTTACCAAGTAGATGTATTTGTTGTCATTTCCAAACACACAAGAAAGATATGATTCCACAATGGGGAATCATCCCTTACTTATATTAGACTTGTCCAATCAACAAAGGCGTCTATTGGCTCAACATGGCCGGCCTCTCTAAGTCACTTTATAATAATAACAATAATTATTTTATTATTATTATAATTAATATTAACCATATTAATTTATCTTTTAAATTTATTATTAATCACATTAAGGTGGGGCCGACCTATACCCTTTACATAACAATTAGGGTTACAGGCAGGTCTAACTCTTGAACAACATATAACAAAGGATATGATACACCCACTAGTGCTCATCCACTAGGGGCACATCCATAGGGATGTCATAGCTCTGGCTCACTGCATTACACAGAAGAACCAGATCCACACATGTTCACCTGTGCTCATCCAGAAGCACATCCACTCTACAGATCTTCTTTCCCACTACCTCACACAAGAGAATCACCTAGAATTTTCTCGTCAACTCTGTTGCTCAGAGGAGGCTAACTCATCATCTTCATTTATGTTCACATGACGATGCACCCAACACTTTGGGATTTCACACGTTCACCTTGTGCTCAGCCACAGGCACGTCCAACTCATCATATCTTCTTTCCCACTAGATAATCATCTGGATTTCTTCTCACTCTCTGAATGGAGGAGGTTATCTCTACGTTCCTAGCTCTGTCTCGGGCAGGAACCACGTACCCTTCTTACGGGCTTTCTCTCGGGTTTGTAAGCTGAGAGAAAGACTTCACATATCTACAATGATCCACACCTCATAGGTTTGTAAGCTGGAGAATGTCTCACATAGCTACATTCATCAACACTCCCTCTCAGCTAGGGAGGCATTCTTTATCATGCCAAGTCTCACAGGGATGTATTTTGAATTTTGTCTCGGCTGGAGTTATTGGCACTCCATCTCAACTAGGGAGCCATTCTTTACGAATTTTATTTGGTGAAGATATTTTCAATCTACTCATGTGTAGGAAGGTACTGCATGTGTATGATTTTCCTCTGCATCATATCTCTGAAATAAGGATATTTCGTCTCATCGTATTTCGTTCCATCAGGAAACACTGGTTCTTCAAGGAGCTTTACTCATGGCTCTTGGTCATCATCATAGGATCCATCTCATGGTCAAGTAAATCTGTGAGAAGCTTCTGAAGCCACATTGCTTCACACACTCGATGCTTTATATACTCTGCCTCTGTAAGGCCATAGAGTTTTTTTTCCTGCTACATTAGGACACCATGGAAAAATTCACGGTAGAACATCAATTGGATGTGTTATTTTGGTCCACTGTACTTTATGTTCAATATGAATCGACATATCTTGCAAACTCAGTTTCACACTGGAGGCATATCTCAAGCCATATCCAACTGTGCCTTGTATATATCTCAATACATGTTTTGTTATTGTCTAGTGAGTCTGTCTTGGTTGAATCATGAAATGACTAGGCACATTCACTGCATGGCATGGATCAAGTCTGGTGTTAACCAGATACATTAGTGATTCAATCAGCTGTGGATCAGTCTCGTCTGAATCATCATCAATCTTCTTCTTTAAATTCATCATGGTGGATTTTGCATTCTGTCATACTTAACTTCTTTAATATTTTCATTGTATATTTTCCTTGACTCAAGAAAATCTTATCGGTCGTCTGTCATACTTATTGTCCCAAGAAGTAGTGCATCATACTCAGATTCTTCATATCAAATTCAGAAGCCAAGGATTACTTGTATCCAACAACAATGCTTTCTAAATAAGTCATCAAGATCAGGTTCTTGTCACCAACACTGTATAGGTTTGGATCAACAATACTCTTACTGAAATGCAAACTCATCAAGAGTCTATCTGATATAGTTTCCAATGCATGGATGGTAGTACGGATCGAAGTGTGTCAGTTCACTGGGTCAAGTGTCTTATCATAGACAAATCCCTCTGTTTATGAGAATTATTTGGCTATAGATCTTGTTTTGTATTTCTCGATACTTCCATCAGTTGCATGCTTAATCTTATAGATCCACTTGGAAGTTACCACATACTTCCTTTTCTGGTCCCTGAATAATATCTTATGCATCATAAGATATACTGGTATTCTTTTTTTATGGCATCTTGCCATACCTGGTTCTCTTGTTGCTTTCTCGGAATGTGCCTTGAGAAGCTTGTATGTTTCTCTGCCTCTTGTAGAGTGAGTCTAGGTAGGCATTTTATGCCCTACTGCAATATCTCTGAACATATCAATTGGAGAACCTTGATGACCTGAAGTAATATCTATCTCCCTTTAAATTGTTGAAGGGGGAGAAGGTATTGTCTCACTGTCAATCGCCATCTGATATTCTCCGGGTCTTTGAAAAACTGTCTCTTCTTCAAGGACAACGTCTCTGCTTGAATCAATCTGTCTCTGACTAGGGATGTCTTTGAAGATTCATTGTATCCTTTCTTCCTAAAGGATCTAGCTTGGAATTCTTCTCTTTGGGTACATGAAAATACATTGGGCACCCAAATAACCTGAAGTGTTCAATCTTAGGCTTCATTCTGGTGAAGACTTCTTCGGGAGTTATGTTTTTCAAAGTCTAGTGAAGACTCTTGTTTTGCACATATACTATGTCATGCATGTTTCTTCCCATGGAATCCTAGAAACATTCTGATCATGCTTTGTAGCATTGGTTGTCTCAATGATGGTTCTATTCTTCTTCTTTCTCAAATGGTTTTGGCACCTTCTGAGTCAAGTGACTCCCTCTGAAGGATAAGCATATTTTTTTCTTGTTAACCTATCTAGAACAAGAAAACAAACAGAACCAGCACAAGAATATCTCCTATGGGAGAATAATGAGTACATCTCTAGAATCAAAACAATTTAAGGAATAGTGTCACAACTACAACACCTAGTTGTAGCAAACCTTTTAGAAATATAAGTTAGAGGAATGACAATTACAACAATCAAACTTGGAGTCTTTACTTTGAGTGTGTTGTTTCTCTGAATGCACTGGGATCCCTCTGGATCCATGACTTCATCAAAGGTTCCTTCCTCCTACAATTTCACTCATGACAATGATACAAATAATATATACAAGTGCATACATGAGGATGTTGATATGATTTCTCCAATGGCTCTTGGTTGATCTCTATCCTCTGAGATCTTTATGAAGAAGATAGTCAGGGTGTCACCTTTTGTCATGTTTGTTATTTTGAGGTTGGCCCTTCAATGTAAGGGTTTGAGTAGGTGATCTGCTTCCTTGTCCCGACGTCATCTTTCTTCCATTCATTGATAGTTGTCTCTGGTAAACGCTTTTGTATTACCCACAATAAGTCTTCCTCTCAAGTCTTGTCTTTAAGGAACTTTGAAGTTGCTTGATCCATCAAGCTTATCTTCCATCATAGTTTTTAGTTTTTTCACAACCCTTTGTCAACTAGGCTAGAAAACCTAACGGCTAGGCCAGGCTAGCACTTTTAGGTTTTATTGGACTTATGACTACCAACAATAAGCCTTTGAGAGATAGGAGAACACTGGTGAGCTGAAGAGCTCCTTAAATGAGTTTGCAGAAACCCTAATTCTGAAATTTCTGCAGAAATTAGCGAAACCCTAGAAACCCTAGGGCCAAAATTTCAAAATGCTCGGAATGTCACTCTAAGAGTCTCTGGAGATGCATTGGAGGAGGCCATACTCTCTGATGCCAAAATTTTCCCCAACGTTCAAGTGTTTAAGGGCTGAAACACTTCATAAATGAAGGTCGTACAGATTTTCTGGAAACCCTAGGTCATACGGTTCTGCAGAAGAGAGGGGAGACTGGTAGATTCTTGTGCGATGGGTTCTTCAAGACATATGCTCTGAAACCATGTCGATTTTTCATAAGCTAGGTTAAACATGAAGTTCATTCCATTTTTAGTATTTCACTTAACCATAAACAATAATGTTGCAGCAACCAAGATCATAAGAAGAAACACCATGCACAAGAACACAAGAAGTATCCTGGGAAACCCTTCTCAACAAGGGAAGAAAACCCAGCCAAATCCTTTTCTATAATCTTCAAGAGAAATACCTTAACCACCAAGAAGGACCTAGCACACAAGAGGGTGCTTCAAACCCTAGAACTCTAGCGCCCAAGAGAGGTGCACACATTTTACCAAGTAGATGTATTTGTTGTAATTTCCAAACACACAAGAAAGATATGATTCCACAATGGGGAATCATCCCTTACTTATAGCAGACTTGTCCAATCAACAAAGGCATCTATTGGCTCAACATGGCCGACCTCTCTAAGTCACTTTATAATAATAATAATAATAATTAATATTAACCATATTAATTTATCTTTTACATTTATTATTAATCACATTAAGGTGGGGCCGACCTGTACCCTTTACATAACAATTAGGGTTATAGGCAAGTCTGACTCTTGAACAACATATAACAAAGGATCTGATACACCCACTAGTGCTCATACACTGGGGGCACATCCATAGGGATGTCATAGCTCTAGCTCACTGCATTAAACAAAAGAACCAGATCTACACATGTTCACCTGTGCTCATACACAGGCACGTCCAGTCTACAGATATTCTTTCCCACTGCCTCACACAGGAGAATCACCTAGATTTTTCTCGTCAACTCTGCTGCTCAGAGGAGGCTAACACATCATATTCATTTCTGTTCACATGACGATGCACAGAACACTTTGGGATTTCACACGTTCACCTTATGCTCAGCCATAGGCATGTCCAACTCATCAGATCACCTTTCCCACTAGATAATCATCTGGAGTTCTTCTCACTCTTTGAATGGAGGAGCTTATCTCTACGTTCCTAGCTCTGTCTCAGGCAGGAACCACGTACCCTTCTTAGGGGCTTTCTCTCAGGTTTGTAAGCTGAGAGAAAGACTTCACATAGTTGCAATGATCCACACCACACAGGTTTGTAATCTAGAGAATGTCTCACATAGATGCATTCCTCAACACATGGTTCTCGATGTGTAGGGAAATTCGACGATTTTGGTGATTGAGAAGTTGGGGGAAAGTGGTCTAGATTTGCTTCGAAGCAAGGCTAGTGTGCACTGCTCCTAAAATTTATTTTAAGAGGAACTTTGCACAAAGATCTCTCTATGCAATGCTCTCATTGCAAGTAGCGACTCAAAACTGATCGTGAGGTGTTCAAATCCTGGTGTGGGAGGATTGAGGTTATCGTTCAACAACGTTAATGGCAATTCCTATAGTATTTTGATTTATTTGTTTGACAAGAAGATTCATAGCCCTGTCATGTTGAGGTTCTAGTTTCTCATAAACATGGGCTTCAGGAGATTGAATTTCATGGATAAGAAATTTGATCGTTCTTGCAGTCACATCTGTGGTGGTTGGAGGTGGGATCTACATGGGATCCATGGTTCCACAAAAATATTAGGACTCGGATATTGAAACAGTCATAGGGAGGAAAACAGACAGGAGAAAACCTCCTATGGTGTTTTTTGATTCAACCATTTCACAGTGTTAACACAATTTTCCACCCTCTATTTGAGTTGATAAATCTGACATTTCAACAATGAAAAAATGGCTAATTAAAGAAGTAAAGCCCCAAATTGTCATGGGATAGACCCCTCTCTGTTTGGGATGGTGCTTTCCAGACTCAGGGGGGATTCTGTAGGGTGATTTGTTGTTGTCCTAAGGTCTGGTTTTCTACAAAATACAACAAAAAACAATGGTTGTAATGCCTTGGATAGCGTGTTAATTCCACCCAAGACGTGGGGAAATAGATAGTTTTAGCTTGGAGGGATCCTGCAAAGTTAGCACATGAGAAACAAAATAGAAATAAATAAATAAAGTACTCAAAAGATCGATTAAACCCAAATGAATAGTAAGAATCTGCTAATCTAATTGTAAAATTAACAAAGTACCAACAAGAAGAAAGGTTAGAACACAAACACAAAACTTCTTTAGTAATAGGCTTGCAAGAGGGTTGGTTGTACCACAATTGACAAGTCCACAACCGATACAATGATCACTTTCATCAAAGATAGAGTAGCTAGACTAAAGAATTAGAGAGGAGAATGAGAAAAGAGGGTACTAGCTGCTACTGAAATTTGACCAAAACCCAATGTAAACCATCCAATATATAATGTATGAGGCACACTTTACAAGAGGAGAAGATGAGGACGTGTGAATGAGTAATTTAGGAATTAATGTGCATGAGGGAATAAGTGTGAGTGAGTAATTTAGGAATTAATGTGCATGAGGGAAGTGTGAGTGAGTAATGTGCATGGTGAGTTAAAGGATCAAATGTGTGAGAGTGTGAGGGATAGTTAAGTGAAGGAATGACACACGTGTGAGGATAAGCATGAGTTAATGCATGGAAATTGAGATAATGGCGAGTCAAGTGAGGGAAAGGATAAGTTAAGTGAAGGTAAGAGTGAGTTGAGTGTTTAGTTAACTAAAACATGTCAACACGCGTCAATTATGCATGCACTAGCCAAGGAAGAGGAATTCACCCTATTTTTTAGGGATTTTCCTAAATTTTAGGAAATTAACGTTTAAAAGCAATTTAAGGAGAATTTTGAGAAATTAATGCATGGAAAGTGAAGATGTTTTAAGTGAGGAAAAGTTAGTGAGAAAATTTAGCCTTAATTGGCTAAATCATCTCCCTCGAAATTCCACCTCATCCTATGTACTTCATTTTCACTTTATCTAATTCTTCATTGACTTTATTTGCTTTGCCTTGGAAAATGTGCCCCTCTGCTTGATGCCATGTATATGCCATATCACACTGAAAAAATATGCCACATGTCAGAATCTAAGCATGTCACTTGTCACTTCAAGAGTCTATCACCCCTACTATTTATAGAAACTATTAAATTTTAGGAATCTGTCAAAAAATATCATGATGACTAAGTGAACACTACCACATGTCAATTGTCTAAAAATAGACACTGCTAAAAATATAATAGGTTTGCATGTCAGTGATATCATACTCTTGTTGATAATATTTCTAGAAAATAATTGTGTACATGCACCAGGGAAATTGACTTCGACGGGTTTATAATGAACAAGTGAAATCTCTTAGCTTGAATGTAAACAAAAGATCCATGGAACCATGCGAAAGGAGCTAACTTTCAGTGCCAAAATTTTTGTTTGTATGTTAATAATTAATGTCTGAGGTTAAATCTTAGATCCATATCTAATCAGATCCATGCCCAGAAGGAGTCCTCATTTCATAATTTGATATGATGGGAAAGGCTTTCAGAGTTTGATTTTTCGGAGTATTTAGCTCATGCCATCTTGAGACACTCCAAAGGAAGAAGCTCTGAATCAACAAGAACCATCGATCTATCAGAGCAATAGCGAATTAATATGAATCTTTGATCCATCGGAGTCATAGCTATCGATGGAGGAACATTGACAGAGTAATTTGCGCTCTAATATGATGGTATCGAAAAGGAATATTCCTTCATGCTCTTTGATCAGAGTGTTTGAATATAAGACTGCATTGGGATTCCAACAAGAGACTCTGAATGAGTGTCATTCAGCTCATATGCCAAATTAAATTCCATGCCATGGCCAAGAAAGTAGAAAGGACGAGGCCACGTGTTAGAGCACCAAGTCACCAAAGTGTACAAAGAAGAGCGAGAAGTTGTGATGACATCAACATGATGTCAACTGCCATGTCATAACCATGAAAGCAGAAAATACAAGGCCACGTCATCTACCATGTAAGGCAACCAATTCAATACATCATGAATCATATTGGCATCGAAGTGCGATCATTTGGAGTGTTTGAGTGCAAGGCTGCACAGAAACTCCAAATCAACAAGAACCATTGATCTATTGGAGCTACAACAAGGAGATATGGATTGTCCATCAAAGAGGCTATGATCATAGTAGATTGGTTGACTGCACTGGGGGCACTCTAATGAAGGAGCTCCGAGGATAAATCTAGACCATCGATCGGCATGGAAACAAGATGCAATGAAAACCGTAAATTTATGTGGGTCCCGCTTGATCAGTTAATGTAGAAATGAAGAGACAAGTGTCAACCGCCAGGTAACTTGGAGTGACGACATGGAATTGGATTGTTGATTACGACAGATCAATGGTGGAGGACGATCCATTGGTGACCGTTGATCGTAAATGATCGACGATAGAGGTTGGTTAGTGTTCAAAGTCCGATCAAGAGAGTGAATCAACTCAGAGCAACTCTAGTACTCCAATACAAAGGGTATCGAAGAATATTCCACCACAGTCTCAATTGGCGTGCCGACGAAAGCGAGCCCAACAACCAGTGGTTAGATTAAATTAACCCACAATGGATATTAAATGAATGAAGACCAAATCAAGGGCTCTAGGAGAATACTTGTGGCAGCACACTATTGGAACGAAGGTTTAATATGGGTCCAGTATCGTTGGATCAAAACAACTGAAGTCATGTATTTTCTTCAAGAAGAAAATGTCGACAACGATGCGATAAGCATCAAGTCATAGTTCCTGGTCCTCTGGAGTGTTAGTGCCAGCATATGGGAGCCGATAATATCATCTGGGCTAATATATCATCGAACTAAGGACCAAGAGAGAATTTGGAAACAATGATGTTAAGTGACGATGACGAATGGTGGAGATGGAGCCTTCGATCAAATCAAAGACAAAAAATAGAGGAAAGGACTTTGATAGAGGTAACTCTAATAGGCCTAGTAATCCCAATGAATATGATCATAGATCAACGAAAATGATCAGACGATTGTTGAGTATTGAGTGCCTTAGTACTTCAATGGTGCCATTGGATGCAATTGCAAATCAACGGAGGAGAATGAATCGAGATCTAGATTGGACAGTGGCTGACTGTTGAGTACTAGTGAACTAGATCTCATGCAACAGAAGGAATAGAGACTGGATTTCATGGAGGGTCTTGTAGCCCAATTTGAAGAATCTTTGGAGCTTGATTTTAAGGAAGTTGGAGTCGACCCCCATGGATTTATTTTTGTGGACAAATCCATAAATAAACAAGTTGTATAAATAAAGTGCTTGAATCTGTTTTGGTAGTGTGGAAGAGTTAAAATTAAGAAGTATGAGGAGAATACAGGCTTTGAGGCCCATACGAAAGCGTGGCAGCAATGAAGAGTATATGAGGTTTGATGACATAGAGGATGAAGCATGTTGGAGAGGTCTTCTGAAGAAAACAAATATGTTCAGTGTGGCATGGTGGAACAAGGAAGGAGATTGGTGTCCCCTACAAGTTTGTGCCTGTGAACAATAATTATGTGGGTTGGTGCCCATTGACTGAGTTGGTGCTCAACAAGGGGATTGGTATCCCTTGAGGCTAGTGCCTACAAATATTATTGCAGATTGGTGTCTGTTGTAATTTGGTGCTTACAATTTTTTATAAACAAAGTTTTGTGGTTTTCTCCCATTTGAGTTTCCATGGTAAATCTCTATGTACTGCATATTGTATGATTTAATTGTTCATAATTGACTACAAACAAATAAAAAAGTTGGATTGAAAGGAAAGTTGTGGTAAAAATTATCGTGTAATACTCATTCACCCCCCTCTCAGTATTCCAAAAATTGACTTCAGAGCAGGTTCCTTCAGGAATAGCCTAATCGGTGAAAGGTGAATCCTCACAATGGAGGGACAGGTAGGGTTCTCCACAAACAAAGCACCAAAATTTGATGGATTAGAATATGTATTCTGGAAGATAAGAAAGCAAGGATTTTTTATGTCACTTGAATATGATGTGTGGGCTTCAGTAGTAAAAGGTTACAAATATCCAAGCACTCCACCAACTGATACGATTGAAATCAGGCTCAGTAACAATAATTCTAGGGCCATACATGTTATTCTTTGTGGATTAACAAAATTAGTATGCACCAAAGTCATGTATTGTGCCTCAACTAAAGATATGTGGGACAAACTACAAAATATGTATGAAGGAGATGATAAAGTTAAGAGACCAAAGTTATAAATCTATAAAGGACAATTTGAGACTCTCAAGATGAATGAAGAAGATAATATTGCAACCTATCTTCTTCATGTGGACGAGGTGGTCAACTCCATCAAAGGATTAGGATAAGATGTTGAAGAATATATTATTGTACAAAAGGTGCTCAGGTCACTTCCCTCAATATTTAATCCCAAGATATATGTTATTGAGGAAATGAAGGATCTAGACAAGTTGAGAATGGATGAGCTACATGGAACCCTAACTGCATATGAGATGAGAATAGAATAGGATAATCCACCAAGAACATCGAGGAAGGAATCATCCTTTAAAGCATCAAAGAAGACACAGTGCAAGATAAGTGATTGCTCAAACAATGAACCGGATGAGGAAGAAGCAAACTTTGTTAGGAAGCTCAAAAATAGATACAAAGGTAAGCTCCCTTTCAAATGTTTTAATTGTGGAAAAATATAATACTTTGCTCATAAATGTCCTTATGCAAATACCAATGTGAAAGAATAATTTAATTTCAAGAAAACCAACATAAGGATGATTGAAAAGAAGAAGAACCCTTATAGACAAAGGAAGAATTTATATATCAACGAAGAAAATAACTCATCTAATGATGGTGAAAATGAACTAGATGAGATTCTATTTATGGGTCTGGAGACACAAACAGATGAAGATACAGACTCAATAGAATAAAACAATTATGTAGAAGTAAATCTTGAAGCAGAACTCATTAGTGCCCTAGAAGAAAATTAAAGACTTAAGGAAAAGAATAGAAAGCAAAAGCAGAAACTACATAAGTACAAAGAGAAGGAATATGATGATAAGGAAACAGAGAAGGCAATAATTTCCTTAAAGATTCAAGTAGAAGAAGCAAAGAAGATTGAAGAAGTTCGAAAGACTCAATTGAAATAAAAAGAAAATATACGCAACACTCTTGAATCTGAAATAGTGCACATGAGAAAGAAGTTGGAGAAAACAACAAGAAGCTCAACAACTTTAGATGAAATCCTAAATCATCAAAGGGCATCATCTAAAAGAACGGGTCTTGGCTATAGTAAATGGAACAAAGTTGTCAATGAAGAAGCATCAAGATCCTCAAAACAACCAAGAGAAGAAAGAGCCAAGATCTATGCTAACACTCTCAAAAATCCAATCAAAGTTGAAGATCACAAAAGGGAAGAACACTACTGTTGACAAGAAACAAATTTTACTCACAAAGACCAAAGCTGGAAAAATATCCCATCAAGATGGAATCACAAAACCAAGTATCAAAACTCTTTCTATGGATATTGTTAT
Organism: Picea engelmannii; assembly: GCA_009831015.1. NCBI lineage: Eukaryota > Viridiplantae > Streptophyta > Pinopsida > Pinales > Pinaceae > Picea > Picea engelmannii. The sequence continues at coordinate 1,044,164 of ML776585.1, read as the reverse complement.
ATTTGTAATGAATTTGGTCATAAAGTAATAATTTGTAGAATAAATATAAGAAGATATTACATGAGGAATAACTACCAGAATACTTAGGGATTATCAAGGAGAAATTACAATTCATTCTCTCCCTTGATGAATTACAACCTCATATGTTATAACTGCAATAGTTTTGGACATATAGCCAAGTACTACAGAAGTAATCTCAAGCAAGTTTCACCTATAACGAAAATAAGTTGGGAACAAAAGAAAGAAAATTCCTTGCTTGTTCAAGAAACTCTTCGTGCTTAGAAAAATAGGGATAAGTGGTTTATCAACAATGGATGCTCTAGTAATATGACAGGACACAAAACAATTTTTATTACCTTGAAGAAAAATGAGGGAAACCTTACCTTTGGAGACAATGGCATATCGAAGGTAGTTGGAAAAGGTACCCTCATCCTTGACAATGGAAAAGACAAAATAGAAAACGTTATATGTGTTGAAGATCTAAAACATAATATTCTCAGTGTAAGCCAAATGCATGATTAGGGACACAATCTCATATTTAACTTCTAAGAATGTGAGATCGGAAAAGAAGATTCAAGAAAGCTTATAGCAAAAGGAAGAACCCCATACAACGTATATCTTCTTGATGAAATAAATGGACAAAAGTGCTTTATATGACAGACAAAAGAAAGTTGGTTGTGGCACAAAATAATGGGTCATATGAAATTTGACAATCTGGTAAAAATCAGTACCAAATAAGTAATAAGAGACATGCCAAAAATCATAAAACCCTCAAGCATTATTTGTAAGCAGTGTCAGCATGGAAAACAGTCAAGGGTGAACTTCAAAACAAAGGAATATGCAACTTCCAAGCCTTTGGAACTTGTACATATAGATATTTGTGGACCAACAAGGACTAAAACCTTGTAGGAAGAAAGGTACTTCATGTTTCTCATTGATGATTATACAAGAATGACTTGGGTTACTTTCCACAAAAATAAATCTGAAGCATTTAACAAATTCAAGGCATTCAAAGCTCTAGTTGAAAATGAGATAGAGATGAAAATCAAATGTTTAAGGTCAGAAAATGGAGGTGAATTCACATCCAATGAGTTTGTAGAATTTTGTGAAGCACATGAAATAAAAAGACAGTATGCAGCAACAAGAACTCCTCAACAAAATGGGGTTGTTGAAAGGAAAAACAAACATGTACAAGAAATTGTTAGAATGATGATAAATGAAGTAGGTCTATCAAAAAGTTTTTGGAGAGAATCAGTTTATACAACTCTCTATATCCTAAATAGATGACAAATCAGAACCAATAGTGACAAGACACCCTATGAACTATGGAAAGGGTGACCATCATCTGTCCCCAAAAATAAAATATTTTTATTTTTGAAATAGGCTGGAAATTTATTTATGTTTTTGGCAAATTCGAATCTGGAATTTTTTTTTCCATTTATGGCAATTTTGAATTTCGAATTTAATAATTGTATTTAATTATTGTGACTGTTGGGCAGAGATCTGTTTGGACTCAACTAACTATTTGACTATGACACTTGTATCACAACAGAATATTTATATTAATTGCAGGAGGACAAATGGAACATCCATGTTAAAATCAGCTGACCATGACTCCATGAGTGGGGAACATGTTGGAACTGCCTCTAGGCTGATTATGAGAAGTGGAAAATAAGAGATTTGGCCACTGGCAACCCCTGAAAATCAGGGATTAAGAAAGCTGCGAAAATCCCCAAAGGAGGGAAAAAGTCCTGGGCAAAAAAAATTGATAAATAGCATATGCGAGGAGGCAGGACGTTGCCAAGTATGTTGGGGAAAGATTTTTTTGGAGCTCTCTTGCTGTTATGAACACTGCGGATTGAGTGTGAGGCAAGAGGAGCCTGCTAAGATAGAATTGCCTTGCTGTTATGAGCATTGTTGAGTAAGTGTGAGGCAAGAGGTTAACTATTGGAATTGAAGGACATTGTTGAGGAGGAGTTTCCAAGTTCGCCCTCATGGATTCATGGTCAGGCTAGGGGGTGAATCAGGCAAGTAGATTTGGTTGTTATGTTCTACGGTTGGGAGGAATGTGGTTGTTCACTTTGTCTTCCCGCGGATAGGATTCAGATATGTTAATTTTCCCCTCTCTATTATGAATGGCTATGTCTTTTGTTGTTATGTATCTATTGAATCTGAATTGGAATAAGTTACATTCTCTGTCTGTATGACCTTTTTGCATCTGGTGTATTGTATCTGATTAAATCGAATCTGTAACGATTTCTTCCCACTTTCTGTTCGAATATTTGTATCCGATGCTATGTATCTAACAATATGCTCTAACAATATACAAACAATATATTAGATGTGTATAGAATGACAAAAGTCGGGAGTTAAAGAATTTTGGAAACCCCTTTTTTTTTTTTTTTCGGATGCTAAAACAATCTTGAGAATCGACGCCTTTCAGAGGTCTTTGCTTTCCTTGTTTCTTATCAGAATGGGCTACCCTTTCCTTAGTCAAGGTCTATGACGAATTTAGAGATTTTCCCTTACATAAAACCTTTATCCTTTTGTATCCTTCTGTGCATGTAAAATTCTTAAGTCTTTATGTTTTTCGGAATTCGGGGATTGTTGTGTGTTGTGGCTTGACATTTGAAACCCCAAAACCCGAAATCCCGAAGTGTTGGTTCCACACCCTTTCACCTTCGGAATTCAAGAATTGTTGTGTGTTGTGGCTTGACATTTGAAACCCCGAAACACGAAATCCCGAAGTGTTGGTTCCACACCCTTTCACCTTTCAGAATTCGGGAATTGTTGTGTGTTGTGGTTTGACTTTTGAAACCCCGAAATCCCGAAATGTTGGTTCCACACCCTTTCACCTTTCGAAATTCGGGAATTGTTGTGTGTTGTGGTTTGACATATGAAACACCGAAACCCCGAATCGCGAAATCCTGAATCCCGAAATCCCAAAATGTTAGTTCCACGTTCTTTTCTTTTCGCAATTTCGGGAATTGTTGTGTTCTGTTGTTTGACCTTGGAAACCCTGAAATCCCGAAATGTTAGTGCCTTTCTTTTTCACAATTCGGGAATTGTGGTATGTTGGATGTTTGGCTATGAAAACCGCAAAACCCCAAACCCCGAAATCCCGAAATGCGGGTCTCACCTTTTCCTTTCTCGCATTTCAGAAATTTGTGTATGTCAAGGTTTGGACACCGGAACTCACGAAGTTCTGAATCCCAAAATCCCGAAGTGCGGGACCCACCTTCCTTTTTTCCGCATTTCGGAGGTTTGTATATGTGGTTGACTGGGCACTTGCACTCGCAAAATCCCGAACTCCAAATTCCCGAAGTACTAATCACCTTTCGTATTTTCGGGAGTTGTTGTGTGTAAATGATTGACTTTTGTGGTCACGAAAACCCGAAACCCTGAAGTACTCGACATCTTGTCGCAATTTCGAGAAATGTTGCATGTTGATGTTCGACTCGTGTACTCGCGAAACCCCGAAATGCTAGCCCACAGTCGTTCCATATTTTGGATTTCGGCAAACAACAGGGTCCTTTGTTTTGTTCGGCACTTGTGATCACTGAAACCCGATTGACCTCTGTTTCTTCACAAAGTTGTAGGAACTTAGAAGAAACTTTGTGTTATGGGAACAACTCTATTAATCTAATGATTGGACTGGTAAAAGAACGTTGGAGAATCTTCATCCCGGATAGAGGTATGGGTGTAACAGACCGTATTACAAGTCGATTGTATTGCAGACATAGGGTAATATTTTTATGTAGGGTTTTGGTCATAAAAACCCCAAAGTTGCTTGTATTGTTAAGACTGTGGTAGTATTATAGGTACTAGCAGATAAGAGAGTAATTATAAATTTCGGGATCTTAATTAAACATTGAAGTGATGAGTAAATGCTCATTATATCGTCGATTATAAAACTTAAGTTGAATGGTAAGGACAGTCAATGACAGTAAGGACTCTAAACAAACCTTCAGACTCAAGTCTTCTAACAGAAAGCTTACTTGCTTGAGATCTCGAAACTTTTCAAGGATAAATGTACAAATAAAATAAAAAAATTATGGTGATTTTTGAGGTACATTACATATGGTATCAGAGCAAAAGTTACAACACTGGGCCTGAACAGGGCCACATTAACTGCTTGGTATATATTCTGATTTATGAAAAACTAATAAATCTTGTGTATTACAAACAGAAAGCTTTTCTGCTTTGTGTGGAATAATGGCAGCTCAAGAAGGTGCAGAAATCAGGGTGGAAGAGAATCCGCAACAAGGACCTCCTGGAGATCTAAGACAGAACAGTGATGGAAGCTCACCCACGGAGGTGTTGGAAACAATGATAAATCTTATAGTTGAACTATAGGTTTTCAAGGCCGACAATGAAAATTGAAGAAGGCACAGCAGGAACAACAAGAGATAAATGAAGTCCTGTTGCATAGTATAGTAACCAAGAAAAGCCCAAAAGATGATAACCATGAGGAAGAGGTCAGCAAAAGGGCCTCCAAGAATTATGGTGCAAAAACAGAAAAAGGAGATAGTTCGTCTGAAGGGACACCTTCAGCTGAAGACAAAACCATACCAGACAAAAAAAGAAAAGTAACAGACCACCTTGAAGGAGAATTTAAAAATATTAAACCAGCTACTTTTGATGGAGAGTCCAGGACAGGAGAAGAAGTCGAGGCATGGTTGTTGGACATCAAAAAATACTTCCAAATCTACAACTATTCTAGCAACATGAAGGTCAGAATGGCCATCTACAATCTGAAGGGGAAGGCCAGCATTTGGTGGCAGGACTTGAAATTGGCCAAGGGCCTAAAGGAGAAACAATTGGAATGGTCTGACTTCAAGAAGTATTTTAAGAAACAATACCTTTCTGAAAGCTATTATGAAAGGAAGACGAAAGAATTTTATGAATTACGACTCGGACAAATGACGATGGAGTACCTTATAAATAAATTTATGGAACTACTAAGGTTCGTACCATACATTCAGGAGGATAAGGTAAAAATCCAACGATTCTTAAGTTGTTTACCACAGTCCTACAAGGACAGAATTGAGTTTGACAACCCCAAATCCTTGAGTGAGGCATTCAGGAAGGCACGAATGTGCTATGACTAGTATAAACAGCGGGTAGAGTTTCCAAAGACCTGGAAGGATAAGAAGCAAGATGGAATGCACCAACGGAAGAAGGGATACCAACCAACTCCTTATTGGAATGCAGCAAAAAGTTTCCCAAGGAAGTATTTTCACTCCAATCATCCAAATACGCAAGGTAGCGGTAAACTGGTAAACCTGGGAACGAAGAAGTTTGGGGACAACCCCCGTGAACCATTAAAGTGTTGGGAGTGTGGAGACCCTCATCTAAGGAGGAACTGTCCACGATTAATTACAGCAAACAGCACTGCTATCCACAATTTGCAGGAAGCCTCGACAATGGGTGACATGGGCAGAAGTCTGCATCGGATAAATGCAGCCATAGATGGTCGACAAGCTGACCACCAATCCTCGGTGGTAGAAGTCGAAGGTAAAATCCATGACACTCGAATTTCTATTTTAATTAACCCTGGAGCTACATTAAGTTATATTACTCCCGATGTAGTAGAGTTGAATAAACTTAAGAAACAAAAGCACGAAAATCTTGGCTTGTACAACTAGCAACAGGTGTTAAAAGAAAAGTAGTTAACTTTATTTTTGATCTTGAGTTCAGCTTAGATGGTCAAAGGATAAGGACCAATCTGAACATCCTACCACTAGGATCTTATGATATGATTATTGGGTTGGATTGGTTGGAACAACACAAAGCAGTACTAGACTATTATACAAAGATACTTAGCTATAAAGATAATTTTGGCACTATTAGAATAGCCCAAGGTATACCAAAACCTGTGTCAGTCAGACAAGTTTTAGCAATGCAATTCAAGAAATGTATTAGAAAGGGATGTCAAGTCTACGCCATCCAAGTGATGAATCTATTAGAAACAGAGGATAAGCCCAAGTTAGAAGACTTTATTGTCCTACGGGACTTCAAAGACATGTTTGTTGATGATATACCAGAATTACCTCCTAGGAGAGAAATAGATTTCTCTATAGACTTACTACCCGAATCAGCCCCTATCTCAAAAGCACCCTACCGAATGAGTCTACTAGAACTGACAGAATTAAAAATACAATTATAGGAATTGTTGGACAATGAGTATATCAAACCAAGTGTCTCGCCATGGGGAGCACCAGTCCTCTTTGTGAAAAAGAAAGATGGTACTCTAAGACTATGTATCGATTATAGACAACTGAACAAAGTGACCATTAAGAACAAATATCCCTTACCACGGATAAATGATCTATTCGATCAAGTTGGTGGGGCCAAGATCTTCTTAAAATTGGATTTACGATCCGGTTATCATCAAGTTAGGATAAAGGACTAGGACATAAACAAAACAACTTTTCGAACAAGATATGGACACTACGAGTTTGTAGTCATACCTTTCGGACTCACTAATGCACCAGCCACATTTATGTGCTTAATGAACAACATTTTCAGCCAGTACGTAGACAAGTTCGTAGTAGTATTTATCGACGATATTCTGGTCTATTCTAAAATGGAGGAGGAACATGATGAACACTTACGAATAGTTCTGCAAACACTAAGGAAACACAAACTATATGCAAAATTCAACAAATGTGATTTTTATCAAAAAGAAATACAATATTTAGGACATGTCATTTCCTCGGAAGGTATTGTCGTAGACCCGGAAAAGATAAAAGCCATCATGGAATGGCCAGTGCCTAAGGATGTGGCAGATATCCGGTCATTCATGGGAATCACCGGATATTATCGCAGATTTATAGAAGGGTTCTCCAAGATTGTCTACCCTATCACGTCATTACAAAAGAAAGGGACCAAGTTTAACTGGTCGCAAAAGTGTCAAGACAGTGTTAATAAGCTAAAAGAATTATTGACATCGACGCCCATCTTGAAGGTAGCAGACCCAGATAAAGACTTCACAATATGTGTTGATGCAAGTAAAGAGGGACTAGGTGGTGTTATAACTTAGGAAGGGCACGTGATTTGTTATGAGTCCCGTAAATTAAAGGAACACGAGCGAAATTATGTCACCCATGACTTAGAATTGGCGGCAGTAATACATGCCTTAAAAATGTGGCGACACTATATAATGGGCAGGAAATTCTTACTATTGACGGATAATAGCGGAGTGAAATGTTTGTTTAACCAACCAGACCTTAATGCAAGACAAGTAAGGTGGCTAGCCTTCTTGAGCGAATTCGACTTCGAGGTCAGACATATCAAGGGAAAGGAAAATAAAGTAGCATATGCTTTAAGCAGAAGAGTCCATGGGTTATTTGAGATAAATATCAGCAGGGCAGAAAGTGATCTGGAACAAAGAATAAGGACAGCAGGTATCAACGATAGAAATTACACTAAGATAATGGCAGAATTTCAAAATAGTATCACAAACTCAAATAAACCAGATATAAGTATCGACAAACAGGGACTATTAAGATTTAAAAATAGACTTTACATATCAAGTTTAGTAGAGCTAAAATTAACTATTTTAGACGAAGTGCATAAGAAACCATATTTTGGCCATCCAGGTTACCAGAAAACAATAACAGTACTCATAAAACTATTTTTCTGGCCTAATATGAAGGGCGAAACAACAGAGTATTTGGCTAGGTGCCAAGATTGTCTGCAGGTTAAGGCCAAACACCAGCATCCAGTCGGCCTATTACAGCCATTACCAGTACCAAAATGGAAATGGGAGACCATATCGCTGGACTTTATAACAGGTTTGCCTAAAACTCAGAAACAAAATGATTCAATCATGGTGGTAATCGATAAACTCAGTAAGTCTGCACACTTTATTCCTGTAAAGTCTACTTTTAAAGCTATTAACATTTCTAAAATATTCATGAAAGAAATTTTTAGACTGCATGGTATTCCTAAAATGGTGATTTCAGATAGAGACGTAAAATTCACATCCGCTTTTTGGAAGGAATTGTTTGTAGGACTAAATACTAATTTGAATTTCAGTACGATTTATCATCCACAAATGGATGGATAGACCGAAAGGACAAATAAAATCATAGAGGATATGCTCCGCATGTATGTAAGAACAAAGCCGAACAAGTGGGAAGACTACCTACACTTGGTATAATTTGCATATAACAATGGGTACCAAACTTCGACTAAGTTGAGCCCTTTCAAAATACTGTACAACAGAAAGTGTACAGCTCCAATTAGTTGGGATAACCCGGCTGACAAACTCATGGTTGGGCCAGATATGCTCCAAGAAATGGAGAACATGGTAAGAAAGGTACCACAGAACTTGAAAGAATCATAGGACAGACAGAAGAGCTATGCAGATCAGAAAAGAAGACACGTGGAATTTCAAGTGGGAGACCATGTTTACTTGAAGATCAAAGCCCGAAAAAGATCGCTGAAGTTAGGGGACTGTGCCAAGCTGGCACCCAGGTTTTGTGGGCCCTTCGAGATATTGGCTCGAATTGGACCTGTAGCATATCAGCTTGCACTTCCAGCTAATCTAAGAATTCATAATGTATTTCATGTTTCTTTGTTGAAAAAGTATATTCATGACCCTGCTCATATGATTGATTGGAACTTGGTGCAGGTAGAACCTGAAGGCGAGTTCCAGGTGGAACCCCTACGCATTCTGGACCGGAGAGAAATAACACTTCGGAACAGAGTCGTCGCTCAGGTAAAAGTGCAATGGAAGCACTTTAGTCCTTAGGAGGCCACTAGGGAATTGGAGGGAGATTTGCGGAAATCTCATCCAATCATGTTCCAGGAAAGGAACGAACACTGACGATAGTGTTTTACTGAAGGGGGAAAGGATGTGACATCCCAAAAATAAAATATTTTTATTTTTGAAATAGGCTGGAAATTTATTTCCGTTTTTGGCAAATTCGAATCTGAATTTTTTTTGCCATTTATGGCAATTTCGAATTTCGAATTTAATAATTGTATTTAATTATTGTGATTGTTGGGCAGAAATCTGTTTGGACTCAACTAACTATTTGACTATGACATTTGTATCACAACAAAATATTTATATTAATTGCAGGAGGACAAATGGAACAACCATGTTAAAATCAGCTGACCATGACTCCATGAGTGGGGAACATGTTGGAACTGCCTCTCGACTGATTATGAGAAGTGGAAAATCATAGATTTGGCCACTGGCAGCCCCTAAAAATCAGGGATTAAGAAAGCTGCGAAAATCCCCAAAGGAGGGGAAAAGTCCTGGGCAAAAAAAATTGATAAATAGCATATGCAAGGAGGCAGGACGTTGCCAAGTATGCTGGGGAAAGATTTTTTTGGAGCTCTCTTGCTGTTATGAACACTGCGGATTGAGTGTGAGGCAAGAGGAGCCTGCTAAGACATAATTGCCTTGCTGTTATGAGCACTGTTGATTAAGTGTGAGGCAAGAGGTTAACTGTTGGAATTGAAAGACATTGTTGAGGAGGAGTTTCCAAGTTCGCCCTCATGGATTCATGGTCAGGCTAGGGAGTGAATCGGGCAAGTAGATTTGGCTGCCCTGTTCTACGGTTGGGAGGAACGTGGTTGTTCCCTTTGTCTTCCCGCGGATAGGATTCAGATATGTTAATTTTCCCCTCTCTATTATGAATGGCTATGTCTTTTGATGTTATGTATCTATTGAATCTGAACTGGAATAAGTTACATTCTCTGTCTGTATGACCTTTTTGCATCTGGTGTATTGTATCTGATTAAATCGAATCTATAACGATTTCTTCCCACTTTTTGTTTGAATGTTTTTATCCGATGCTATGTATCTAACAATATGCTCTAACAATATACAAACAATATATTAGATGTGTATAGAATGACAAAAGTCGGGAGTTAAAGAATTTTGGAAACCCCTTTTTTTTTTTTTTCGGATGCTAAAACAATCTTGAGAATTGACGCCTTTCGGAGGTCTTTGCTTTCCTTTCTTCTTATCAGAATGGGCTACCCTTTCCTTAGTCAAGGTCTATGACGAATTTAGAGATTTTCCCTTACAAAAAACCTTTATCCTTTTGTATCCTTCTGTGCGTGTAAAATTCTTAAGTCTTTATGTTTTTCGGAATTCGGGGATTGTTGTGTGTTGTGGCTTGACATTTGAAACCTCGAAACTCAAAATCCCAAAGTGTTGGTTCCACACCCTTTCACCTTCAGAATTCGGGAATTGTTGTGTGTTGTGGCTTGACATTTGGAACCCCGAAACCTGAAATCCCGAAGTGTTGGTTCCACACCCTTTCACCTTCGGAATTCAGGAATTGTTGTGTGTTGTGGCTTGACATTTGAAACCCCGAAACCCGAAATCCCGAAGTGTTGGTTCCACACCCTTTCACCTTTCGAAATTCGGGAATTGTTGTGTGTTGTGGTTTGACTTTTGAAACCCCGAAAACCTGAAATCTCGAAATCCCGAAATGTTGGTTCCACACCCTTTCACCTTTTGGAATTCAAGAATTGTTGTGTGTTGTGGTTCGACATTTGAAACCCCGAATTCCCGAAATGTTAGTTCCATGTTCTTTTCTTTTCTCAATTCCGGGAATTGTTGTGTTCTGTTGTTTGACATTAGAAACCCCAAAATCCCGAACCCCAAAATCCTGAAATGTTAGTGCCTTTCTTTTTCGCAATTCGAGAATTGTGGTATGTTGGATGTTTGGCTATGAAAACCGCGAAACCCTTAACCCCGAAATCCCAAAATGCGGGTCTCACCTTTTCCTTTTTTCATATTTCGGAAATTTGTGTATGTCAAGGTTTGGACACCGGAACTCGCGAAGTTTCGAATCCCGAAATCCCGAAGTGTGGGACCCACCTTCCTTTTTTCCACATTTTGGAGGTTTGTACATGTGGTTGACTGGGCACTTGTACTCGCGAAATCCCGAACTCTGAATTCCCGAAGTACTAATCACCTTTCGTATTTTTGGGAGTTGTTGTGTGTAGATGATTGACTTTTGTGTTCATGAAAACCCTAACCCCGAAGTACTCGGCATCTTTTCGCAATTTTAGGAAATGTTGTGTGTTGATGTCTGACTCGCGTACTCGCGAAACCCTGAATCCCGAAACCCCGAAATGTTGACCCACAATCGTTCTATATTTCGGATTTCAGCAAACAACAGGGTCCTTTGTTTTGTTCGACACTTGTGATCACCGAAACCCGATTGACCTATGTTTCTTCACAAAGTTGTAGGAACTTAGAAGAAACTTTTTGTTATGGGAACAACTCTATTAATGTAATGATTGGAGTGGTAAAAGAACGTTGGAGAATCTTCATCCCGGATAGAGGTATGGGAGTAACAAACCGTATTACAAGTCGATTGTATTGCAGACATAGGGTAATATTTTTATGTAGGGTTTTGGTCATAAAAACCCCAAAGTTGCTTGTATTGTTAAGACTGTGGTAGTATTATAGGTACTAGAAGATAAGAGAGTAATTATAACTTTCAGGATCTTAATTAAACATTGAAGTGATGAGTAAATGCTCATTATATCGTCGATTAGAAAACTTAAGTTGAATGGTAATGACAGTCAATGACAGTAAGGACTCTAAACAAACCTTCAGACTCAAGTCTTCTAACAGAAAGCTTACTTGCTTGAGATCTCGAAACTTTTCAAGGATAAATGTACAAATAAAAAATAAAAAAATTATGGTGATTTTTGAGGTACATTACAACAAGTGTTACATCAAATGAGATGATGAGGATTTAGGTAAATTTGACTCCAAATTAGATGAAGGAATTTTTCTTGGATACTAATAAAAAAGCAAAGCCGATAGGTGTTACAATAAATGGCTGCAAAAGATTGTTGAAAGTATTAATATCAGAATAGATGAAGAAATCAAGTACACTAAAGAACAAGAAGATGAATATGAAGAACAAGAACAAGAAAATGAAGAAGAACAGGAGGAAGAGGAACAAGAAAATGAAGAAGAAAGGAAAGAAGAAGCAGAATGCCAAGATAAAAAAAACACCATCAATATTTGTACAAAAGAATCGCCCATAAAACCTTATTCTTGGTGACAAAAATGTTAAACTCGGACAAAGAGGAAATTGGCAAATAGATGAATCTCTCCTTATTGTCCCAAGTAGAACCTAAATGCTTTATAGAAGCTCAGAATGATTATTAATGGGTGAATGCTATGGAGGAAAAGTTAAATCAGATTGACAAAAATGAGAATTGGGAACTTGTTCCAAGACCCAAGGATAAAAATGTGATTGGAACTAAATGGGTATTCAAGAACAAGTTGAATGAAGATGGAAAAGTGGTAAGGAATAAAGAAAGACTAGTCTGTAAAGGGTATGCTCAAGTAGAAGGCATTGATTTTGAAGAAGCAACTGCACCTATTGCAAGTTTGGAAACCATTAGGATATTTTTGGCATTTGCAAGATTTAATAATTTTAAAGTATATCAAATGGATGTCAAGTCAGCATTCTTGGATGGTGATCTAGAGAAAGAAGTGTAAATAGATCAACCTAAAGGGTTCATATTGTCAGAAGATGAACATTATGTTTTCATATTGAAGAAATCACTATATGGCTTAAAGCAAGCTCCCAAAGCATGGTACTCAAGACTTGACAAGTACCTGCAACAACAAGGCTTCAAAAAGGGAACAACAGACAAGAATCTCTACATCAAAATAGATAATGTAGAAATGTTGATCATTGTAATGTATGTAGATGATATTATCTTTGGAAGTGATGATGATAAAATGATCCAAAAGTTTGCAAAAGAAATGCAAAAGAAATGCAAAAGGAATTTGAGATGTCCATGCTTGGAGAATTGTTATTCCTTTTGGGACTACATATCAGTCAAAACAACAAAGACATATTCATTACTAACACCAAATATATCAAAGAGATGTTGAAGAAGTTTGAGATGGAAAATTGTAAACCTATTAGCACACCCATGGTCACTGGATGTAAGCTCAGCAAGGAGGACGAATCTAAGGAAACTGATCAATCTTTGTACATGTCAATAATAGTAATCCTACTTTATGTGACAGCCTTAAGGTCGGGCATAATGTAGGCAATAGGGCTAGTTGGAAGTTTTCAAGCTACACCCAAGGAAACACATGCACAGGTTGTCAAACGAATATTTAGATACTTAAAGGGTACTTTGGACTCTGGACTATGGTATCCAAAAGGAGAAGACTTTACTCTAACAACATATACTGATGCAGAATGGTTAGGCAGTGTTGACAACAGGAAGAGCACAAGTGGAGGAGCATTCTTCTTGGGCAATTGCTTAGTATCTTGGCTAAGCAAGAAACAATCTTCAATCTCATTGTCCACAATAGAAGCAGAGTACATTGCAGGAGCATCCTTTTGTACACAAATTATCTGAACGAAACAAACACTGCAAGACACTTAGATAGAATACAAGAAGTCAATTTCAATACTATGCAACAACACCATCGCTATGAGCATTTCAAAGAATCCAGTGATGCACTCAAAGACAAAACATATCCAAATCAAATATCATTTTCTAAGGGAATGGGTAAATGATAAAATTATCAAGTTGGAATACGTTCCTACCAAGGAACAAATAGCACACATATTTACAAAACCACTTCCCAGATACACATTTGAGTACCTTAGACAGAATATGGGATTCATTCTCATTTCTCAGTGAAATCTTCAACTTAAAGTTGTTGGGAGCTCGACATAACCAAAATCTTAGGGGGAGAGTGCATATGGTTTCATGGTGCAGAGCAAAAATGAAGAGTATCGAGTTAGGGGGAGTTGCAGAAGACAAGGCAATTGTTGGTTACAAAACATAAAATAAAGAATACAGTAGAAAGAGAGAAAAATATATTTATCATTGATGTCAAAGGGGGAGAGAAAAGAGACAGGGGGAGACTTACATAAACTAGCAGAATGAAGTATTTATGAATGTGTTTCCATCAATGACAAAAGGGGAGATTGCTGGAAACTATCTTGTCATTGATGTCAAAGATAGTCATTGAGGTCATTGATAGTGACTCCTTGAGAAGATGAAGGCAGACATACTGTGATGACAGGTCCAAGGATCGAAACATGTAAACCAAATCAAACCAGACAGAGCAAGTCAATAAGGTCCCTGTGCATCCATATATCTTTGTGTGTTGAATAAATTTCAACGAGAACTATGTTAGGGTGCTCGACTACCAGGTTACAGAGGATCAAAGGAAGCTCTGGCGAAGGTTGTATGAGAAGAGAAAGCGTAATTCGTTGATCGTTTATCATTCAACAAGATCAATGATCCAGACATGAAGACAATGAAGCAAAGGAAAAAGACAATATCCCACATGCACCAGGGAAATCGACTTGGACGTCATTATAATGAACAAGTGAAAGATCTTAGATTGAATGTAAATGAAAGAGCCATGGAACCGTGCGAAAGGAGCTAACTTTTAGTGCCAATTTTTTTTTTTGTATGTTAATAATGGACGACTGAGATTAAGTCTTAGATTCATATCTAATCGGATCCAAGACCAAAAGGAGTCCTGAGTTCATAATATGATGCGATGGGAGAGGCTTTCAGAGTTCGATTTTTAAGATTATTTAGCTTAAGCCATCCAATGACACTCCGACGGAAGAAGCTTCGAATTAAGAGGGACCGTTGATCTATCAGAGAAATAACGAATTAATATGAATTGTTGATATATCAGAGTCATATTTATCGGTGGAGGAACGTTGACAAAGTAATATGCGCTCCAATACGACGATATCAAAAAGGAATATTCCTTGATGCTCTTGCATCAGAGTGTTTGAATGTAAGACTGTATTGGGATTCTGACGAGAGACTTAGAATGCGTGTGAGTCAACTCATATGACACATCAACAACCATGTCAGAGCCACGAAAGCAGAAAGGAAGAGGCCATGTGTAAGAGTGCCAAGTCAAAAAAGTGTATGAAGAAGAGTCGAAAGTTGTGGTGACATCAGCATGATGTCAACTGCCATGTTAGAACCACAAAATCATAAAGGACGAGGCCACGTAATTTTCCATGTCAGGCAGCCAAGTTAGCACGTCATGAAGCATATAAGTATCAAAGTGGGATCCATCGGAGTGTTTGAATGCAAGGTTGTACAGAAACTCCAAATCAACAAGATTCATCGATCTATCGAAGCTACATCAAGGAGATCTGGACTATCCATCAGAGAGGCTCTGAATGGAGTAGATTGGTTGACTGCATTGGAGGCACTCCAACGAAGGAGCTCTGAGGACCAATCTGGACAGTTGGTCGGTGTGGATACAAGATGTGATGACAACCGTAAATTTATGTGGGTCCCACCTGATCAGTTAACGTAGAAATGAAGAGACAAGTGTTAATTGTCAGGCAACTTGGAGTGATGACATGGAATTGGACCATTGATTATGATATATCAACAATGGAGGACGATCCATTAGTGAATATCGATCGTAAATGATCAACGGTAGAGGTTGGTTGGTGTTTCAAGTCCAACCAGTGGAGTGACTCAACCCAGAGAAACATTAGTACTATGATACAAAGGGTATCGAAGAATATTCCACCACAGTCTCAATTGATGTGTCGACAACAACGGGCCCACCAACCAGTGGTTAGAGTAAGTTAACCCATGGCAGAGATTAAATGAATGAAGACCAGATCAAGGGTTCTGGGAGAAGACTCATGGCAAAATGTTATTGGAGTGGAGGTTTAGTATGGGGCCCAATATCATTTGATCAGAACAACTAAAGTCATGTATTTGCTTCCGGAATAAAATGTTGACGATGATGCAATAAACATAATGTCATAGCACTTGGTCCTATGGAGTGTTAGTGTCATCATATGTGAGTCGAGAATATCGTCAGGGCTAATATATCGCCAGAATAAGGACCAAGAGAGAAGTCGATAATGATGTTGTTAAGTGACAACAACGAACGGTGGAGATGGAGCCTCCGATCAAATCAACGACAAAAAATAAAGGAAGGGAATCTGATAGGCCTGGTGGTCCAAACAAATATGATCACATATCAATGAAAATGATTTAATGGTTGTTGAGTATTGAGTGTTTTAGTACTTCAATGGTGTCATTTGATGCATTTGCAAATCAATGGAGGAGAATGAATCGAGATCTAGATTCGGATGGTGGTTGAGTGTTGAGGACCAGTTAACTAGATCGTGTGTAGCAGAAGGAACATAGACTAAATTTCATGGAGGGTATTGTAGCCCAATTTGAAGAATATTTGGAGCCTGATTTTGAGGAAGTTGGAGTCGACCCCCATGGATTTATTTTTGTGGACAAATCCATAAGTAGACGAGTTGTATAAATAAAGTTCCTGAATCTGTTTTGGTAGTGTGGAAGAGTGAAAAGTAAGAAGTGTGAGAATAACAGAGGCTCTTAGGCTCATAGAAAAGAGTGGAACAAATAAAGAGGATCTGAGGTTTGATGACACAGAGGATGAAGCATGTTCGAGAGGTATTCTGAAGCAAACAAATATGTTCGGGGTAGCAGGGTGGAGCAAGGAAGGAGATTGGTGTCTCCTACAGGTTGGTGCCTGTAAAAAATAATTATGTGGGTTGGTGCCCATTGGTTGAGTTGGTGCTCAACAAGGGGATTGGTGTCCCCTGTAGGTTGGTGCCTGCGAAGATTATTGCATATTGGTGTTTGTTGTAAGTTGGTGCTTACAATTTTTCTCTAAATAAAGTTTTGTGGTTTTCTCCCATTTGGGTTTCCATAGTAAATCTTTGTGAATTATGTATTGTATGATTTAATTGTTCATAATTGACCACAAGTAAATAACGAATTCTGATTAAAAGGAAAGTTGTGGTAAAAATTATCGTGTAATATTGATTCACCGCCCTCTCAATATTCCAACAATTGGTTTCAGAACAGGTTCATTCAGGAATAGTCTAATCGTTGGAAGTTGAATCCTCACAATGGAGGGACGGGAAGGGTTCTCCACAAACAAAGCACCAAAATTTGATGGATCAGAAAATGTCTTCTGGAAAATAAGAATGCAAGCATTTTTTATGTCACTTGGATATGATGTGTGGGCTTTAGTAGTAAATGGCTACAAATATCCAGGCACTCCCCCAACTAATGCAACTGAAATCAGGTTCATTAACAATAATTCCAGGTCCATGAATGTTATTCTTTGCACATTAACAAAATCAGTATGCACCAAAGTCATGTACTATGCCTTAGATAAAGATATGGTGGACAAACTACAAATTTTTTATGAAGAAGATGATAATTTTAAGAGAGCAAAGTTATGAATCTATAAAGGACAATTTGAGACTCTCAAGACAAATGAAGAAGAGAATATTGCAACCTATCTTCTTCATGTGGATGAGATTGTCAACTCCATCAAAGGATTAGGAGAAGATGTTGACGAAGATATTATTGTACAGAAGGTGCTCATGTCACTTACTCAATATTTAATCCCAAGATATTTGTTATTGTTGAGAAGAGTAACTCAAAAGGTCTTCTTCCATGTGTCGCATCCTAGCATGGAAGAGGACAATGAAACTTAACCAAGTTGATTTTTTAATCTCTTTCCTAAAGTTTACTTAGGAAAAAGTCACTTAAATGTGTTATATTTTAATGTTGACTTATTGAGCACTTTTTATAAAGTCAAAAGTGAAAATGATTTACGTGATGGTCTTTTAACCTTGGTCATTCATCTGGTTGATCTCATTCCTTAATCATTTTGGAGATAGGGTTTCACTTGGTCATAGAGAGATAAGAAGATCAACTTGGTAGAGGGGTGCATCACTTAAGCATTGAACTCTAAGAGAGAGGGTGATCTAGAGTAAATCACATGAGAGGTTTGGTGGACAGGTTTGCAAAGGAGACAGAGGAGAACTCGGGAAAAGATTGAACTTTCTTCCTTGACTATTAGCACAGACCAATTTCATATTTGAAGGTAGTTGTACCAGGTGACACAGAGTCTATGCAGAGAACCATAAGGATGATGCAGAGGTTCACAGCAAAAACTTTGCTGAGTCGTGTGGCTTTCCGAGGGTTTTAAAAGGGTCGTACTACTTCTTGGAAGAAAAAAGTTGGGGTTTTTCTTCTGAGTATTTGGCTGGGCCGATTTTTCTGTAAGAGAACTCTATATTTCTATTACAATAGTAAAATCCAATTCTGAAGAATTGGTTTTCCCACATTGGGTTTTTCCAGGGACGATTTTGTCCAAAAATACTTGTGTTTATTGTGTGATGTGATTGTTGTTATCTTTTGTAGTTTAGATTAGAGTTATTTTTGATGTGTTAATTATTTTTGTGAAGATAACCTAGCTATAATAGGGAAATAACAAGTTTGGAAAATTTATTTAAAGTCTTAAGTAAGTTTTGAGTGAAATATTGTTGAATTTTTTGGTTCATACTGTCGGGTTATAGAAGATTCACAGTTATTGAGGAAATGAACGATCTAGACAAGTTGACAATCGATGAGCTACATGGAACCCTGACTGCATATGAGATGAGAATAGAACATGATAATCCACCAAGAACATCGAGGATGTAATCATCCTTTAAAGCATCAAAGAAGATAGAGTGCAAGATAAGTGATTGCTCAGACAATGAACTAGATGAGGAAGAAGCAAATTTTATCAGGAAGCTCAAAAATAGATACAAAGGTAAGCTCCCTTTCAAATGTTTTGATTGTGGAAAAATAGGATACTTTGGTCATAAATGTCCTTATGCAAATACCAATGTGAAATAAGAATTTAATTTCAAGAAAACCAACAAAAGGAAGATTGAAAAGAAGAAGAACCCTTACAGACAAAGGAATAATTTATATATCAATGAAGACAACAACTCATCAGATGATAATGACAATGAAACAAACAAGATTCTCTTTATGGGTATGGAAACACAAACTGATGAAGACACAATTTCAATAGAAGAAAACAATTCTGCAGAATTAAATCTTGAAGCAGAACTCATTAGTACCCTAGAAGAAAATTAATGACTTAAGGACACAAATAGAAAGCAAAAGTGGGAACTACAGAAGTACAAAGAGAAGGAATATGATGGCGAGGAAATAGAGAGGGAAATGATTACCTTAAAGATTCAAGTAGAAGGAGCAAAGAAGATTGAATAAGTTCTAAAGTCTCGATTGAAAGAAAACAAAAATATCTACAACACTCTTGAATATGAAATAGTGCACTTGTGAAAGAAGTTGGAGAAATCAACAAGAAGCTCTATAGCTTTAGATGAAATCCTAAATAATCAAAGAGCACCATCTGGCAGAACGGGTCTTGGCTACATTAAATGGAAGGAATTTGTCAATGAAGAAGCATCAACAACCTCAAAACAACCAAGAGTTATGTTGACACTCTCAAAAATCCAATCAAAGTTGAAGATCACAAAAAGGGAAGAACACTACGATCCACAAGAAACAAATTTTACTAACAAAGACCGAAGCTGGAAAACTATCCCATCAAGATGGAATCACACAACCAAGTATTAAAACTCTTTCTATGGTTATTGTTATTCATGTAATGAATTTGGTCATAAAGCAATAAATTGTAGAACAAATATAAGAAGATAGTACCTGAGGAATAGCTACCAGAATACTCATGGATTCTCAAGGAGAAATTACAACTCATTCTCTCCCTTGATGAATTACAACCTCATATGTTAAAACTACAATAATTTTGGACATACCCAAGTACTGTAGAAGTAATCTCAAGCAAGCTTCACCTATAATGAAAAGAAGTTGGGAACAAAAGAAAGAAAATTCCTTGTTTGTTCAAGCAGCTCTCCGTGCTCAGAAAAATAGGGATAAGTGGGTTATCGACGATGGGTGATCTAGTCATATGACAAGAGACAGAACACAATTTATCACCTTGAAGAAAAATGAGGGCAACATTACCTTTGGAGACAATGGTAGATTGAAGATAGTTGGAAAAGGCACCCTCAACCTTGACAATAGAAAGTCCAAAATAGAAAAGGTTTCGTGTTTTGAAGATCTAAAACATAATCTTCTTAGTGTAAGCCATATGTGTGATTAGGGACACAATCCCATATTTAACTCCTGAGAATGTGAGATCAGAAAAGTAGACTCAGGCAAGCTAACAGAAAAAGGAATCAGAACCCCTAACAACATATATGTTCTTGGTGCAATCAATGGAGAAAAGTACTTTATAGGACAGACAGATAAAAGTTGGTTGTGGCACAAAAGAATGGGTCATATGAACTTTGACAATCTGGTAAAAATTAGTACCAAACAAGTAGTAAGAGACATGCCAAAAATCATAAAACCCTCAAGCATTATTTGTAAGCAGTGTCAGCATGGAAAATAGTCAAGGGTGAATTTCAAAACAAAGGAATACACAACTTCCAAGCCTTTGGAACTTGTACATATATATCTTTGTGGACCAACAAGGACTAAAAGCTTGCAGGGAGAAACGTACTTCATGTTACTCATTCATGATTATTTGACAAATTCAAGGCATTCAAATCTCTAGTTGAGAATGAGATAGAGATGAAAATCAAATGTTCAAGGTCAGACAATGGAGGTGAATTCACATCCAATGAGTATGTGGAATTTTGTGAAGCACGTGGAATAAAATGATAGTATGTAGCAACAAGAACTCCTCAACAAAATGGGGTTGTTGAAAAGAAAAATGGACATGTACAAGAAATTGCTAGAACGATGATAAATGAAGCATGTGTATCATAAAGGTTTTGGAGAGAAGCAATTTATACAACTCTCCATATCCTAAATAGAGGACAGATCAGAACCAACAGTGACAAGACACCATATGAACTATGGAAAGGGCGACCAACATTTGTCAAACAGTTCAAAATTTTCAGGAGCAAGTGTTACATAAAACAAGACGACGAGGACTTAGGTAAATTTGAATCTAGATCAGATGAAGGAATATTTCTTGGATACTCATCAAGAATAAAAGCCTATAGGTGTTACAATAAATGAATGCAGAAGATTGTTGAAAGTATGAACGTCAGAATAGATGAATAAATCAAGTACACTAAAGAAGAAGAAGATGAACATGAAGAACAAGAACAAGAAAATGAAGAAGAACATGAGGAAGAGGAGCAAGCAAATGAAGAATAAAAGGAGGAAGAAGAAAGGAAAGAAGAAGCAGAACGCCAAGATACACAAACACCATCAAGATTTGTACAAAAAAATCACCAAGAAAACTTGATTCTTGGTGAAAAAAATGATATAACTCTGGCAAGGATGAAATTGGAAAACAACTCTGAACAAATGAATCTCTCCCTACTATCCCAGGTAGAACCTAAATGCTTTATAGAATCTTGGGATGATTATCATTGGGTGAATGATATGGAAGAAGAGTTAAATCAGATTGAGAAAAATGAGACTTGGGAGATTGTTCCAAGACCCAAGGATAGAAATGTGATCGAAACTAAATGGGTATTCAAGAACAAGTTGAATGAAGATGGAAAAGTGGTAAGGAATAAAGCAAGACTGGTTTGTAAAGGGTATGCTCAATTAGAAGGCATTGATTTCGAAGAAACATTTATACATGTTGCAAGGTTTGAAGCCATTAGGATGTTTTTGGCATTTGCAAGCTTTACGAATTTTAATTTATATCAAATGGATGTCAAGTCAACATTCTTGAATGGTGATCTAGAGGAAGAAGTGTACATAGAACAACATGAAGGGTTCGTACTGCCAGAAGATGAAGACTATGTTTGCAAATTAAAGAAATCATTGTATGGCTTAAAGCAAGCTCCCAGAGCATGGTACTCAAGACTTGACAAGTACCTACAACATCAAGGCTTCAAAAGGGAACAAAAAACAACAATATCTACATCAAAATAGATAATGCAAAAATGTTGATCATTGTAGTGTATGTAGATTGTTGGAATATTGAGGTGGGGGGGTGTGAATCAATACGAGCACTATTACCACTTTTAACCACAATATATTATATTCAACTTTATCAGTAGTGTTCAACAGTTTATCATTGGCATTTAATATATCATCAACAACATAAATCAACAGTGCATACTAAACAATCACATAGACACGGTACACTAGAATTTATGTGGAAACCCAAAAGGGAGAAAACCACATAATTTTTTTCTTATATATCAAATAATACATCCATTGGAAGTGCCAACTTCCCAATTCTCCAGTTGCAACTAGAAGGAGGCTACAACCCCCTATTTACATCCTCCAACTTGAAGGAAGCTGCAACTCCTTGAATTCTCTGCCTCCAACCCCCTAGTTCTCAGGCTCCAACCTAAAGGAAGATCCAACTCCTTGAGTTCTTCGACACCAAACAGAAGGATTCTACAACCCCCTTTCCTTGCCCCATCCTGCCGCCCTGAAATATAAGTGTAGACTCAAGCTGTCACTACCACTGATCAACCTGTAACTGCCACTGTCACTATCACTGCCACTGTCACATCAACATGTAACTTGCCAACCTATCACTGTATCCAACCTGTCACTGTCACCCTGTCACTGTCAACCTATCACTGTATCCAACCTGTCACTGTCACCCTGTCACTGTCAACCTATCATTGTCACTGTACCATCAACCTGTAACTAATCATTAATGTGTGTTATACTAGAACTTGTACCATACCATGCATCAATTGTGTACCAACAAATGTAGTATAACATGAATCAATCATGTACCATAAGGTATGCCTAATGTTGATACCATAACGTCAATGATGAGTAGCTAATCATGTACCATGTACTAGAACATGAATCGTATATAAAACATGTACCATATATCATAGCATCAATCATGTATAGACATGTAAAATATCATTAATAGAGTTCCTCGTGTGCCTTATGCATATGAAACCATATACCAAGTGTTTACCTCAACCATATACCAACATATCAAAGATATGTCATATACTAAACGAAATGCAAGAGTATACCTCACTCAAACATGTAGCCAAGATGTACCTCAATCAAGTGCCAATGCCTCGACAATATACCAAGCATGTACCATAGCCAAACCCAACAAGTAACCCTAAAATCATACACATAACATACCTGTAGTCCTGAAGTTGAACTGATACAAGATTTTATAAACCGGTAGCCTTTCCTCAATCCTTAGCAACCTGGCACTAGCATATTCCACAATTATGTCTTGTCCTTGCGGGACTAAGACATGTTGTCGCACGGGGCCTTGCGTGACAAGCACTAGGAAACCTGCGGGGGCAACTCGCGAGACAATAGCTGTCTAACCCACAGGGGTCAGCCAAATTAGGGTTTCCTCATAAATTCTCGATCTCCTCTGTAAACCCAAAACTCCTGCACTTCTCACTCTTTCGTTGCCTCAGATTTCACTGTCGCAAACTTGCCAAAAGATCACTTGCTCACTTAAATATATTCAATAGAATGTATGAGTGAATGTACTTGTGAATGACTTCTTGAAGTGTGTTGACTCTAAAAATTATCATGAAGTCACTAGCCTGCAAAGAATTGCAAGGAATACACAAATTTTTCTTCTTCTTATATATATATATAAGTCACTTGATTGTGTGTTGTTGTAAGCTATCTTGGATGCCAATGGATCACTTGCATGTTTGATTATCTGGATATAAGCTTGGTTTAATTCTCAGTGCAAATGAATGGTAACATTTTTTATTTCAAATGACCATTAAACTTCTTCGGGCATGGATTTTTTTATCCTAAATACTAGTGCAGGGCAAAATCATCATTGAAACAAGGTACATGGCTGCTATGTTTGCAAATCCACGGTTTCAAATAGTAAAAGGTTTTGATCTTTATTGACATGGTTATCCACTTACTAACATCTTTCCACTCTATACATACATGCGATAAGTTATATTACCACGTTGAAACCTCTTGACAAATATGTTGTAACTTATTTTTAAAGGGTGTTATATATACGCATGTGCATGGTATATCACTCATATATATTTCATTAATTATATGTATATGGTTCGACACATATCATACAAGTTACAAGGATATGAGTAGCATCGACCTTGGTTGTTAGTGGTTGCAATGGCTTGAAAGTTTGTATATGGTAAGTTTGCAAATAATATTATGTGGTCAACAATGGTATTAAATGTGGTGTGTGGCAACGTATGTAGCATGTGATATTGTGTGACTTGGCATACAATTGGAATTCGTCGATTGCCTGGGGTTTTGACGTGGTCCTCCTTGGGTTTTGTGGAAATTAGTGTTGGTCGTCACCCTAGCACGACGTGACCAACAATTAATGCATTAGTTGTTGTTTGGGCTACCACCTCGAGGGTTTGAAATTTGATTCATCGGCTTTGAGTTTGAAGGAAGGTTTGAGCTCCGGGTTGTAACAACTGTAACTGTTTCAAGAGAAAATAAATTCTGCACAACACCAAGTATCAGGGTTTCGACTCCCTTTCATCTAATGTTGTTATTTGCTTGATAGTTTATTCATGGCTTTGTGAATAATATGTTGTGCTTGTTGATTGGATTTCTTTCATGTTTTGTTGTTTGCGTTCGAAAATTTAAAATGTGATGCTCATGGTTAAATAGAGAAAGCATGCACTAATTGAGCTCAAATAGTTGGGGTTTAAAGAGCACGGTGGTTGAAGAGTTCTGATCACTCGTTGTTGTGCTCTATGTGATTTTGTTTTTCATTTTATACTTCAACATTGGGTATCACAAGTCCTGTCGATGTACCCATGGCTACTTTTGTTGTTTATTATTCAAAAACTTGGCTTCATGGTCCAGTAGCTCACGGGTTTAGGTGTTTTACTGTCGTCACATGCAAAAGAGTTGCATGCAAATTTTGGGGTTTGTCTATTCGCTTAGATTATGAGACTCCACGAGCTCATGTAAAGTACTCGACGAACAATGGTTGAAAATAAAAGTTTTGATTGTGTTTACTCTAGACTGAGATGGGTTTGTATTCATTGCATGCATTGGTGCGAGCCCAACCAAGTTTAAAAGAGATTACGGGCTTAAAACCCTCACCACACCTAAAGTTTGTTTGTTATCTCGTGACCTTTCGATGCGTGCAATGCATATGTGAATTTTGTGATAAACTAACCATTGTTACAAACAGAAGTTGCCCAGTTTGAATTTTGGTTTATTGATTGAATGGTTGTTGATTTAATCATGTTGGTGGGGATTGAACTTAGAGTTTATAACAAGTTCACATATTTTGAGCATTTGGGAAGATAGTCAATGTGTGATGAGGCTAATTGTTGAATAATGAATGTAGTGTTTGATCTCTTTTGGGTTGAATGTTTAATGGTTTATTCGAAGCTTGAATATTGTGCACAATTTCGAAATCGATCATTTGTCGATTATAATTTTGGGAAATAGTAACATTGTGTTAGTTGAAGAAAATTGTGGTTGCGATGAAAAACTTATGTAGATATTTTGAACAGAAATAAAGAATTAGTGACTGTTGAGTGACATCGTAGATAAAGGATCATAAATATTTCGTAAATAAAAACAAATGAATTCAAAAACATCTAGGCTAGCAACAAAATTATTATTGAAACATTTTGCAAGTCATGGTTCGAATGAAGGGTTTGATTATGAAATAAGGGATTATGATGAGTTCTAGACTTGACTTATGTGATTATATGATGGTTATAATTATGCATATCATTTGGGATTAAAATAGATGAATGGTTTAATATAAAAATGATCATAAACTCTGTAATTAATGCATGTCTATTTTACATTCCCTATCATACTTACCACTTTTTGTTCATTACAACCCCAATTCATTTTCCCAAGTTTGCATAATTAATTAGATAAGGAGTGAAGTGTTCAATTTATTTCGGGTAACTCTCTTTTATGGCTAAAATAAGATGATTGAAATGAGATGCACTTGATCATAATGATTTAGTGAAGCTGGCCATGGTATTGAACAATCCATTCTGCACATTCCTATCATAGTTACCATTTTCCGCTCATTACAAATCCTATCATTGAATCCAAAAATCCCTGTTCAAAGTGATTGCTAGCTTTGAAGACATGAATTGCATGATGATTGCTTGCATATGTATTGTTATGAATAGAGCCATGTCTAAATTATTTTTATGCAAAGTTTTAGATGATTGATTAGTCATGCTTTGGTTCTGATCTGTGTATATGCATCAATATGAGCTTTTTCAGCAGAGGCAGTCACAACAGAAAGGGAAATAATAGAGGCAAAGGGGTAATAAAAGGCTCAGATTCTCTATACATTTCGATGCAGATTCAGAAGACTTTAATCATTTGTTGCAGACAGGTTTCCTCAACTTGGTTGGCCAACAAGCTTATAGACCTCCACATATCCCTGAGAACCCTCGTCCAAGCATTGGCATTCCAGTCTCAAATCATAATTATATTCCTTTAGTTAGGCCAGAATGAGATGGATGGCAAGATGTTGTGCACCCTCCTTCTAGACAATCATAAGGTTGGTCGAACATTGATCATCTTTAGCAGCCTCCTTTCCATGCTTGGCCTATTGTTCCATTACCACCACCACCTCTTCAACATCCAAACATATAGCCTATATCAAAAGCTTCACACGTCCATCATGCCAAGGACAAAATTACTGAGCTTGAGGACAACCCAAAGAAAGAGAAAGTAGCAGTAGCTGAGCCAAAGTCATCATAGGAGTCACCTCGCACATGCAGGGAAATGATCAGAAATCTACTAAGGTAGGTTCATCAATTGGAAGAAATGAAGGGGTTGAAGCAGTCATAGTAGGAGAGGGACAACCTCTCACAACAAATATGGTTTTTCATGATTTTGTTGGTTTATTTTAGCATCTGTATATAGACTTATTTGCACTTTATTTGGGACAACTCATACTTTTGACAATTTTATATTGGACAACCTTATGTTTTCTATGCTAGATGTTTTGGACAGTTTTATATAATGGTTAAATTTTGATAAATTTAATGATTGTCACATGGAGCGACAAGGGGATTCTTATAGACATTCCATCTTATGCATGAAAATGACACGGATTGTATGATGTGGCAAGTTGATGTGTCTTGCATTTAAGGTGGAAGTTACAAGGAGGAAATGGTTCATTAATTTGTTAAAATGAAATAGGGGGTCCCCACTTATTAGTTTTATTTAGTACCCTTATCATATTATTATTATTATTTATTAATTTGCTTGACAACTCTCCTATTAACTAACCATTTATTAGTTAATGAGTTAACTAAAAGTGGTTGAGTGATTCAACTACCTTGGAGATATTAAATGGATCAAGTTGAACAAAGTAAGGGAGAGAACACATTGCTCTGACTACCAAGTGAGATTTCATTACTACTTCATTCATTTTTATGATTTCTAAAGCTAAGATAATTTTGTGATAACAAGGTTTATCGAAGGTGACGATAAGCACGACCGAGAGGCATTGATTTCTGATATGCTTCCAGGTTGATTCTCTGTTTGATAGTATGTAGATTTCTCTTGGTTTCTGGATCATTTTTCAGTATTGATTAGAATTCTTGTGCAAAGTCTTAGCAGAGGCAAACTGTAGGAGTAGGCTTATTAGTCTTGGTCTGATTTGAAGGCATCAATGGTCTATGTGTGTGTTACCTTAGGTTGCTAGACTTTCTTCCCGTCCATACTTTTGAAGTATGTGAAGTGTATTGGCTGATTTCAGAATGAATGAATAAAATCATGGATGGTTTTGTGACTCATCTTGGTCTTTCTTAATTATATCAGATTTATATTATTTTGCTTCATGTTTAAAAATTGTTATATAAAATCATAATTTTTTTATTACACTTTGATAAAGAATAAAAAATCAACAATTGGTCTCTGAGATTTATAACTTAGAGGTTAGTTGAATCTGCAATAACTTTAAAATAGGGTAATAATCCGGCCTATCGTTTCATAGCCAGACAAGATTTGAAGGATGTTGTGAGGAGAACTTTCATATCTTTTACTCAACGAGGTGTATATTTACTTTTTCTAGGTAACCTCTTTCCTTAACTTTAGGGCTTCTTGACTTTCTTATTACAACCACTTTACCCTTTCATTAATTGACTTGTAACCAACTAGGAGTTTCTTAACCATTCTTTGGGGATTCCACTTTCGCAAGGCCATAGCTTCTCAATAGTGAGGAACCACGTGGTGTACCACCTATCACCTTCACAAGGCCATAACTCCTCAACCATGAGGAACCACGTGGCGTATGACCTATCACCAGAAACAACATGACAAGGACTATCCATCCATGAGAGAGTTACCTGTATTTACACTATCCTTCATGACCTTTTTCCTTGATCAACTATAGGTTCTATAACCATACCTTTGGGGCTACCGTACTTCTTCAAGAGTTGACATCAATGAAAACCAATCTTTCAACAATATCCCCCTTTGGCATTGATGGTAACACTGATGGCATGGCAATTCTCATGCTCCCTCTGTATCCATGCATATGTTCTTTCTCTCCATTTCCATGCCTTTGTTCTTTCTCTCCCCACTTGACATCAATGGAAAAGGGTAATTCTCCTTTGGGGTTGCTCCCCTTGTCTACAAGCCTTTGCTTTCTCTTCATGGTGCTTCCTCGTGTAAAACTCTAATGTATATGAAAAAAATTCTAAAGATTCTTTACTTGGATTCTTCATGTCTTTTGCTTCTCTCCCTCTGTGTTACTGTGTCTGATGTCATGTGGATCATTGTAGGGCAGAAACTACTCCAAGTTTATGTCGAAGATAGTCAAAGGTCTCCCTCATAAGAGGTTTGGTGAAGATATTTGCAATTTTCTCTTTTGTCCCTTTTTACTCTAGCTTGATGTTCTTCTCTGTAACTTGTTCCCATAGAAAGTGAAACTTGATCGGAATGCACTTCATCTTGGAATGCATTACTATATTTTTAGAGATACTGATAGCACTGGTGTTATCATAGAGTATCATAATAGGCTCGCCATATTCCACCTGTATATCCTGCAAGGTTTGCTTCATCCATAGAACTTGATGCAACATGTTGCTGCTACAATATACTCTGCTTCTATTGTGGATACAAATATTGATGATTGTTTCTTGCTCAACCATGATACCAGACAATCACCTAAGTAGAAAGCAACTCCACTTGTATTTCTTCTATTATCAATGCTACTTACTCAATCTTAATCTATGTAGGTGACCAAAGATAGATCATTCCCTTTTGGATACCATAATCCAAAATATTTTGTTGCTTTGAGATATCTCAATATTCTCTTTACTGCCATAACATGTGTTTCTTTCGGTGTTGCTTGAAATCTCGCAACCTATCCAACTGCTTGCATCACGTCCGGTCTTGACGTTGTCACATAGAGTAAGCTGCCAATCCTCGATTTGTAGAGTCTTTGATCTGCATCCTTAGATTCATCATCCCTGCTCAACTTACAATTGGTATGCATATGAGTACTTACGAGTTTACAGTCTTCCATTCCAAACTTCTTTATCATTTCTCTGATGTACTTGGTCTGGGATATGGAAATTTCGTTATCAAGCTAACATCTTTGTAATCCCAAAAAGAAAGTCAACTCATCGAGCAAAGACATTCCGAACTCATTCTGTATGTATTTGGAAAACTTATGACTCATCCTATCATCATCGCTCCCAAATATAATATCATCTACATAAACTTCAATTATCAATATATTGTCTCGATCCATTTTTATGTAGAGATTGTTGTCTACATTGCCCTTCCTGGATCCTTCTTGTTGTAGATACATGTCCAATATTGAATACCATGCTTTGGGGGCTTGCTTGAGTCCATACAATACTTTCTTCAACCTACAAACATAATCTTCCTTTTTTTATAGTAGAAACCCTTCATGTTGTTCAATGCAAACTTCTTCTTCTAATTCCCCATTTAGAAAGGTTTATTTTACATCGATCTGATACACCTTGATTCTTTTGGAGCAGACATAGGTTAGGATCAATCTGATTGCTTCCCACCTGACAACTAGGGCAAAGGTCTCTTCAAATATATACCTTCAATTTGAGTATATCCTTTGCATACAAATCTTGGTTTGTTTCTGGTTACCTATCCATCTTCATTCAGTTTGTTTTTGAAAACCCACTTTGTACCAATCATGTTCTCGTTCTTCGGCCTTGGAACAAATTCCCATGTGTCATTCTTCTCTATCTGATCCAATTCTTCATCCATATCCCTGACCCAATATTTATCATTGTTGGCTTCTTCAAAACTGCTTGGTTCAACTATGGATAACAATATTAGATGTGTTTGTTCCGGTGAACTTATTCTTCTTCGGGTTTCAACTCTAACATCTTTATTCCCAATAATTTGTTTTGGTGGATGATTTTTCTGCACTCGTCGGCTAGGTATCTGGACTCATCTTCCTCTTGTTCTGCTTTTGGTTGCTCTTCTTCTTCTTTTGCTTCTTCTTGTACTTCTTCTTCTTTTAGACCTTCTTCGTCATCATGCTCTTCTGAATCTTTTCTTCCTTCTTCGGTATTTCATTCATTTGTTTCGTCAATTGTTACATTTATGCTTTCCACTATTTTGTTGAGTCTTGGACTAAAGCATTTATGTGCTTTTCATTTTCTTGAATACCCAACCAGTATCCCATTATCAACTCGAGAGTCAAATTTTTCAATCCTCCCATCTTCTCTTTTGATATAGCATTTGATTCCAAATACTTTGAAAATGCTTCACATTTGTCGGTCTACCTTTCCATAACTCATAGGGAGTCTTATCATTGTTACTTCTAAGCATTCCTTTGTTCGGGATATGAACCGTTGTATGTACTAATAATTCACACAAGATGTCACTCGACTTGGAATCTTTCAACATGGTTATGGCCATTTCCTATACTATTTTGTTCTTCCTTTTGACAACTTCGTTTTGCTGAGGTGTCCTGGTTGTTGAGAATTGTCTTTTTATTCCATGTTCACCACATAAATCCATGAATTCCTTTGATGTAAACTCTCCTCCATTGTCTAATCTCAAACACTTGATTTTCAAATCCATCTCGGTTTCAACCATCTCTTTGTATATATTGAAGTGTTCGAATGCCTCTGACTTCTTCCTGAGAAGGCAAACTGCAGTCATTCTTGTGTATTCATCAACCAATAGCATAAATTATTGTTCGTCATTTAATCCCTTAGTTCTTGTTGGTCCACATAGGTTAGTGTGTACAATCTCCAATGGTTTTGCCATGGAGTAGTCTTTTGATTTGAACTTGCTCCTGGTTTGTTTTCCTTGTAGACAATGCTCACATAGAGTATTTGTTGGTTTTGAAATATAAGACATTCCTTTCAATGCTTCCTTTCTACTGATTTTGACAAGGTTATCAAAGTTCATGTGACCCATTCTTCTGTGTCATAGCCAACTTTCATTTTCCTTTCCTAAGCAACATATTTCCTTTCTAATTTCATTCAGGACATATATGTTGTTTAGGTTTCTTATAACTGTAGCCACCAACTTTCCTGATCCTTCTTTCCTTATCTCACATTTTTCTGATTCAAACAAAATCTTGTGTCATTCATCACATATTTGACTTACACTTAATAGATTGTGCTTCATATCTTTGACCAATAGAACATTTTCTACCTTGGCATCTTTGCTTCCAAGCTTGATTGTGCATCTACCTATAATTTTGGTTGAGTTATCATTTCCAAATGAACTTGATCCATCTCGTTCCTTCTTCGGGGTCAGAAACATATTCTTGTCCCCTGTTGTTGGTTGTGGAGCCTGATTATCTTCCTGATTTAGAGGTCTTTTACTTTCAGCCGTGTTTATGCCCCATGAAGTATTTACACCCCAGAAGTATGTACACTCTTCCACGCGGCGGAGTGCAGAGGGGGGGGTACCCCCTTTGCGGGGTCCGGGGGCAAGCGGGCCCCCAGCGGGGGTTAGGGGGTGAAGCCCCCGAAGAAAAAATTGCCTTGTAAAAGGATATTGTAATTTCATTGTAAATCTGGACCGTTCATTATAAGGTCGCAGATCTAACGATAGAGATTATGTTAGGGTTTTTTGCCCTAGAAGGCAACCCTCTTTTATGAGGGAAATGTATTGCGGCTATGTATGTTGGCGAGTAT
>ML776585.1:987282-1005488 GCA_009831015.1 Picea engelmannii | reverse complement strand
GGCGCGGGGGGTGAATCGGTATGATCACTATTACCACTTTTAACAACAATATATTATCTTCAACTTTATCAGTAGTGTTCAACAATTTATCATTAACATTCAATATATCATCAAAAGCATAAATCAACAATGCATAATAAACAATCACATAGACATAGTACACTAGAATTTACAGGGAAACCCAAAAGGGAGAAAACCACTAAATGCTTTTCTTATACATAAAAGAATAAATTCATTGGAAGCCCTAACTTCCCAATTCTCCAGTTGCAATTGGAAGGAGGCTACAAACCCCTATTTACAGCCTCCAACCTAAAGGAAGCTACAACTCCATAAATTCTTTGGCTCCAACTAGAAGGAGGCTACAACCCCTTGATTCTTAGGCTCCAACATGAAGGAAGCTCCAACTCCCTAATTTCTCCGGCACCAACCAGAAGGAAGAAACAACCCCCTTTCCTTACCTCATCCTCTCGCCCTGAAATATAAGTGTAGACTCAAACTGTCACTACCACTGATCAACTTGTAACTGCCACTGTCACTATCACTGCCATTATCACATCAACATGTAACCTGCCAATTTGTCATTGTCACCCTATCACTGTCAACTTGTCACAGTATCCAACCTGTCACTGTCACTGTACCATCAACCTGTAACTGATCATCTATGTGTGCTATACCAGAACCTGTACCATACCATGCATCAACTGTGTACCAACAAATGTAGTATAACATGCATCAATCATGTACCATAAGATATGCTTAATGTAGATACCATAACATCAATAATGAGTAGCTAATCATGTATCCAATCATGTACCATGTACTAGAGAATCAATCATATATAAAACCTGTACCATATACCATAACATCAATCATGTATGAACCTGCACAATATCATCAATGAAGTGCCTCATGTGCCTCATGCATATGCCACCGTATACCAAATGTATACCTCAACCACATACCAACATCTCAAATATATGTGATATACCAAACCAGATGCAAGAGTGTACCTCACTAAAAGATGTAGCAAAGATGTACCTCAATCAAGTGCCAATGCCTCAACAATATACCAAGCATGTCTCAAGCATGTACCATAGCCAAACCCAACAAGTAACCCTCAAATCATACACATAAACATACCTATAGTCCTATAACTGACATGATACAAGATTTTATAGACCTGTAGCCTTTCCTCAGTCCTCAACAACTTGGCACTAGCATATTCCAAAATTTTGTCTTGTCCTCGTAGGACTAAGACCTCTTGTCATGCGGGGCCTCACATGACAGACACTAGGCAACCCGCGGGGGTGCCCCATGGGCCACTAGCCGTTCGACTTGTGGGGGTCAGCCAAATTAGGGTTTCCTCAATTTTTCCGCTCTCCTCTGTAAACCTGAAACTCCCGCAGTTCTCACTCTTTCTCTGCCTCATATTTCATCGTCACAAACTTGCCAAAACATCACTTGCTCACTTAGATATATTCAATAGAATGTATGAGTGAATGTACTTGTGAATGACTTCTTGAGGTGTATATATACTTTTTCTAGGTAACCTGTTTCCTTAACTATAGGGCTTCTTGAATTCCTTGTTACAACCACTTTACCCTTTCATTAATTGATTTGTAACCAACTAGGGGTTTCTTAACCATTCTTTGGGGATTCCACCTTCACAAGACCATAACTCCTCAACCGTGAGGAACCACGTGGTGTACCACCTATCACATTCACAAGGCCATAACTCCTCAACCGTGAGGAACCACGTGGCGTACCACTTATCACTGGAAACAACATGACACGGAATATCCATCCATGACTAAGTTACCTACATTTACATTGTCCTTCATGACCTTTTCCCTTGATCAATTATGGGTTCCATAACCATACCTTTGGGGCTACCAAACTTCTTCAAGGGTTGACATTAATGACAACCAATCTTTCAACATAGATAATATTATCTTTGGAAGTAATGATGATAAATGCCAAAAGTTTGCAAAAGAAATGCAACAGGAATTTGAGATATCCATGCTTGGAGAATTGTCATTCTTTTTGGGATCTCAGATCACTCAAACCAACAAAGGAATATTCATTGCTCAGACCAAATACATCAAAGAGAGGTTGAAGAAGTTTGAGATGAAAGATTGTAAACCTGTTAGCACACCCATGGTCATTGGATGTACGCTCAACAAGGAGGACAAATATAAGGAAACTAATCAATGTCTATACATGTCAATGAAAGACAACCTACTTTATGTGATAGCTTCAAGGCCATACATAATGCAGGAAATAAGGCTAGTTGGAAGTTTTCAAGCTGCACCCAAGGAAACACATGTACAGGCTGTCAAATGAATATTTAGATACTTAAAGGGTACTTTGGACTTTGGATCCAAAAGGAGAAGACTTTACTCTAACAACATATATTGATGCAGATTGGGAAGGTAGTGTTGATGACAGGAAAAGCACAAGTGGAGTAGCATTCTTCTTGGGCAATTGCTTAGTATCCTAGCTAAGCAAGAAACAATCTTCAATGTCATTGTTCACAACAGTAGCAGAGTACATTGCAACAACATCCTCTTGTACACAAATTCTCTGGATGAAACAAACACTGCAAGACATTCAAATAGAATACAAGAAACCAATTTCAATACTATGCGACAACACCAACGCTATAAGCATTTCAAGGAATCCAGTGATGCACTCAAAGACAAAACATATCCCAATAAAATATCATTTTATGAGGGAACATGTAAATGATAAAATGATCAAGTTGGAATACGTTCCTACCAAGGAACAAATAGCAAACATATTTACAAAACCACTTCCTAGAGACACATTTGATTACCTTAGACAAAAGACGTGTGTCATTCCCATTTTTCAGTGAAAGCTTCAACTGAAAGTTGTTGGGAGCTCGACAAAATCAAAAGCTTAAGGGGAGAGTGCATATGGTTGCACGATGTAGAGCAAAAATGAAGAGTATCAAGTTAGGGGGAGTTGCAGAAGACAAGGCAATTTTTCGTTAGAGAACATAAAATAAAGAATACAGTAGAAAGGGAGAAAAAAATACTTGCCATTGATGTCAAAGGGGGATAGAAAAGAGACATGGGGATACTTGCATAGACTATCATAATGAAATATTTATGAATGTGTTACCATCAGTGACAAAGGGGGAGATTGTTGGAAAATGTGTTGTCATTGATGTCAAAGGTAGTCATGGAGGTCATTGATAGTGGCTCCCTGAGAAGATGAAGGCAGACAAACTGTGATGACAGGTCCAAGGATCAAAACCTGTAAACCAAATCAAACCAGACATAGCAAGTCAAGAAGGTCCCTACGCATCCATATATCTCCATGTTGAATAAATTTCGACGATATCTCTGTTAGGGTGCTCAACGAACATGCTACAAAGGATCAAATGAAGCTTTGGTGAAGGTTCTGTGAGCAAAGAAAACATCAATCATTGATTGTTGATCATTCAACAAGATCAATGATCGAGACGTGAAGATAACAAAGCAAAGTCAAAAGACAATATCCCATATGCACCAGGGAAATTGACTTCAACGAGTTTATAATGAACAAGTGAAAGCTTTTAGCTTGAATGTAAACATAAGAGCCATGGAACTATGCGAAATGAGCTAACTTTTAGTGCCATAATTTCCATTTGTATGTTAATAATGGATGACCAAGATTAAATCTTAGATCCAGATCTAATCAGATCCATGGCCATAAGGAGTCCCGAGTTCAGATTCCGATGCAATGGGAAATCA
The DNA here is from genome assembly GCA_009831015.1 of Picea engelmannii. Taxonomy (NCBI): domain Eukaryota; kingdom Viridiplantae; phylum Streptophyta; class Pinopsida; order Pinales; family Pinaceae; genus Picea; species Picea engelmannii. The sequence continues at coordinate 1,001,730 of ML776585.1, read as the reverse complement.
TTTCAGAGTTCGAATTTTCAGAGTATTTCGCTTAGGTCATCCTGAGACACTTCGATGGAAGAAACTCTGAATCAACAAGGACTGTTGATCTATTGGAGCAATAGAAAATTAATATGAACTGTTGATCTATCAGAGTCATAGCTATCGGTGGAGGAACATTGACTGCGCTCCAATACAATGATATCGAAAATGAATATTCCTCGATGCTCTTGTATTAGAGTGTTTGAACGTAAGACTACATTGGCATTCTGACGAGAGACTCCAAATGAGTGTGAGTAAGCTCATACGCCACATGAACTGCCATGTCAAAGCCACGAAAGCAGAAAGGACAAGGCCACGTGTCAGAGTGCCAAGTCAACAAAGTGTGGGAAGAAGAGCTAGAAGTTGTGATGATGTCAATATGATATCAACTGCCATGTTAGAACCACGAAAGCAGAAAGGATGAGGCCACGTCATATAGCATATCAAGCAGGCAAGTCAACACATCACAAAGCATGTACAAAAACTCTAAATCAACAAGAACTGTTGATCTATCAGAGCTAGAATAAGGAGATTTGGACCGTCCATCGGAGAGGCTCTAATCATAGTAGATTGGTTGACTGCAGTGGAGGCACTCCAACGAAGGAGCTCTGAGGAGAAATCTCGACCATCGATTGACGTGGAAACAAGATGCGATGACAACTGTAAATTTATGTGGGTCTCACATGATGAGTTAATATAGAAATGAAGAGACAAGTGTTAACCGTCGAGTAACTTGGGGTGACTACATGGAATTGGACTGTTGATTACGATGGAACAATGACGGAGGACGATCCATTGGTGACCATCGATCATAAATGATCAATGATAGAGGTTGGTTAGTGTTTGAGTTTCGACCAACAGAGTGACTCAACCCAGAGCAACATTAGTACTCTGATACAAAGGGTATCGAAGAATATTCCACCACAGTCTCAATCGACGTGTCGACGACAGTGGGCCCAAAAACCAATGGTTATAGTAAGTTAACCCATGACGAAGATTAAATGAACGGAGACTAGATCAAGTGTTCTAGGAGAAGACTCGTGGAAACAGACTATTGGAGAAAAGGTTTAATATGGGGTCAAATATCGTCAGATCGGAACAATTGAAGTCATGTATTTGCATTCAGAAGAGAATGTCAATGACAATAGGATAAGCATCAGGTCATAGTGACTGGTCCTTTGGAGTGTTAGTGCCAGCATATGGGAGTCGAGAATTGTTGGGTATCTGTTATATTCTTTGCATGGGTGTGTGTGTGGGCGCGTCAGATACGACAATTGCGTCTAACGATCCCTACCACTAAAGCTCTATCGTGTGCGCAGAGCGCTTTCCTAGGGGGGTCCCAGGGGGGGGGGGGGGGGTATGCCCCCCCCTNGGGGGGGGGGGGGGAGGTATGCCCCCCCCTAGCTATGCGCAACGCCCCGAATTTTTTTTTTGGGCGGTTTTTGCTATTTTAGCAGATTTGTAAATTAATCCCAGATTAAGGGGTTAGGGTTTTGGTATCTACGGAATACCTAAAAACATTGTATATCTTGTATGGTGAATGGTGAAATTTGATATAATGAATATAAGAAAGGTTTTCCCGGTTGAGGGTTTCCGGTATAAAATCTCTGTGTACTCTGTGTATGCCATTGATTAATTTCTGTATTGCTTAAGAATCTATATGTATTGCTTTGCTTCGTAGGTTTAAAACTTACAAGAATATCGTCGGGGCTAATATATCATCGGACTAAGGACTAAGAGAGAAGTCGACGACGATGAACAGTGGAGATGGAGCCTTCGATCAAATAAACGACATAAAAATAGAGTACAAGACTCCAATAGAGGTAACTCCGATAGGCCCAGTGGTCCCAATAAATACGATTACAGATCAATGAAAATGATCGGACGATTGCTAAGTATTGAGTGCCTTAGTACTTCAATGGTGCCATTGGACGCAATTGCAAATTAATGGAGGATAATGAATTGAGATCTAGATCAGATGACAACTTAGTGTCGAGGACCAGTAAACCAGATCGTGTGCAGCAGAAGGAACACATACTGGATTTAATGGAGGGTCTTGTAGCCCAATTTGAAGAATCTTTGGAGCTTGATTTTGAGGAAGTTGGAGTCGACCCCGATGGATTTATTTTTGTGGACAAATCCATAAGTACACGAGTTGTATAAATAAAGTGCTTGAATCTGTTTTGGTAGTGTGGAAGAGTGAAAAGTAAGAAGTGTGAGGAGAATAGAGGCTCTGAGGCCCGTACGAAAGCGTGGAAGCAATGAAGAGGATCCGAGGTTTGATGACACAGAGGATGAAGCATGATGAAGAGGTATAACCATTGTGTTTACTTCAAAAGTTTGAATGGCATATTCATCATCTTGGTGCTATATGTTGACGATATTCTTGTAGTAAGCAAAAGCATGGTTGAGATCAATAGGTAAAGGCTCATTTGGCTAGGACTTTTTGATATGAAGGATCTAGGAGCAACAAAACTAATCTCGTGCATAGAAATACAAGTTTGGATAACATTCAATTCCTATAATTGACCAAACTTTGTAATTTGAGTTATGACAGTTACATTTGGGTTAAAACCATATCTGAAACACTGAACTAAGTTTGTGACAATTTAGTCTATCCTTTTTACAAAGCATCCCTTTACTGTATTTTGATTGATTCATCTAGTTTAAAATCAATTTATAACTCATAATCCAAGGTGTCTCATTCAACTTTAAAACTATTTAACTAAATAGAGTGTATTCACAGAGAAGCACATAGTGTATGAATATGTACTTGCATTTTTACCAATTGAAGGTCAGATACGTCATTTGGTCTTGAGAACAACCTTCAATGTGGGTTAAACTCTGAAACTCTTTGCTTAAGCTTGCACTAGATTTACCTTTTCTATAGAAATCTTAAGTGACTACAAACCTAGTTCTGCACACATAGTGCTTACACCTCACAATTTACTTACCCTGGATCTGGATCGATAAATAATGCTTCAAATTTAGACAACTAAATAACCTGACATCTAGCTTCATGACATAATAAGCGCCGAAAGGGTAAACACCAATAGTCCACCCTTTGTCTCCATATATTCCCCCCCCCACACCAGTGTGAGATCGCCTACAAGGCCGTCTTGTAGGTTGACTTCAACTTGGACCCAAGCCCAACGACGATTCTCCTCAGAATCCCAACATTGTCCTAAATCACATAACCTCCCAAGTTTGTTTCATATGGCTATTAGAGCAGACTCCTTCCAGAAAACCAACGAGAGGTTGGGTAAAATTGCCCAAACCCATTGAATGGCCACCGAAGCTTGAAACATGGTCGAATTGACAACCCACTTTTGGAGGACTAGCCTAGAGGGGCCCCAACTCCACTCTCGCCTCGAGATTGCTTCCACTTCAACATTTGAGTGGAATTTGAAACATAGCCATCCATGAACCAGTACGTGAAATATTGTCGTGTAACTCAGTAATGGCTTCCAAAAAAACTCCATCCACTCCTTCAATGAATTTGCTTTGAACGTCTTCCCACATAACCAACCTACGAGGGTTTTGCCCATGATTGTGGGCAGGTCATCTATCTGAACGTCTTTGCCAACTACCATGGATACCTTCTCTGCCCTGGCCCTAATACATTTTTTCGAGCTTTAGAGATCTGCTATCCTTTGCGATGCTTCCTTTCCAAAGTTTTCTTCACCGAATTCTTATCCAGGGGAGCGAGAAGATGGAGTAAGGTAGGGATTTTTGTGACTTTGGAAACATGGCGAAACATTAAAGGGTGCATTTACCTCATCATGCTTGCCATCCACTTCGCCTGTTGCAGAGGAGCTCATGGATTTAAACCTCAATTGAGCGAGATCTGGAGGATGGGTCGACGCATGCATACCAACCTCTGCCATGTGATCGCGATCTAGATTGACGGGCGACAACCTTTCCTCAGCCAAGTTGCATGGCACGATCGAGGGCTTAGGGTCTCTCAGAGAACGAGCCCTCCTCCCCCTCTGACGGGCGATGAAATCTAGGTTTGATACAAATATATTACCTATGGGGGACGAATCCTCGCTGAAATCCAAAACATCGAACTCCAATATTACGAACTTCCGCATCGACAAGAAAAGTAATCGACATGTCGTGAAAGGGGACCCGGTGAGAAAAGAGGCACCTATTACGCTATGTACATAGATTTGGGACATGGAGTGAGGGAACAAGCTCCACGGTCTCACATAACCTCAGGCCCAAATCACAAAGCTCTATCATGAAAGAAACTAACGAAAATACTCAACCTACTTTTATTTTCAACCATTAATATATATAAACAAAACCTTACTTATAATTACAAAGTTTGAAGTAACCAAGAACAAATAATATACATAGGACAACATGATGAAAAGGTCTCATAAAATAAAAAAAAATAGGGTTGTTTTTCAATAATCAACTTCATCTCACTAAAACACTATATTTAGTTATGCAAAACCCATAATCACATGTGCATCGATTCTTATAAGTTTCCCTCCCTACTTGGTGTTTTAGTTTTATATTAGTGTTATATATAACATTATACAAATTATCTCATGGCATGTTATTGTTGCTTTGGTTAGAATACAACTTGAGATTGTTAAAACAAGAGACACTTTCTATAATTTTAGAGTATAAATTAAAATAAAATATTGCGTTACATTTTTAATTGAAAATTTATTAGTTAAACACAAATTTTGTATTAAAAAATAAAAATTTTAAAATAAAAATTAAAATAAAATATTACGTTACATTTTTAATTTAAAATTTATTAATTAAACTCAAATTTTGTATTAAAAAATGGCAAAGGGAAAATTTAACATAAATGTGGCATGTGGATGGATTGATGTCAGGGAAAAATTATGAAAAGAAAAAGATATGGAAAAATAGTTCACATTTCCCTTTCCTCTTAAAGGGAGACATCTTGAAGGAAAATATCTCATAAGACTCTTGGATGTAATACGTGGTGCATTCATAACCACCCCTATAATACACACAGAGAAACTACATAGAACAAGTAAACACACTTCTTAGTCCCGTGAGACAGCGCGGTTGGTAATGACAAGTACCTTTCTCCAAGTGTTGGGAGGAGGTCTTGAGATCAAATCTGGCTGGGTCTTCGGGACGAATTGTAATGGCTACTTGTGATGTAAATGATTTATATCTCTAATATAAATCGAGTTAATTTCTCGTTGGAAAAAAGTAAACACACTTGGAAATTCTATCACCCACATAGACGGCATGTAAAAACATCTTATGAGCATAGTTGTAGAATTCAATGGGTGAATAGCTCCACCACATGTTGAAATCATAGGAATGTCATCAAACATGCACACACACCAAGTATCCCCGACTCGCTTATGCTTTATGAATTGAAGCTGTAATCCAGGAGGAGGTTTATGACCTTAGAGGGGACAAAAATCAGAATATAAAGAAGGGGTTTACAGTCTGAATGAGTGCAGCAGCCATGGCCGTGGGTTGGAGAAGAAGCATTGGAAGTGTGAGGTCATTTATTGGCAACTCCATGGGAGGTTTAAGGGGAGGTAGCAACCTCGCCTCTTGGGCATTAGCAGGCGGTCTGGCTTATTTTCTCTGGGTCAAGCCCGACCGGGAAACCCGCAGAGAGCAGGAGGTCCGGCTTACGAATCTTTCTATTTTTATTTTCAATTATTTTAGCAGTTATTGTTGTTGGAAATTATGCTCTTATGACAATCGACCTCTTCAATAAAAGCATAAAGGACCATATTCTTGCAGGCTAGGGCTGCTTTGGCTGGGAATTCAGATGGGTATGTCGAAAAAAGACGACCCATTCCAGATCGTCAGGTATGAGAAACAAATCTTTACAGGGCAAAAATTAAAAGCCCTTTGACTAACTTGTTCAAATATTTAATTTCCTCTGCAATTCACAGGAGACTGGGGCAATCTATGGGAAGGGGAAACGATTGGATAAATCAGAGGACTAGGTTGGATTTGCACTGGAGCAAAAAAAATATTGTAAGTCTGATCATTGATTTATCTATTTTCGATTCCACTTGATAGCGATTTTTTTAGATTCAGTACAAGTTGTAATGGTTCAATGCCCAATTCTTATGGGAATATCTCAAAATTGGCCAAGGGCTTGTCTCTACAATGTTGAAATTTGAAGATTGGTTATTTTGTATTGAGGATTTCCACTGGAGTTTTTGTATATGGCTACTTAAAGGCAGAATTCTGCTCCATGTCATGTTAAATTTTTTCTGAAATTTACATGAAGCTTCCGTAAATTACAGATATCTTTAGGACAATGGTTGGTAAGATTTAAGGGTAGTTGCATGTTCATATTTTAACTGAACTGTCGGGGTTTACTTTCTCAGACTTTATCTTATCTGGCATACGCAAGTAACTTATGCGAATAGGGAATAGGTGGTGGCTCAGGTTTGAACCGTGACTTATTCAAGCCTTGCAATTGGTTTCCCGGTCTCGAATACAGTTTGTTTGCATTTCACTAACCGTCCATAACGAGGGATTTAAATCCACATTCCACTTCAATAGAAGTAGACTATAAGTTCAGGATAATTTTCGGAATAACGATATCTTTGGAGAATTCTTCAGAAACTCCATGCCTGCTTAAGTTTAACTTCGATTCCTATTTGTATTTGTCTTTTTTCACTCCTTATTTCCGTTATGATTGGTCGGATGTTCATATCAGCAATGAAATATTCCCGACTTTAGGTCAAGGGGATGATTTTATAGACAACTACTGGAGTGAAGCTGTCTGGTATCATTTTACATCCTCCCGTTTCTTTATAAATTAGAGACAACTTCTAAGGTGAAAAGAGGTTGACACGTCATCTGGTTATTTTAGTTGGCTTCTCAACAGCATTGTAATTCCAGAAAGCTGCCTCACGTTATATGTGTGTAATTGATGTACAATTGGATGTTGTGCAACAACTTTGGAACTGCCTTTTAAAGATCATTTTTTCTGTTCATGATTAGTACAGGTCCACACATTTCCTATTCTTGATTGAAGAAAAGATTGTGTACTAGAACTTTGGAACTACCTTTTAAAGATAATTTTTTATGTGTTATTCATGATCAGCACAGGTTCACACATTTCCTGTGTTTGATTGACGGATGGTTATGAATGCATCCCGCAATCTTGGAATTGTCTTTTAAAGATCTTTTGTAATGTGCCCATGATTAGTAGAAGTCGACATATTTCACTCCTTAATTTCAGAATCCAGATCATCTTCTGTTTAATAAGAAATCACGATCTTGAATATAATGCATTTAGTTTTCATGTCAGTCATAAGGTGCTACATATGTGCTCTTTAAACCAGTTTATACACAAAAAATGCTTCTTTTTTCTATTTTACATCCCATTTTTTTGGAAAAATGTTTATTATATTAACCAGTTGTTGCCAATGTTGCTGGGCATTTGGCTAGCTCTGTGCCAGCAGGTGCCTGGTTTGAATTCTCTTGGGTTAGGTGCATTAGTCTACACCAATGGATTTACTACAAATGCCATCCACGAATGTGGGGAATTATCCCTTGGGTTTCCCTGCGTGGTTTTCCTTGGAAAAAAAAGAAAGAGCATGATACAGCAGGAAAACATCCCAGTGGATAGTTAGATCTTTTCACATCCCAATATTGCGGGGTTAAATGCAGGGATCTGTTTGAGTTTTTTCTTGCATTTTAGGTTTAGACATCGATTGTTTATTTGATTTAGTTGTACCTCTATTTTGAGATTTCTGTGACTTATGCTGGAGCAGGCTTAATGCTGTCTGTGCCTAACTGGTTTGCTGTTAGTCAGAACATTCTGTAAATTCACATGCAGCTTTTGTAGTATATTTTAAAAACGAGTAGCTACTACAAATCTAATTTTTTCGGAGAGATAATACTTTAATTATTGTTTATAAGAAATTGATGTTGTAATTATCAAGTTTAAATGGAATCTCTGTAAAGAAGGATTATTGTTGCCCTGATTTCAATGCAAGGAAAGAAAGACTGTTTATCTGCTATGTACTGAAGTCAGATTTTCATGTGCGCAATATAGATAAATGCCATGTGCGTAATATAGATAAATACCTTTTTTGATACAAGGATGATGATTCTTTTTGCGAATGTACTAAGAAAAATCTTCTTAGATATAATAGATTATAGCTGTGATACTTTTTACATCAATTATATCTGAAAGTATTGATTATTGCCTCAAATGATGAGTACTGGGCAATGCTAGTGGATCAAGAATGGACAGTATCTGATATGATTAAATCTTATCATGGAAATGGTTTGTTTACTGACATATAAACACATACATTCCTGCAAAGAAAAGGAAGAAACATAGACTGTAATATACCAATTTTATATTGGTAATTATTATTATCGTCTACATTATATTAATATACGTGCATGACTATATGAATCGTGACCCATCTCTGTATAAAATGGCAGTCCACGTGACTGCATTCACTCATCGATATAAAATTATTGAGTATCCCTTATCAAAGATGATTGATTGGATGTAAATGATCTCACTTGCAAGTGGCATTCGAGCTGATACCTTCTTTGGCTTGCTTCTGCTATACAATTTGCCCTTCTCTCTATCATTCCCCATGGCCATATATTATTCCCCCACTCTCTCCCATCTCCTTTTCCAATGTTCTCGTATTCTTTTTCTTCGTGTAAACAAAAAAATGGTCTTCCTCCATTTCTGTCAGTCCTTGGTTAGTTTTTGATCATCACAGTTCACTATTCTCCTTCTATTGTTGTGGGTTGCCAACTTCAGTTATCCTCCAGAAAAAATAGAACATGAAGATTCTTGTTGAATGGGCTAGATGGCACAATTGTCAACCAGGATATATCTAAGAAATTGGATGAGTTCTCAAGTTGCCGTGAGGGTTACCTTTGAATTGTGATGAGCTAACGTCACCAACAACCCTTGAAGAAAGGAAATGATATTCAACAAATCAAAGTTTAAATAGTACTAACATCTAAAATAGTAAACATAGGACCGACTTCTACGGGATCAAGTAAATCACATTAGATGTCAGAAATCAACAGAACAAAGCTTACCCACAAAGCCAACTCCGCTCGACACATCCAAATAAAACTGCAACTGCTGATTCTATTAATGCCTAAAGAAGTTCCTCACAAAGAGCCCATGAGATCAATCACACAGTGACCAAGATAGTAAAAATTTAGGTTGATAATGTATGTACAAATTATGTTCAGTGTCCTCGTTCAACGTCTCAAATCAGTGTTAAGCGCATAATTGAAGCATAACTCCATACAACCAACAAAACTGTCATCCAATAGAGAGGAGAATTTCGCCCAACACTTGAAGCTAGTGCATTATTTGCATCTCATTCTATCACAATTCAAATAGTCTTTGATAATGTCCTTGCCACTTATGGGAAATGATGTAAATCTGATCATATATTCACTTGAGTGTGATTGCATCATTTAATCAAGCATTGTTGTGTCTTGCAAATATAGATCCATAAGAGGACACAAGTAAGTAAGATACGAGGATGGGTATCTTGTCAACCCACATCAACTTTGATAGTCTTTGGGTATTATTATCTCGAAAACATTTGAGCTCTTCTTTGTTTAATAGATGTTTTGGCATTATAATTAGCAAAATATATCCACTAAATTAGTTGTTGTGGTAACTCCTCTCACCGGTGTTAATTGGCAAAGATGTTCGGCTTTTATAAACTTTGAATTACTTTCTGCCTTATGTTGCGAACACTAATGAAGTTGTCATGCCAGAGGTGAGGTCCCTGGTGGGCCCTTCTTGGAAGGTCATAGGTGGATAGAGTTTTTATTCAAACTTGTCTTCCATGCCCAAGATGTGAGATCTCATAATGCATGGATTTTCTAAGATGCTACATAAGGTATATTCTCGACTTGGAAGGTAGTGATGTTGAGTGTGACAATGTTGATGAACCTTGAGGGATTTGTATGCTGGGAACGCCCTTTTTAAATTTTTGTGACAAAGTTGAGGTATCTTCAATATAACTTGGACAAACTTAAAAACTTTGACATCAATAGCAATAAAGCTGATCAATTGCTTACCTTTCCAAGATGGTTGATATTTGAAGGGAATATGTAGCCTTTGGATGTGGCCATTGCCCATGTCCACTGAATTTGAGAAAGAGAGGATGTGTGTACACCACGCCATGCGTCATGTTGATTAAGTGCTATCATTGAGAGTCCATTCCTCAAAATCCATGCAAACTAATGCCTTTCATGAGCAATCGAGGCGACCTTTCTGTCCATATTGCAAAGTCAAATTCTATATCTTGACATATGCACCTTCTTAAAACAAGTGGGTGATAACAAACTTGCCAATGAAGAGAGATTGTAATGTACCTAGGGAGGATAATATGAGGTACCCAGGGAGGTACCAAAGGGGAATAATTGATTTAATGTGGCCATAATAAATCGACTAAGCAGTTGATGGTTAATAAATGGGCCCACTAGGTAGTTAGAGGGAACATTATAATAATGTGGGGTAGTTGTCATACACCCCAAAGAATATTTATGAGAAAGTATATACTCACACGAGTTCCATTGTATTCAATATGTTGAGTATTGTATTGTGGCAAGCATGGCTTGTCGAGTGATTCCTTCTATAAGGAGTATTTGATAGTGTTGATAGGGTATTTCTATGTATGAAGCATTGAAGTATTTCTTTCCTATTATTGTACATTTTATGTGTGATTGCATTTTTCAGATCTGAGGTACATTAAAAGTGGTATTAGAGCACTGTCTAGGGCACAATTGGGAAAATGTTTTCCACTTGTTTTTTTACAGATTGGGAATCGTGACAGTGAAATAAATTTCTGAGCATTTTTGTATAGAATTTTTAGAAACTAACTGTAGATCTATATTCTCCTTGCAAAAATATACGATTTAAAAAAATCGCTTGACTTGGAGTTCGAGTGAAGGAAATATTGTAGTTTGAAATTTGCTATTCTTTTAGGGCATTTTTGCGACGACCGCAGGTATTGCAGAGCAAATATCTTTTGATAGAGTGCTCGAATTGTAGTGAGGCCAATGCCATTTGATATAGAATTTTTGGGGCTTTGATTTGGTATATTATATGATATACTTTAGATCAATATTTAGCACGTTACAATGCTTGCAAATTTCCACCCCAAATACCAGCAGAACCAAAGAATGGCAATGTTGAGACAAATTTGGGAGAATCATATTTAGGAGAAAATACTTAAAGGAACTGTGTCAAAATCTTGAGACATTGGATAACAACATCACTAGCAAGGAGTGTAGCCATGTCATTAGAGGGGAGTATACAAGATAAATATTTGCTTAGTGTGACTTAGAAGAAGCTTGTGAAGACTAACATTTAGATAGTAGTCATTTTTGAGAAGAAAACTACTTCCATCTTTTCTTTGATGACCCTTCTCCACCATATGAAGAAAACATTATTGATGAAAGACAGAAGCAGGTGGTGTCTACTAGTTTCCAGTATGCTTCTTCTATAGTGATAGAGTTTCTTTTAGAGCCATTCATTTACAACATTATGTGGGATTTGTTTGCATTTGATGGTTTTGTTTTTTTGGTTCCACATGACAGTGGTGGGCATTTGGAGCACTGTTGAATTTAAAGCAACTGCAAGAGCTATTCTCCCTGGAGGATGTCTTAAGACCCTAATTGTGGACTAGGGCCCCCAGGTAACTCATAGGGTTCTTGGTCTGGGACCAAATAGTCAGAGCCATGGCAAAAGACCCTTGTAAGGGCCCCCAGTAGATAACTGGGGTTCTTGGTCTGGGACCAAGCAGTAAAGACCCTTGAGAGGGCCCCCAGTATATGACTGGGGTTCTTGGTCTGGGACCAAGCAGTAAAGACCCTTGAGAGGGCCCCCAGTATATGACTGGGGTTCTTGGTCTGGGACCAAGCAATTAAGTCCCTAGATATGTCTAGGGCCTCTGGACGTGTTCCAGGGTACCCATGTCAAGGCATGGGTTGATCCTTGGTTTTGTACCTTGGTGGATAAGACCCCAGATATGTTCTGAGGCAACCTGGTCCTTGATCAGGTAGTTGTTGGTGTGTGACCCTCTTTGAAGGCAGGCATGACCACATGAGGGATGTATCCCATATGCAGTGATGATAAAGTTGATTGGTCACCTTAAGAAGTATGTGGACATGTGTAAACCTCTCCTAAACCCACCACCCTTGGTTTTTGAGCTTGAGTTTGTTCGGGGGTTTGTATTTTTGTTTTAGGGGTTAATAAAAGAAATATTTAATTAATGTTAACTATAATATATTTAATTAATATTTATATTAATTAAATATATTGTTTTAATATTATTTTAATTATATTTCTTTTACCCTAACCCTTGCCTAAAAGTATAAATAAGGATCCCTCCCCCTTCACTTAGCTCATTCATTCCTTCCTCCTTATAGAAGTGGTGGATTTCTCTCTTTTGGTCTGCGGCCTCCTTGTAACAGTCAGCAGCCCTTTTTGTAACAGTCAGTGCCCCTCCTTGTGACAGCCAGCGACCTCTCTTTGTGACAGTTTGTGTGACAGTGTCCTTGCATTAGTTGTTTGCTGCTGTGTGGGTGTTGAAGGTGCCAAATCCTCTGCTGAAAGTGATGTTGTTGCAACCCTCATTGTTTATGACCAACCGACCTTCTTCTACCACCAACAATACCTTCCTAGAAGCCTGCCGTCCCCTTACTTAGAACAAATCTGGGATCTGGAAGGCCACGACATCTTAGAAGGGTGGCTGAACCTTCACTACAGGCAGCCGTCCCTTCTTCTTCTGGCTGATTATTTTTGTGTGAGGGTTTGGGGTTTTTTTTTTTGGTGTGAGGGTTTCATGGTCGTTTGACAGTTCAATACTTCTCTTGATAGAGATCTGACCCTTGAGGCAGATCCATGACACATAAGACTTATCTGAGCATATTTCAGTGGCTTATTATCTCTCACGTGTGCTATGCTCTTCTTCTTCCTACGGAGGTAAGATTATCAAGAGGTAAGTTACTTACAGTTCAGATCTATAATTTGCTCATGCTCAAAATTGTTTATTTAGCCTAGATCTATCTACTGTGCATGTCCAGTTTTATACCTACTGTTTAGACTTGTTTCAGAAACTCTTCTACTGTTTAGATACAACTAGAATTGCTTCATGGTATAGATCTATCTTCTGCACTTGTTCTGGTTCAGATCTGATTTACCTTACTCATAAATTGTTGATGGTTTGGATCTAACTACTGTTTATGATCAGAAGTAATTTCTAGTTCAGATCTGAATATTTTGATCACTCAGAAATTGTCTATGGTTCAGATCTATATTGCTGTTCATGTTCAGATTTATTTTTTAGATCTAACTATCTAGCATACTCAGAATTTTTAGAAGTGGATCCTGTGTGTTTATGCTGAATTTGTTTACAGAAATTTCTGAAAAGTAGATTCTTGTCTTCTTTACCTAATTCTAACAAGCACAACACTCAATGATTCTTCGTGCTTAGGTGTTATCATTTAGAAGTTAGCATGGTTACTTGGACATGGGACCTAGGTTTATGGATGAGAATCTTGGATTACTTCAATGTCGAGGCCAACACTTGTTAAATTTTATCCTAACCCAGCACCCGACAATTAATTTCTAGCAAACCCTTGCTTTCATAAATTTATTAAGTAGATTTAACTGAATAAAAGCGCAATTGAGTTTTTTAACAAAACATTTACAGCGGAACCAAAAACTAGAAACCAAACACATGGCACATGAAATTTTTGGGTAAATACCCTTGGAAAAACCCCGAAGGGAAAACCAGTACATGTGTTGATTTTATTAATATAAATTCTTGTGCTCCCATCCTGGGATAATGGCCCACCTGAGGAAAATACAAACCAACAAAATAACGTAGCCTATCATAGTTGGTTGCTACACCTTTGTTGCCCCTTTCCTTAGACCCTGCCCTTGCACACTTGGATGGAAGTCCTTCTCCACCCACTCAATGAGTTCTCACTCACTCATTCTGTGTGTGTCTATTCCTCTCACTTAGGCTGCGTTTTATAACCTTGAGTTTACCTTAAATCCAAAACCCTAAATCTCCAAAGTGATCAAAGGCTAAGATTAAATCTCACCTTCATTTGAGATCTAACTGTAGAAATTCTGAGGTCCTATGAGGCTGCCATCTAAGGTCTGTCTTTGACCTTAGTATGGCTCTAAGTTTCAACTGTATGGCTGTCTTCTTTTGCTGTTTTAGGACAGCAAACAGTGATCCCACTTTCTGCTCAATGTTTTATAGGTTAAGTGCTCTTTTAAGGTGCCCTTGCAAGTGTTTTCTTATCTCAATGTTAGCACATGCAATATAACTTAAAACACATAACACTACCTCTAGATCTTGAACTTTAAAATGCTAATCTACATTTCTAAACATGCATAAATTTGACACAGGTATTTTTGGTCAA
>ML776585.1:951166-986689 GCA_009831015.1 Picea engelmannii | reverse complement strand
AGTTGCTTTATGTCTATTAATTCACCCACATTGTGAATTAATTGTCACTTTATGACTTAAGTGACATATTTCACTTTTGACTTAAAACTCCTAAGTCAAAGTGAAATTAGAATCATAAAATAAAGTATGAGGGTAATAGTCTTTCCCCTTTGTGCTTAGAGACTCATAAGCACATGGGGACCACTTTCCAAGGTATCCAAATCTCAACACTAACGGCTAGGATTTAATTTAACTCACTAATGCCAAATACTGAGGCATTTAATTAAATTAAACTGACATTAATTACAAAAGTACATTCACTTTATTAATCACTTTAATAAAGTGAATCTCCTAAGTCTCGATAGGCATTACGGACAACTCCCATGTCTTAGACACAAACCGACGTGGAAGTACCTGTCCGATGCTACATACATCAACATTCCCTGTTAGCGATGAAGGTACTTCCACCACTTGGAGGTGGATCTATCTTTGCTATCATATCTGTTATGATGGGTGCTGTCCAATCCACTTGATTGGATGCTCCCTCTAAAACGAAAGCTATCCCTGCCATCTCATTCGGACCCTTCTTCGAAGACTTGCTTCCTTTGAACATGCTCCTAGAAGCCTCCTGTTCCTAAGCATCTTGCATGGCCATCTCGTACCATGATTCCTTGACAGACTTGGAAGGTTGCTCCTTCCCACTTGAACTTGAAGGTTTACTCCCGCTGAGCTGCTCAACCTTCGGAGCTACCCGCTCCTTGTTCTCTCCCACTCTACTGCTCTCCATTACTCGCATAGGCTGGCCCTTTAGCCTATGCAAACTGCTCTCTTTAATTCCAGAAACCACTACTGTGTCTGAGCTGGATCCTCTGGGCTTGATCAATGCCTGTCCATCCCCGAACGCTACGTCAAATCTCTTCTTCTCAATTGCTGAGACTATGTGCTTAGTCCTTAAAGCACGAAAAATGAAGAACTTTTTTGGCTGCTCGAATCCTTGCCTGGGACTCGTTGCTCGCTGCCCGTAGCCTTTTACTGCTGCCCGGGTACTTCTTTGGGTTGCCCAAGATTTCTACTTGTTGCTTGGTGACTTTTGTAGCTCCCCGACGACATCTCTGGGCTGCCCAAGCGACTTTTCTGTTGTCCCTGGTGACTGCTGTCTTGTTGCTGGCCCTGCCTACAAGCAACTAGGTTGGCTGGTCGTTGACTGGTTTGCGACTGTGGTTGGCCCTGTGCCCTCCTCCACCTTGCAACTGTCAAATCTCCCATCTCCGCCTACAACCCCGTCCGCCTCCGTTGTAGCTCCCTACTGAACACCCGATTTGTTAGCAGTCTCATGTTCCATGACTTGGCCCGCACCTTTCACGACCCCCGCGTGAATTTTCCCAGTCGGTTGTCTGTGGATCTCTGTAAAGTACCAGATGTAATATAATATGCAGAAGCATGAATATTCAACATATATCAATGGAACAACAAAATATTGAGAAGAGAAATACCATAAGTAATACCTTTATTCAAAGAAATCAATGTTCACTTGCCTCTTCGAGGGGGCAACCTCCAGCAGAGCAGAGCTCTATTACAATAATTCTCAAGACAAGCTTTCTCACGCCTCCTACTCTTATTTATACTAATTCTATATTCTAAAGAATATTCTAGAGGAAGATCTTTCTAGAAGCGAAAGCTTCTATCAGGTCTTCTTACATTGACTTGTTCACAATTATTAAATAGGCCTTACTAACTAATGTCGGCCTTTATAACATGGAAAATATATTTAGGCCTTATTGACTAATATCGACCTTTATTACATGGAAAATATATTATATTCTATCTACGTGAGGGGTTAGGTCCCTAACATGCCCTCCCCCTTGAAAAAGAGCCTTGTCCTCAAGGCTTAAGATGAGGTAACTGCTGCAGAATGGTAGCCGGTTCCCAAGTGGCATCTTCTGGTGGAGTATCCTTTTAGTGAACCAAAACTTCCTTGATGGTGTGTTGACAGAGGCCACGCTTTCGCTGGTCCAAGATGGATTGTGGTTGCAACCAAATAGAACCTTCTTCATCCAACTCTGAAAGGCTGGTTTGGGTGTGGCATTTGGTGCCAATCACTTTCTTTAGGCATGAGACATAAAAAACAGGATGTAGCTTGGAGTGACCGGGCAAAGCTAACTGATAGGTCACTGGCCCCACGAGTTTGAGAATAGTATAAGGACCATAAAGTTTTGGTGCAAGTTTTTGACACTGCTAGGCTTTGAGCGAAGTCTGCTTGTATGGTTGGAGACAGAGAAACACCTGATCCCCTTCAACAAATTGACATTCAGAATGACCTTGATTTGCCTGTTGCTTCATGCAGTTTTGAGCCATTACCAAATTTTCTTTAAGAGTACAGAGAATGCTCATGCGAATGGTAAGATTGAGGTCAACCTCCTGAACCTTGAAGACATCTGGTATGTATGGGAGAACCGATGGTGGCTTCTGTTCGTAGACTGCTTCAAAAGGAGTCATGCGAGTGGCAGTATGGTAAGAGGTATTGTACCACCATTCAACTAGGGGTAACCACTAAACCTATTGATGTTGTCTGTCAGATACAAAACACCTCAAATATGTTTCCAAACACTTGTTGACCGCTTTTGTTTGACCATTCTTCCAGAGATGATAGACTGTGCTGAGATGCAATTGAGTTCCCTAGAGCCTGGGTAATTCTTGCCAGAAATTGCTGGTAAAAGTGGGATCATGGTCATAAACAATAGAATGAGGCATTCCATGGACTTTGAATATATTATCCATAAAAATTTGAGCCACTGTGGATGTTGTGAACGGGTGTTGAAGAGCACAAAAATGAGCATATTTGGAAAGATGGTCCACTACCACCATGATTACTGACTTTTTGCCTGATTTGGGTAAAGCCAACAATGAAATCCATAGAAATATCTGTTCAAATAGTAGGTGGAAGCAAAAGTGGTTGGAGTGTGCCCAGAGGTTTGACAATCTCTCCCTTATTGTGTTGACAGGTATCACATTCGATCACAAAGGTCTTGATGTCCTGTTTCATACCGTCCCAAAAGAAAGATCGTTTGACCGGTTCATAAGTTTTGGTAAAACTTGAATGGCCTATTGTAGGTGAAGCATGAAACTCAGAGAGCACCTTGGATTTAAGTGCCGACTATTTGCTTAAATACAAGCAACTGTTATAGCGAAACTCGTCATTGTGCCAAGGGTATCTTGGAGCATCTTGAGGATCCTGTTGAAGTTTTCAGATTAGGCCAGAAATTTTGGGGTCTTGCAACCATTCTTGTCGAACAACTTGAAGCTAGTCGGCGACAATGAATGAGAGCGAAAAGATGGACCCTTCGTCTTCATATTTTTTGGAAAGAGCATCAACCACCACATTTTCTTTGCCCTTCTTATAAACAATCTCATAATCATATCCAAACAACTTGGTCACCCATTTTTTTTTGCTCTGGGGATGAAATTCGTTGTTCCAGGAAGTACTTGAGGCTTTGATGTTGCATCTTAATTTGGAAGCGTTGTCCCAATAGATAAGGGTGCCAGAGATCCATTGCATGCAAAATATCCAACATTTTCTTTTCATAAATCAATTGGCCCAAATGTTGGTCTGACAACTATTCGCTGGTGAAAGCCAAAGGTCGTCCATCTTGCATGAGGATTACCCTAATTCCTCTCCCTGATGCATCACATTCCAGAACAAAGGTCTTGGTGAAGTCAGGTAGGGCCAGTACAGGAGTAGTGCACATAGCTTCTTTCAAGGCTTAGAAGGATTGGTCCGCTGCTGGAGTCCAACCGAAAGCATTCTTTTTAAGGAGAGCTGTGAGAGGAGCTGCAATTTTGCTATACTTTTGAACAAACTTGCGATAATAGCCCGTTAAACCCAGGAAACCACGCAGACTTTTAAGAGTTTTAGGGCGAGGTCAATTCTGCATAGCTTCAATTGTCTTGGGATCCACTCCGACACCATCCTTGCCAACAGTATGACCCAGGGACTCAACTTTAGAGGCACCAAAAGCACATTTAGACTGTTTGAGGAAAAGTTGGTGCTTGAAGAGGAGATGGAGAACTTTATCTACATGGGTGAGATGGGCTGGCCACGTTTTACTATATACGAGAATATCATCAAAGAAAACTAACACAAAGTGACGGAGGAAAGGACGAAAGACATGATTCATGAGACTTTGAAAAGTGGAGGGGGCATTACAGAGACCAAAGGGCATAACCAAGAACTCATAGTGGTCCTGATGAGTGCGAAATGCAGTCTTGGGGATGTCTTCCTCTTTCATACGTATCTGGTGGTAGCCTGAATAGAGGTCAAGTTTGGTAAAGTATTGAGTCCCACTGAGTTCATCCAGAAAGTCATCTATGACGGGAATGGGAAATTTGTCCTTGGTGGTAAGTTTGTCAAGGGCACGAAAATCGGGACACATGCACCAAGTGCCTTCCTTCTTTCCAAGAATAGGGGTTGGTACTGGGACGAATAGCACCTGCTTCTAACAATTCTCGAACAATTTTCTCAATTTCATTTTTTTGAGCAAAGGCATGACGATAAGGGCGAACATTGGGAGGAAGACTACTTGAGATTAAAGGAATGGAATGGTTATGGTCTTCGCGGGAGGGGGGAGGCCCTAGGGAGTTTGGAAAACAGTTGGATGGCGGGGAAGAATAACTTGAAGGTCGGGATGTACCGAGGGTGTCTCAACTGCTTGAATGGAATGGAGTTGGGCAATGATGCCATAATGACCTTTTTTGAGTAACTTTTCCATGCGGTGGGAACTGATGATCTCCCGGGACCCTGCTGTAATGCCTTGGAATTTATATTGTTGTCTTTTCTGTTGGAATTGCATGGTTAAATCCTTAAAATCCATGGTTACGGGGCCAATAGTGTGTAACCATTCAACACCAAGCACAATGTCACAACCACCCATGTCAATAGAAAACATGTGAGATTTCAGGTTATACTGACCAATTTGTAGGCGCACATTTTTACAATGCCCCCCACATTTCATGGAACCATCATTGGCAATCATGATTTGAAAATTGTTGACAACACAGATATAGCAATTGACCTCTTAACTAAGGCGACGATGAATGAAATTATGAGTGCTGCCACTGTCGACTAGGATGATGACTTTCCGGTGCTTAATGTAACCAATCAATTTGAGGGTTTTGGGAGTAGAAAAACCAGTGAGAGCATTTAGTGAAATCAATGGTTCAACTTTGGGAGGATCAGTGGGCGGCGAAAGATTATCTGTTTTGGGGAGCTCGGCTTCAGGAGAGACCTCAACATCTTCATCAAAAACATCCTCTGAAATGGCCATAAAGAGTTTCTGTTCTTTACACTTGTGCCCTAGAAAGTATTTGTCATCATAAATATGGAAGAGACCCTTGAGTTGGCGTTTAGCCATTTATGGCTGTGTTAATTTTTGGACCTTGAGAGGAGTGGCCTGAGGGGTAGGGGTGGTGGGTTTAGGGCGTGGAACAAAAGTGGTTTTTCTGCTTTGGGCCAAGATGACCTGTTGTGCCTCCTTGGCACGTTTAGTTGCTTCCAACCAAGTTTGGGGGCGAGCCATTATGACCTGAGTGCGGATTTCTTCCTTGAGGCCATTGATAAAACATTCCTTGAAAAAAACATTTGCCATGCCCTCCGTTCGGAAAGCCAAGTGCTCAAAGGTAGCAATAAAATCTTCCATTGTTCTAGACTGTTTCAACTTGGTCAAACGTCCTAAATGGCGGGTGTCCGTGTCAAAGTGTTCATACAACTCGGCAACAAACTGTGACCAACCAACATACCCTTGGCGTGAATTTCTATGCCATTGCCACCATTGCCATCGTTCCGGATCCAAATAGAGAATTCCATAACGAAGCTTGGTCAACTCATAAGTAATGCCATGCAGGGAGAAATAGTGTTCCATTTGAGTGACCCAGGATGTTGGATCCGAGCCATCAAATTTGTTCACATCAACTCTAGGAAGA
Source organism: Picea engelmannii (assembly GCA_009831015.1). Taxonomy (NCBI): domain Eukaryota; kingdom Viridiplantae; phylum Streptophyta; class Pinopsida; order Pinales; family Pinaceae; genus Picea; species Picea engelmannii. The sequence continues at coordinate 980,734 of ML776585.1, read as the reverse complement.
CAGGGGTCACGAGGTAGGGAGTTGGAATGAGAGTGCAGAGGTCGGCTGGAGTCAACATCTTCAGGATAGAGAGGTGAGTCGGAGGAGGAAGGACCTTGGAATTTGTTCATGAATTGTTGAAGAGCAGAATTGACTTCAACAATTTGGCTACCTAACTGTTCCTTGATGTAGTCCATTTTGGCATGAATGGCATAAATGTCCTTATTCACTTGGGCTTGAAGGGCAGTAAGGTCAGTGTTCAGTTTTTGATTGGTTTCTTCTTGGTGGGTGGGAGCGATGAGGGAAAGAGGGGTGGGTCCACGGACAAAAAAGCAGATAAGTGATATATACCACTACGATTAGGGAAACGAGAGAAAACCAATGTGATAAGTGGGAAATAAAGGTGCCGGGAAGGGTATGGGTCCACATGGTAAAAAAAGAGGTTTAAAATGATAGGTATCATAGTGATTAGGACGAAAAGAGGAATCCAAAGAGATAGGTCTCAAATAAGGGTGTTGGCCGGACCCAGACTCATTTTTTTATTTTTTATTTGTTTTGTTTACTCCTGCAGAGTTATACTCCGGCCTGAATAATACTGTAGTACCCAAATTCTAAATAGAAAAAAATTTGTAGGAATTTCACAACCAAAATACAGGAGGCAAGGTTGCGCGGCCAAAATATCCTTTCTGTTCCTTGTTTGAATGTTCCCCCTTGGTTAGGGGTTGCAGGGTGCCTATGGACAAGGGTTTGCCCTGTGCTATAGTTCTTTGATATACGTGCGGGGTCAAACAATAGTACTCGGCCCAATATTTCAGGGCACCAAGGAGGCTCGACCGTACCCTTAGCTGTACTACCCGATTACCCAGGTACTAGAGAGTATCTTCTCGAGTGTTGTTCCCGGTGGCACTATAGCAGTTAGGCGGCCAATCAATTGATCTAGGGTTGGTTTTAGGAGACCTAGGGGACTCCCTTTATACTTGTCAATGCGTGGGTGTGAAGGCTGTGTACAAATTCTAGCTCATGCAGTACTAGTCAAGGGGTACCAACATGGGTTAAAGAGGTTTCCAACAAGGGAGAAACTTTTGGTTTCTAGGAAATCTCATGAATACGTCAGTATCGCCTGTGTGTAGTTTTCCTCATCACAGTTTTACTCGCTGAACGACAAATCTCTGTGCTTTAAAGACGATAGTACATGTCTCTGCCCTGGGAATTTTTTTTACCCACAATTCCTGCCAAGGAAAGTGCTCTGATACCACTTGTAAAGTACTAGATGTAATATAATATGTAGAAACCTGAATATTCAACAGATATCAATGGAACAACACAATATTGAGAAGAGCAATACCAAAAATAATACCTTATTCAAAGAAAGCAATGTTCACTTGCCTTTTCCAGGGGGCAACCTCTAGCAGAGCAAAGCTCTATTACAATAATTCTCAAGACAAGCTTTCTCATGCCTCCTACTCTTATTTATACTAATTCTATCTTCTAAAGAACATTCTAGAGGAAGATCTTTCTAGAAGCAAATGCTTCTATTAGGTCTTCTTACATTGATTTGTTCACAATTATTAAATAGGCCTTACTAACTCATGTCGGCCTTTATTACATGGAAAATATATTTAGCCCTTATTAACTAATGTTGGCCTTTATTACATGGCAAATATATTATTCTATCTACGTGAGGGGTTAGGTCCCCTAACAATCTCAACTCCTAGCGGCTACCTCCCAGCTCCACGTCCTCTCTCCAAATCCTTGTTAGAATATTGTGCTTGTTTCATCATAGACAATGCTACACCATTGTCACCCAACCATAGGCACAAAGCCACCCTCGAGCACCTTAACCTTTGCTAGATAGAATGATTCTGGGAAGCCACACTAGAACCAACAGATAAACCAAGAGAGCGCACCTTCTCCAAGGTAGCGCACAAGTAAGAGTACCATAAAGGCTGAACAAGAGTGTGCTGCACCACTACAGCTGCTGCTGCTCCTCTTCCAGACTTGCGCACTACTTCTGCTGCTACTGCACTTCTAAGATATGGGCACCAACTGATTGAGTATGTGTTTTTCCAAATGAGCTAAAGCGCCTTCTATTTATACTAATTTGGCTAGGTGAACATGTGTCTCTTCAAGCAGGGTCGACCTGTCGTTTTCTGCATATAATACTTCAATATTACTTATTCTACTGAGCCGACTTATCTTCCAAGGCTTTCACACATTTGTTTAGGTTTTCTCTTGCTTTTGGAATATTCTGTTCTAGTCAAAGGTTTATCCATGGAGGTTAATACCTCCCACAGCTACCAAAACATCAACACTGCCTCTTAGCTAGGGAGGTATTTAACCATGATGTTCCCTTCTGGTCTTCATAGCCTTGCTCGCTATGCCATGATCCTCTTGTCATGGTTACACATACCATGCTATTGGTAGCATCATTACGTCACACATGGCTACACCCATGTGGCCCTGTCAATCTCCTTTAGGGGCCACAACTCGCAAGAGAACACTAGAGCTACACCTCGTAGTGTGTGTCACCATCATCGTCATGGGTTACACCCGCATGACGTGCTCACCCATGGCTACACCCATGTCGTGAGTATCATCATTATCCATCCATCTCACATGGCATGGGAAAGACCTACATGGTCTTGCAGGCCGGTAGCATCACTGGAGCTACACAGGCTATCTCATGATCACCTAGATCATATTACGAGCAACACCATCACAGCCATACAGGTTCTCGACTACGCCACTAGCGTACTAGATTGTCTCACTGGTGTAGCAACAACTCGGCATACCAGACCATCTCACTAGAGTAGTCTACAGCTCGATATAAAGCCTACAAATCAGCACAAGGCCTACAACTCGGCATGAAGCCTACAACTCGGCGCAAGGCCTGCAACTTGGCACGAAGCCTACAACTTGGCACAAATGCCTACAACTCGACACGAAGCCTACAACTTGGCATGAAACTTACAACTTGACACGAAGCCTACAACTCAGCATGAAGCCTACAACTCGACACAAGGCCTACAACCCGACACGAAGCCTACAACTCGACACAAAGGCCTACAACTTGGCATGAAGCCTACAAGATCCTTCTTTTCGAATTCTGCCATCAACTCCCTCTAATTGAGAGAATCCTTGAACCATGCTTCCATCTGCTGCATGCCCCTATGGATCCTGTAAAGTGTCACGAAACCTTGCTTCTTCCCGATCATTGACTCCCTCTGAAGTTTGACTCCCTCTGAGTCCTTTCAAGTCTTTCTTTTTGTGGTAACCTTCCCGGAATACGTAGGATAACCTGCTCGAAACAAGAACAACAAGAGAAAAAGTATTTCCAATATAATAGCATTTTATATAAGAAAATTTCAATTTCATGGTAATTCATTATAGCATTATCAAGGTGTCCTGCCTGAGAACAAGAACAAGAACAAGAGATATCTGCTAGAGGTGATGTTAGTTCATATTTTTCTTTTGTACTGGCGGAATCGACAACTTGGGCAGTTCTCCTACTCGCGTGACATGGGGTTGATTCCCGTCTGCTACCACTATAACCTCCAGGTGCGTCCACACAACTTGCAATCATGGGGCACGGGTAAATCAGGGTGAGAATCGAACATGAGACCTCCTTTACATATTTCCTTCCATTTACACGCCACTTGCCAGTCGGTCTACACCCCTGCAGGCTGCAGATGATGTTACTTCATATTGCAATTAAGTACAATAAGCATTTATTTTAATAATACATGCTTCTAAGTATTCATTTGTTCCTAGCATTAATAAAATCTAAAGGATTGCAATACTTAAGCAACAATAAAAATATCAAACCTGACATGCAAACCTGGAGTCTGGCTATTGTTCCGCTTGAGTTGCTTTTCTTTTGAGACAAGTATTCTTTCCAACCTAGAGAGTGTGTTGTTCCTCTGAATGTATTAGATCTGAGATCTTTCTGGCTCTACGATTGCTTCTTGGACAAAGATCCCTTCTCTTTCCAGAGATTTAGATTTGTAATAGGTGCTTTTTATTGTTTCTCCTACTCCACATTCATGTGCTTGGAAGCTCCAAAAATCAAAACTCTTCATCCTTTGACGTCTGCTCTTTAGTCTGTGGTTCCATAATTTTGCCCTTTGTTCTTTGCAAGGATGATGTCAATCCTTGTCTTCCATGCTCTACCAAGAGACCATGCTTCTGTTGCGCCACTCTGATTTTATGGAGGAAGTCATGACTGTCTTCGACTTCGACCTTGACCAATCAAACCTTGACTTTGACCAGTCAAACATTGACTTTGACCAATCAAACATTGACTTTGACCAGTCAAATGTTGACTTTGACCAAAAAATTCAACTTTGACGTTTTTGATGGTCGAGGGCACCAGGAGATGCGTTGGGTTAGGGCGCACTAGGATATCCAAGAATTATGCCAAACGCTTCACTTAAAGTGCCCGAACAATCAGGTTAGGGTTTGTTGCTGTTGCAAGATTAGAAACCCTAGCTGCAACTACAATTGTGCTACAACGAGCTTGATAGAGAGTTGTGGATCTATGTTCCAGTGGTTAGACTGTTCCGAAGGTGGGGTGGGCCCATAACCTGTTAGAATATTGTGCTCGTTTCACCATAGACAATGCTACACCATTGTCACCCAACCATAGGCACAAAGCCACCCTCGAGCTCCTTAACCTTTGCTAGATAGAATGATTCTAGGAAGCCACACTAGAACCAACAAATGAACCAAGAGAGCGCACCTTCTCCAAGGTAGCGCACAAGTAAGAGTACCAAAAAGGCTAAATAAGAGTGTGCTGCACCATTGCCGCTGCTGCTGCTCCTCTTCCAGACTTGCGCACTACTTCTGCTGCTACTGCACTTCGAAGATATGCGCACCAACTGATTGAGTGTGTGTTTTTCCAAATGAGCTAAAGCGCCTTCTATTTATACTAATCTGGCCAGGTGAACATGTGTCTCTTCAAGCAGGGCCGACCTGTCCTTTTTTGCATATAACAACTCAATATTACTTATTCTATTGAGCCGACTTGTCTTCCAGGGTTTTCACACATCTGTTTAGGTTTTCTCTTGCTTCCAGAATATTCTATTCTAGTCAAAGGTTTATCCGTGGAGGTTAATACCTCCCGCATCTACCAAAACATCAACACTCCTCACCTGGCAGTTTCACCCACAATTGGCTGCGACTCCTAATGACTGCGGTCTCTTCTTCACGCGTTGCTACAACGGCTGTGGGTAGTGAGTCCTCGACCTCTTCTCCTTTGCAGCGAGTCCCAGGGACTACTGCTTCTTCTCCTTTGCAACGCCCATGAGCTCGAGCACCAACACTCCTTTGTTGTGTTGAGTTTTGTTGTACTTCGGGCAGTGGTTCTCTTGTGGTTTTGAGCCTCTAACCACAAGAGGGAGATGTTGGTACCTTTGTATCTTGTACTTTATGTCTAATTTCACTTTGACTTAGGAGTTTTAAGTCAAAAGTGAAATTAGTCACTTTTAGCCAAAAGTGACAATTAATTCACAAAGTGGGTGAATTAATAGACATAAAGTGAACTTAGGGAACTTAACCCAATGTGGGTTTGTGAGTGAGATTATTGTGGGATGATCTCAACCTTTGATTAGATATGGCATGGGGAGATCCTAGCCATCCAAATATTAGGTATCCTTATGGAGGTTTAAGAGGGGCACATAGGTGCCTTGAAGGCTCATTCACTCTTATGTTCACTTGGCCAGTTTAAGAGGGAGCATGAGGATGAGGTTGGAAGCATTAGTTGAGGGAAGCTTGGGCGCCTCCTTCCATGGAGGGCTCATGGAGGCTTAGATCCTCAATTATTTGTGGTGGAGCTTCTTGCTTGGAGGAGGGCGCACTATAGGAGGAGGGTGCACTCATAGCAGTCACAAGCTACGGTTGGATGATCGCAGATCTGTTAGTTTCAGTGGAGAGGTAGCACACAAGAGCATCTTCGTGTGCAAGGGATTCTTCTTCAGAGCTACAGGGATCAAGGGCGCATTGTTTCAGTGGATAGAGTAACAAAGGGAGAGGGCGCACTAAGCTTGGGTGCATATCTCCTTGGATCCTTTGTCAAGGATCGAGAGGAGCTTGCTATGTATACAAGTTCCATTGTATTGTATTACTTGTTGTATCCTATGCTTTAGACATCACTTATATATACTTCCATTCCAAACTGGTTTTCCCCGGGGGGGTTTTTATCCAGGGTCATGTTGACAAAAAATATGTGTCCTAATTTCATGCATGCTTAGAGTTTAGATCAGCATTTCATAGTTGTAAAGAGAATAGGAGTGTTACTTGTTTTGAGTTACATTGCATGTGCTAACATTGGGTTACGAAAGCACTTGCAAGGGCACCTCAAAGAACACTTAACCATAAAAATTATGAGCAGAAAAGTATCTTGACTGTTTGCTGTTCTAAAACACAGCAAAACAGTTTTGGAGATTGAAATGTAGAGCTCATAACAGGCCAAGGACAAACCTGTTTGAGCAGCCTCATAGGACCTCAGTTTTCTTCATGGTATCAGAGCCCTTGGTGGCGAAGTTTTGCTGATTTTTTATAGCATCTTGTGGGCAGTTTCTTGATAGCTTGTCGGCAGATTTTTGGACAGCTAGTTGGCAGTGTTTGTGGCAGCTTGTTGGCAGATTTGTTGGACAGTTTGTAGGACTGTTTTTTTGAACATGTTTGGACAGCCTTACTTCCGCTTGTGTGTCAAGTGGTGAGGCTAAGTTCTTTTGCAGTTTTAGCATCAGTGTGAGCATCCGTGTGAGTTTTCAGTGGACAGTAATGTTGATGACTCAGATGAGGACGAAGGATAGGCTAGCAGGTGCTAGCAACTGGTTCCTTTGGAAGACCAGGATCATCTTTGTCCTTGAAGACCTCGAACTATGGGATATAGTTCAAGGCCCAATGGTTCTTCCTCCTGTCACTGCTCCCTTGTTGGTTGCAGATTTCAGGAAGAAGAAGAACAAGACAAAGAGGACTATTTGTGATGGGGTGAGAGACCACGTCATTCCGCATTTGACTGGTAAAGACTATGCATTTGAGATGTGGGATTCTTTATGCAAGCTTTACCAGAGTTCCAACCAGAACCAAAAGATGGTTCTGCAGGACAATCTTAGGAGCATTCAGATGCTCGATTCAGAGTCGGTCACTTCATACCTTGGCAGATTCACTCAGATCATAGATGAGTTAGCAGCAATCAGAGAGATTGTAGATCCAGACTTTATGGTCAGGACAATCTTAAACAACTTTTCCAAACCTTGGGGTTCATTTGTACGAGGCATTGTTGCCTGGGAGGTCATGCATACTAGGGAGAGGCTTTGGGACGACTATGTATAGGAGGAGCTGAGATGTAGCTCTGGATGTTCAGGACAACAACATACGCCTGAGGGGGATGGGGATATTGCTCTTTGGTCAAAGGGCAAGAAGAAGACTGGTGAGGGTGCTAGACAGGGTCCCAAGGGAGGGACCCAGCCACAGGAGAGTGGCAGTGGGCAGAAGGACATAAGCAAAGTGAGATGCTTTGCTTATGGTGAGATGGGGCACTATGATGGACAGTGTCCCAAGAGGAAGAAGAAGAAGCAGAGTGGTATGGTAGCGACAACCGAGGAGGAGGAGTTCGCTACTCAGTTTGAGAGGGAGTGTGCTTTTGTCAGTTGATTCACCATGCAACAGTAGGTGGGGAGACAGAGTTGAGGAGGACCCACTGACTTAGAGTATTGATTCAGAGGGAGCTCAAATTCAGCGTTCGTGGACACCATCTTCAAGGGTGACTAGTCCACCTGGGACAACTTCAGTCTCAAAGTTGTCGAGCAGACAGACAGTTGGTGCATAGGCTTCAGAGCATCAGAGATTGATGACAGTGAGTAGGGTGCCAGAGAGGTCTGACTCTCACATGGCCATGGAGACGGGTAGATATGGTTCAGGATCCACTTCAGGTGGAGGTCACTTGGTGAGAGGCCAAGTTGAGGATCTTGGTGAGTTACCAAGATCCAGACACCCTTGGTGAGATGCCAAGAGATGAGGATCTTGGTGAGATGGCAAGACCTAGAGATTCTTGGTGAAATACCAAGAGATCTGACTCATTTGCATGCCATGAGTAGAGACCTTGGTGGGAGACCAAGGAGAGGATCTTGGTGAGATGCCAAGACCTAGAGACCTTTGGTGAGATGTTGAGGGAGAGATCTTTGGTGAGATGCCAAGATCTAGGTGATCTCAGGTAGGTGGAGATGGACTTACATCTAGAGATCAAGCAGGTTGACAGATTAGTGTCAAGGTAGGTTGAGCAGATCATTGTTAGGACAGGTCGAGCAAATTAGAGATAGAGGCCACTTTGATGAGAGGGTACAACCATACTCACCTAGGCCTTGCCAAGAGGCAAGAAAGTCCACAGCTGGGACGAGATTGATTGGTGAAAAACACTTTCCTCGGTAAGAGGGAGTGTTGAGTTTTGGTTTACCTCGGGAAGTGGTTCCTGTGTGGTTTTGAGCCTCTAACCACAAGAGGCAGATGTTGGTACTTTTGTACCTTGTACTTTATGTCTAATTTCACTTTGACTTGGGAGTTTTAAGTCAAAAGTGAAATTAGTCACTTTTAACCAGAAGTGAAATTAGTCACTTTTAACCAAAAGTGACAATTAATTCACAAAGTGGGTGGATTAATAGACATAAAGTGAACTTAACCCAAAGTGGGTTTGTGAGTGAGATTATTGTGGGATGATCTCAACCTTTGATTAGAGATGGCATGGGGAGATCCTAGCCATCCAAATCTTAGGTATCCTTATGGAGGTTTAAGAGGGGTGCATAGGTGCCTTGGAGGCTCATTTACTCTTATGTTCACTTGGAGAGTTTGAGAGGGAGTATGAGGATGAGGTTGGAAGCATTAGTTGAGGGAAGCTTGGGCGTCTCCTTCCATGGAGGGCTCAAGGAGGCTTAAACCCTCAATTATTTGTGGTGGAGCTTATTGCTTGGAGGAGGGCGCACTATAGGAGGAGGGTGCACTCATAGCAGGCACAAGCTACGGTTGGACTATCACATATTCGTCAGTTTCAGTGGAGAGGTAGCACACAAGAGCATCTTCGTGTGCAAGGGATTCTTCTTCAGAGATACAGGGATCAAGGGCGCATTGTTTCAGTGGATAGAGCAACAAAGGGAGAGGGCACACTAAGCTTGGGCGTGTATCTCCTTGGATCCTTTGGCAAGGCTCGAGAGGAGCTTGTTATGTATACAAGTTCCATTGTATTGTATTACTTGTTGCATCCTATGCTTTAGACATCACTTATATATACTTCCATTCCAAACTGGTTTTCCCCGGGGGGGTTTTATCCAAGGTCACGTTGACCAAAAATATTTGTGTCCTAATTTTGTGCATGCTTAGAGTTTAGATCAACATTTCATAGTTGTAAAGAGTAGAGGAGTGTTACTTGTTTTGAGTTATATTGCATGTGCTAACATTGGGTTACGAAAACACTTGCAAGGGAACCTCAAAGAACACTTAACCATAAAACCTATGAGTAGAAAAGTATCTTGATTGTTTGCTATCCCTAAGCGCAACAAAGTACAGTTTTGGAGATTGAAACTTAGAGCTCATAACAGGCCAAGGACAGACCTTTTTGAGCAGCCTCATAGGACCCCAGTTTTCTTCATGTTGATCGGCTCCTTGGCGACACCCATTGCCCAGTTGCAAATGCTCTTGAAGCCGACAACCAACTGTGGCCTGATCCTTTGTTGTCTGCACCTATGTTTGTGTTACATCCCGGTGGTTGGTTGCTCCTCAGCCGCTACTTACAGCTTCATGGCTAGCTGCTTGCTGGCTCGATCTCTCTCCCAATCGTCACCTCAGCAACCTCAGCTCGCGGATTGCTACCTCACGTGCCCGGTTTGCAATCCACACACGTATGGGCCTGTATGTTGTACAACCCATACGATGGCTGTATGGCGGCTATACGACTTATCCTCCTTTTTTTAATTTTTATTTTGTTTATGGGTTTAGCTTTTTACCCTACAACCTGCAAAAACTAAAAAAAGTTTCCGTGTTGCAAAATAATTATGCTTGTGTTCCCGATTCCTCTTCAAAAGCCTGGCTCTGATACCATGTTAAATTTTTTGTTAACCCAACACTCAAGAATTAATTCGTAGCAAGCCCTTGCTTCAATAAATTTATTAAGCAGATTTAATTGAAAAAACACACGACTGAGTTATAATCAAAACATTTACAGCGGAAGCAAACACTGGAAACCAAACACATTGCACATGAAATTTCTGGGTAAAAACCCTTGGAAAAACCCCGAAGGGAAAGCCAATACGTGCGCTGATTTTATTAATATAAAATCCTGGGCTCCCGTCTTGGGATAATAGCCCATCTGAGGAAAATACAAACCAACAAAATAGCCTAGCCTATCACACTTGGTTGCTACACCTTTGCCCCTTTCCTTGGACCTTGCCCCTGCACACTTGGATGGAAGTCCTTTTCCACCCACTCAATGGGATCTCACTCACTCATGCTGTGTGTGTCTACTCCTCTCACTTAGGCTGCCTTTTATAACCTTGAGTTTACCCTAAATCCAAAACCCTGGATCTCCAAAGTGATCAAAGGCTGAGATTAAATCTCACCTTCACTTTATATTGAACGACTAGAATTTAATTTAACTCACTAATGCCAAATACTTAGGTATTTAATTAAATTAAATTGACATTAATTACAAAAGTACATTCACTTTAATAAAGTGAATCTTCTAAGTCTTGATAGGCATTACAAACGACTCCCATGTCTTAGACACAAATCAATGTGGAAGTACCTGTCCGATGCTACATACATCAACAACAGTTACACATGGGATCCTAGTTACTTAGATTACTTTAATGTTGCAATCAATACCCATACAAGGGACCTTGGTCTATGGATGAGCCCCTTCTGGACACACTTCTTAGACCACTTCACTCAACATTGAGGTCGACAATTGCACATGGGACCCTAGTTTATGGATGTACATCATATATACAGTTGTTGAAGACAACACTTCTCAAAGGGGGATGGAATGCTAGGATCCTCCCTAGGGGTGTAATAGGGGCATATGGGCCCATCAGAGTAAATAGTAGGATAAGTATGGTGGCCATTTAATGTAATGTGGACTAGGTCCAGAATGTTAGTTATTATTAAATAAGGCCACATTAGGTAGTTAGCATTAATAGGTCCACAATGTTATTTATTATTAAGGCTCTATTAGGTAGTTAGCATTTAATAGCTCCATAATGTTATTTATTATTAAATAAGCCCCCATTAGGTTGTTAGCATTTAATAGGTCCACAATGTTAGTTATTATTAAGCAGGGCCCATTACATTTATTAAATGCTAACTATCTAATGAGACCTTACACGCCTATAGATGATTCCAATATTCCACTCCCCTTGAGAAGCATTGTCGTCAATGCTTGTGCATATCATATACGTCCACAAACCAGGGTCCCATGTACAGGTGTTGTCCTCAATGTTGAGAGTGAAGTGGTCCAAGAAGTGTGTCCATAAGGGCTCATTCATAGGCTAGGGTCCCATGTTAAACATCTTTATTCCAAACCTTAATGACTTTCATCGATGTTTGAAATAATGATAGGAAGCGTGATCTCATTATTCATGTTGTGCTTGTACATTAACTATAGGATCATAGCTTTACTTTCCATGGTTGGAAGCCTAATTTTTAAGAGGACAGGATATGGTGTATTACACTTACACTTAAAGGTTATTTATTATAATTTACTTTTGGATTTGCTTGATTTTCCTCGAAGTTTCCCTAGAGATACTTCAGCCCCAAAACCTCATAGACATGTAGAATGATTGGGTTAGGATATGGAAGAGGACCTTCTTTTTTTCCAAAACCAAAATTTTCATCTTCACAATTTTTCTCAAGACCAAAATATTGTAGTGAACCTTGGTAGATAAAAGATAGAAGATAAACCCTTCACTTGAGAATAACAAAATACATCCACACGATAAACAACACAAGAATATAGAGTGAACCCTTAAAGTAGAGTAACACCATCAAATACTCCTTATGAAAGGAGTCACTCCACAAGCCATGCTTGCCACAATACAATACTCAAAGTATCTAATACAATGATATTTGTGTATATATACTTTTTCATGAATATTCCTTGGGGTCTATGCCAACTACACCTCATTATAATAATAATAATAATAATAATAATAATCTATTTTTAAGGTCACGGCCAAGCCAGCACACCAAATTGGTGTATGAGATCCCCTTGTTTGTGGGACAAGGGACCCCCCTCTGCCCAACGATTTGACTGGTAAAGTCTACGAAGGTATACATACCCAACCCCCCTCTGGATTTGAACATGTGACCTCTTAAGAGGAAACACATGTTCTTAACCATTAGGCCCATCTAACTACCCAATGGGCCTATTTATGGCCACATTACATAAATTATTCTCCTTGGGTACCTCCTTAGGTACCCCATATTATCATTCTTCGATACATTAATCCCCCTTCACATGTTTCATCCTCAAAACATGAGTGTAAACGATATAATATGATATGCTAAGCAAGGTAGTCAACTGGGACCAAGTATGAGTATCCATCCATCCTAGTGAAATGTGGACATGGGGTCCAACTATTGCTCGACCACCTGATATTGAGTATGGTCACTCCTTGGGTGTCCTTATAAGTATCTTTTACGGAAGGATGAACTCTTGTTCACTTGCCTCTCTTGAGGTGGCAACATCTTAATGAACTAAGCTCCAATACAACAATATTCTCATACATGCTCAATAATGAGGACTCCATCCTTATTTATAGCTACTAAATCCTAACTACCTAGTGGACCTTCTTTAATGGGACCACATTATATTTATTAAATGCTAATGACCTAATGGGGCCTTATTTAATGAAAACTAACATTGTGGATTTAGTCCACATTACATTAAATGGCCACCACACTCATCATATTCTTAACTCTAATGGGCCCATAGGCCTCTCTTTTTGAGATTCCATCGAGCATGGGTCCTTAAAGTTCTTCAAGATGTGAACTTAATATTGATTTACCTTGTGATCTGATAGTCCTATCCATGAGATAAATAATTTGGACTTAGTTTGACATTGGGCTTTTGTGCTATTTTCTTCATTCCTCTTGGAGATAGCGACTACTACACATGACCCATGATAGCTCATTATTTGCCTGAGAACTCAGAGCCAACATTCCAGAGTAATGGTGGTCACTTTTAGTGAAACTAGGGAACATTTATTTCGGGAGTTTTTGCAGTGAAGGACTCTACATGAGATCGCAGTACGACTTAGCAAATAAATAATATTTAGTCAAAAGAATCCTGTAGTAAGGTTCAATGCACAGATTTGTGAACAAAGAGTGCTCCTTTATTCCAAATCTTAAATATCTACATGATCGGATGGAGGGATATGCCATGGCCCATAAGGTGCCCCTCCGTTGCTTCTGTGGAGCTCCTTGCTCTTTCTTCAATCAATTACCCTCTTTTTGAACTTTATATCCCTTATTCTTGTAATGTATTCCCTCCTTATACATGTAGTGTTACAGTTATCAAACATAGATACATACTCCTTGAAATGATGGTTTTCTTTTTGGATTCTCATTCTTTGTAACATATGTAATGACTGTGTCAAGATATCGTTGACACTTACAGGGAGGCTAGCACTCACTACAAGCCTAAAATTACGAGCTCATGAGAAATCTCTTAATCTAGTTGACATGTAGAGCATTTTAAACTATTTAATTTTTTTTCCATACAACCAGAAATGGCCCCAAAGTCACTAATTTTGGATGATGAGCTCAAATGATGCATTGACAAATTGACGATATGTTGCAAAGCACCCATAATGGGGAGCTGAACCTTAGATTCTCATCCAGAGGCCTTATCCATTGGGCAATGGAGTTATAATATTCAAACCAACAAAACAGGTCCCTAAGTGAGGCCTTCAAGGCCCCCCTGCTTAGGAGCCCCCCCTTCTAGCGCCAATTGTTGACTGGGTTGGATGGCACAATCTTCAACCAACATCTATCTTAAAAAAACCTGTAAGGATGAGTTCTTGAGCTGTCGTGAGCATTGTCCCTAAACTATCACGAGCCAATGTCGCCAACAATTGTCAAATAAACAAAACAATATTCAGCAAAATCAAAGTTTAAATTATGCTAACATCTAATATTAACTATAGTACGAACTTCTGATTGATTAAGTAAATCACATTAGATATCAGATATCAATAGTGCAAAGCTACCCACAAAGCTAGCGTTGCTTGAGGCATGCAAGTGAAATTACATCTGCTAATTTTATTAGTATGCCCAGAGGATTTCCTCACACAGAGCCCAGGAGATCAACAACACATCCTCACCAAGATAGTAAAAACTTATGTCGATTATGGACATGCAAACTACCTTGAATGTCCCTGTCCGACTTCTCAAATTAGTATCACGCACAAAATCGAAGCATAACTCCATACAACCAACAAAACTGCCATCTGAGCAAGAGGATAATTACACTTGACACTTGAAAGATAATTGCACTTGACACTTGAAACTGATGCATCATTCACATCTCATTCTATTGGAAGCGTAATAGTCTTTGATTAGCCAAATGCCTTCGCCACTTTTGGGAACTGATGTAGGGTTTGATCACTTATTCACTTACGAGTGTTTGCATCATTTAATCAAGCACTGTTTTGTCTTATGGATATAAATCCATATGACACAACACAAGTAAGATACGAGGATGGGTAGCCTGTCGATCCACATCAACTTTCATAGTCTTTGCTCATTAGCATCTCACAAACAACCAAACTCTTTAGTTCTCTTCCTTCCCTGATTTATTGCTCTCTGTATTAGTTCCTTTTCAATTTTTTTTAAGACTTACTTTATGCTTATCTTCCTCTTTCTAATTATCTTCATTGATTCCCCTTCCGTCATATATTTTTGTCAATTTTATATCATACCTTTATAATATCATATAAATTTTATTTCTTATTCTATTCAAATATTCTATTATATTTAATATTAATTCTTATTAGCTTACTAATACCCTGTTGCTTTCCAAACAATTTTTTTTTAGCTCTTATCCATAATTTTTGAATTAAAAATGATTTTCTCATCAACTTCACACTTTTTCCTATTTTTGAAAGATTAACTATATTCTATAATTAATAAGTATTCATTTTTTGTTTGATCAGATTCTCATCTCTTATTTATTTTTCTCTCTCTCTCTATTAATTCATTTTCAAACTTTAAGATTTTACTTTGTCTATCTTCCCCTTTCTGATTATTTTCATTATTCCCCCTTCCTATATATCTTTATCAATTCTATATTATGCCCATTTTCTTCCTTTCCAATATCATTTTTAATTTTATTTCCTCTATTCTATTCAAATATTATATTATATTTAATATTATTTCTAATTTTTTTTCAAACATTTTTTTTATATCTTATCCATCATTTTCAAATCATTTTTTTATTTAACTTCACCTTTTTCATTTTTTTTGAGAATATATCCCAGGGAAATCCACTGCGTACTTCCCCTCATTTTGAGGATAGTACCCAAGGTCACTCGATTCCACATAAGCTTGAGGCTTTGTCAACATAGGGCTCAAGACCATTACAATGATATACTCATTAAGAGCTCAACATGTCACTTGTGGGAATTGAACCTGGGTAGGGAGGATAACAATCATTCCTCCCAACCACCCGAGCTAGACCCGATTGACGATACCTTTTTCATTTTTTAGAAAGATTAACTATATATTTTAAATTTATTGTCTTACCAAACCTTGTCATCTCTGGTAATATAAATGTTATTAATCTGATTGGTGGTTACTCTTCTCTATTATTCTAAGCCTCTATTTGATCTCTTGATGATGGGTAGAGTGTTCAATCAAAATGTTATTTTTTAATGAACATTTCCAAACTAAAACACAATTTTTACAAACAAATTCTACCACAAAAAAAATCTTGTAAATAAGTTGTGGTGATTCCTCTCACTAGAATCAATTGGTGAATATGTTTGTCTTAATAAAATTTGAACAACATTTTGCTTTATGATGTGAACATTAATGAATCTGCCATGCAAGAGGTGAGGTGAGGTCCTTGGGGGATCTTCTTGGAGGTTGTCATATTGAAAGAATTTCTATCCAAACTTATCTTTGACACATGATATTCGAGATCTCACAACGCATTTGGGTTTTCAAAGATATTGCACATTAAATCACATATTCTCTCCTTGGGGGAAGGTGGCGTTAGTTTACTTGTTGTGTGAGTGTTTGATTCCTATAGTGAGTGGGTGCATCAATGGTGGAGAGTTTCATGAGGGCGTTTTGCTTGATAGCCTACTTTTCATCATTTTTGTTACTTGGAGTAGGAGGGTGCACTTGTTCCATAAAAATATGTAGTGTTGCATAGAATATGTGGAGTGGGTGAGTTAGCACTTGTGGGTGCATAAAAAATGTGTTTCATAAAATGTGGAGTGGGTGAGTTGGCACTTGTGGGCAGGTGCCTATTTACTTGATATATGTAGAGTGCTCCACTTGTGGATTCATTCTCCATTTGTGCATCTCGTTGAGGGTTAGGGTTTTACTTTACTTGTAACTCACTAATTCTCTTACTTTATAAAAGGTAGGAGGAACACTTCATTTCATAACATTATCATTATGCTTGATGAAAGCTATACAAGAGAAATGCGAGAAGAAGTTGCAATAGATAGGGTTTTCTATTTGCTTGTTTCTCTTCATGAGCTTGAGAGAAGCTATATTGGTTGTGCATTGTAAGCGTGGGAGAAGTTGGTTTGTTATTTGAGTTTTTCATTTAGATTGTAGGAGACACTGATTTGCTGTAATGTAATCATCTTTCATGTGTAATAGAAAGATATGTGGTTGCTGTTCGAAATTTGTATGCACATACAATTTTATAGATACGATTTCTGGGTGTTTTAGTTGCTGATTTATTATGCTCACATGATGAACAATCGAGCTGATGTTGAGCTGAGTTAGCATGCTTTAATTTGTATTTTTAGATTTGATTGATGTTGCGTTGGTGTTGAGCAAATGTGATTTTCAGATCTGATTTTTTGTTTGATCTAACCCTAGTCGTTGTTGAAATGATCTAACCATTTGACATATTGTGTCTTCACTCTTGAATGTTACCTTCGTAGTTTTGTTGGTTGCTGATCTAAAATTTTAGCAGGGTTTCTGGAAATCACAATTCAACAGTAGGGTTGAAACTTCTATGGTGTAGATCTGCGACCTTATGAGGTGAGAATACTAGAGCGGTAATGCTGAAATTTTGGGCACTGTGAATAGAAGATTTCAGCGAGTGTGATGTTTAGAAAGCTCCATTGATTAGCACCGATCCACACCTCTGAGAGTCGCCAGGACCTATGAGGGATATGTGTGTGTGTGATGTTGTAGATGTTCCAATGATTGGAGTGTGGTTTGTTAAGAACAAGAGGGGTGAGTTTAACTTGTAATAGGTTGATGCTTTAGTCAATATGTTTTGATTCAAGGGGTTGTAGGAATGACATACTTGTTTGGTCTTAGAGATGTGATCCACTAGAAGGAGCTTCCAACTTTACCCCTTGGAAGTACAAGATACATATGTTTATGGAAGAGATGGATCTTTGGAGCACAGTCCAAGGCAAAACTATAGTTCCTACCAATACTCAATAGTGGTCTCAATAAAAGAAGAGTGTCGGATTATTTTGGATTTTGTGAAGTAGGTAAATTGATGAAGAAGATGTATAATCGTTTGGTTCTTGATAGTGGCAAGTCATTTGCATCGTGGCACATGCACTTTGGTTACTTGCACTATGGATTTCTTCCACTCTTGAAAAATACGGTGTAGAGATTACCAAAATTTAAGGTATAGTAGATCAGAGAGTGTAATGGATGTGCACTTGACAAACATTCAAACATTGTTTTTTCAAGCACTGAGCATAGGCCAAGAGAGATTCTTGATTTGATACATCCAAAGGTGTGTGGGTTGATGTCTTTTTTTTTATCATTAATTAGTATTCTTTATTTTGTTTCCTTCATTGACGATTCCTCTCACAAAACTTGGATTATTTTATAAAGACTAAGGATGAAGTGCTCAACAAGTTCACATAATTCAAAGGCTTGGTTGAAAATTAGACACTGAAGAAGATTAGACAGGGAAGAAGATCAAAGTGCCTAGATTTGATAATGGAGGAGAGAATACTTTTAAGGCTATGCTCTATCTTGCCAACTAGTATGAGTTATCTTTATGTCTATAAAAAATAGGTGCTTGGTGAGATTGTACACACTTAGATCTATGGTTCTCACCTTTATGTTGGTGAAATTTGTGTTGAGCCTAGCCAATATCCTTTGGTTCTTGAGTATCTGCTTGATAGACTCCTTTTAGCTCTCTAAATTGGTCTTGCCTTAAAAATGGTAGTGTTGGATTATTTTAGATCTAGCAAACATAGTGATAGATCAAGATCCATTTGCAAAGGAGTTGTGTCCATGTGGCTAAGGATGGAGAGACCCATATCCGGGTGATGGAGGTGGTGCAACAAGATCACGCATGCTTGATTAATTAATATGTATCTACTTTCTTCCCCCCCAATTCCTTGTTTTATTCTTATGCATATTTGTTTATTAAGATCTAGGAATTAGTTGTGAAATACTTAATCTAAAAGTGATTTAGATCTATCGTTTTTTTAATTTGCTTGGAGTAGGGAAGGCTGTGTACTTGTTTGTGAGTAGTTCTATAAAAGAAATCATAATTGAAGACTCTTAGATCGAAATTGTTCACATGGATCTACATTAGTCATTGGTAATAAGTTATGTCACTCTCCCTTTCCTCTACATTTTATATCATAAAACATTAGATCTAGGAAAGTAAGTTAGTAATTTATTAGTTGTCTTTTGATGCCATTTGTAGTGAAGCAAGGCTCAAGAGGGCATTGACAATGCCTTACAACCCGCAATGGATAAGGTTTGTAGAGAGAAAGAATAGATCCATCATCGACACTGGGAAGGCCATGATCCATGACATGGATTTTCCTACGTGTTTTTGGGAAAGGGTGTGGAATACCACATGTTATATTTTGAATCTTTGACATTATAAGGTCTTCAAGGAAAAAACAACGAAGGAGGCATTTATTGGTGAGAAACTTGAGGTTTCACATTTTTCGTGTTTTTGGTTTTCTAATATACTTTCACGTTCTCGATGAAGAAAGGACTAAGCTTGAACCCTATAGTACCAAGAACATTTTTGTTGGATATAATTAGACATCTAAGGCTTACTAGATCTACATTCCAATGTATTGGAAGATCGTGGTAAGTAGGGATGTGAAGTTTGATAAGGATGGATGGTCCTCAAGATCACATGAGCATCCTCCAGTGGTTGAAGAAGGTAAAAGCTTGATGACTAGAATTTGATTTGAAATTAAAAGAGAAATTAGATGTAGACTAAAAGATCCTAGCCAAGGGAAGGAAGGGAAGGAGTCCTTGTTACCTTCCAATTTAGTTAGAAAGTTGAGATGGCTTACCTAGACATTGTAGGATGCACAAACGAGTGGGAGCACCTAAATATATATTTCGAGTGAGTAATCCTTCTAAGATGTTTTTGACTCATGTTGCGTTAATGGCTTCTATTCTTGTGATAGAGCCCTTCCACCCATGAGGAAGCAACTGAAGAATAGGTATGGTGGGATGCGATGATGGAGGGGTATGATTATCATTTGAGACAATTTTAAAAACTAACGTGGAAGGTGATGACCGGTTCCAAACATGTAGTTGATGGGAGCATTGAAGGCTACAAGTCCATCTTTGTCACCAAAGGATTTTCTCAAAATGATGGAGTTGACCTTGATGATAATTTTGTTTTAATTGCCATAGGTTTTGAGGTGCGTGGGCGAGATACCCTTGTTTGTATGATGATGTAGACCCTTTATGGAATGATGCATGCCCCATGAGCTTGGTATTTTAGGATTGGCGAATTTTTGCTTAAGTTGGGCTTTCTAAGATTGGTGTAGATTTTAATTTTTGTTTTTTTAATAGATTTTATACACTTATTTGGGTCCTTTAAGTAGTTAATTTTACCACTGCAGGAAGTTTTGAATAACTTATGTTGTGGTGTGAGAAGAAATTGGCCCATGAGTTTGAAATAAAGAACATTGGAGTTTGATAGGTTGTTGAGGATTTCTTCCTCGAATAATGGAAGTACTCCTTGTAGGTTCGAAAGGGAGTTTAGAGTTCAGAAGGGAGCAGTGGTCTTGGTTCACATTCCTTTAGATGCACAGGTGGCCAAGATTTTAATGAAGCTTATACCAGAGGGATGTTTGAGATGCTGAGAGAGCATCTTGGTTTGATGAGGAACATTTCCTCATAAAAGAATGTTGGTCTATTAGTTGTTTGGAGAGTGTTCGAATCTCGTTGTGAGTGGGCACATTAGTGGGAGGGAGTTTCATGAGGGTGTTTTGCCTCATAGCCCACTTTTATACAACCTAAGTGGGTCTAATGGTTAAGAACTTGTGCGTTATCTTTGGAGGTCATTAGTTCGAATCTAGAGAGGGGTAGGGCACGTACACCTTCGTAGACTAAGTTGTGAAATCCTTGTGTAGAGGGGGTTCCTTAAACAAGGGGGTCTCATTCGTCAATTTGGCATCTGGCTAGGTCGCGACCTTAGATTAGATATTATTATTATTATTTATTTATTTTGTCACTTGCACTGCGAGGGTGCACTTGTTGCATAAAAATATCTAGTGTTTGCATAAATATGTGGAGTGGGTGTGTTGGCACACATAAAAATGTGGTGTTGCAGAAAATGTGGATTTGGTGAGTTGGCACTTGTGGGCTTGTTTCTACCTAGTTGGCACATATCGAGTGCTCCACTTGTGGATCTAGTCTAGGGTTAGGGTTGTACCCAACTTGTAACTCACTCATCTTCTTACTCTATACAATAAAGGAGGAGCACATCGCTTCATAACATTATTAGACTACTTGATGAGAGTTAGAGAAGAGTAATGTGAGGAGCTGACACTTGCGAGCATGTACCTACCTGCTTGGCACATGCAAAGTGCTGTACTTGTGGATGTATTCTTCATTTGTGGACCTAGTCTAGGGTTAGGGTTTTGCTTTACTTGTATCTCGCTCATTTCTCACTCAATCTCTTACTCTATAAAATGGAGGATCACATCACTTCATAACATTATTAGCTTGCTTGATGAGAACTAGAGAAGAGTAATGCACATGGAGGTTGTAATAGCTAGGGTTTGCTATGTGCTTGTTTTGCTTCATGAGTTTGAAAAAAGTTGTTGGTTTTGCATTTGTAGATTGAGAGACACTAATTTATTGTTTGGGTTTTGCATTTGCAGCTCATGAGACATTGAATTGTTGTAATGTAATCATATTTCATGTGTAGTAGAAATAGAGATGTGTAATAAATAATGGAGTTGATGCTTAGGTGATTTAACATGCTTTAATTTATATTTGAAGTGTTGATTTATGTTGCATTGGTGTCAAGGAAATGCAATTTTTTAGTAGATCTAACCCTACTGGTTGATGAAATGATCTAATTGTTTGACTTGTGATGTCTACACTTCTAAATGTTGCCCTGATGATTTTGTTGATTGTAGATCTAGGGTTTTGATGAGTGTTTATGGAAAAATTAGATTCAACATTAGGGATGAAACTTTTATCATGCAAACTGTGGCCTTATGAGGTGAGAATTTAACATGTAGCACAATCAAGCATGGTGATGTTGATGAATCTTTTTTCATTTGAACTAAGCTTCCTCTTTTTGGATGAGGCTAATGTGCCTAGATTAGCATTATGGGGGATCTATGAACACCATCTAATTTGGTTTCTCTTTGGATAAGCAACCGTGAATGTGGGGTATTTATTCCACCAAAGTTGCTTAGAGCTTGCTCCTATCTCCAACAAATGTTGTGTGCATTGGGGTGCATCCCAAGCTTGAGCACATTCATGCCATTTGGTAGGAATTGAACTTTGGCAAGGGCTATATTTTATACCCGCTTTCACCAACTTATCAAGCCATTGTTGGCTATGTTGATTGATCTCAAGGGGCTCGTACATTTGGACGACCCCTTTTTTATTTTTGCGACAATGCTAGGGTATCTTCAATATTACTTGAACAAACCCACAAACTTGACATGGATAACAATAAAGTCAATTCATTGCGTACCTTTCCAAGTGTTAGAGCCTTTCATGGTTGGTAATTGTAAGGAAGACAAAACCTCCGCATGTCTTTAGTACCATTGCCTATTGAATTTGACAAAGAGAGGATGCGTGTGTACCACACCATGTCTCATGTTGATTAAGTATTGTCGTTGAGTAGTTTGGTGGGAGAATGATATTACTCACTAAGAAAGAGAGTATTACTCAAAATCCACACAAATTGATGAATTTTGTGAACAATAGAGGCAACCTTCATGTTCACATTATTAAACCAAATGATATATATGTATCTCGATGTACGAACCTACTTAAAGCAAGTGCATGATAACAAACCCACCAACAAAGAGATATTGTTTTGTGTACTCTCCTTTGAAGTTGTGGGGTTGGAAGAGAAAAAGACACAAAACACACCCTCTCCTTAAAAGATTCCATTAAGCATGGGTCCATTAGGTTCTTCACGATGCAAACTTAATATTGTTTTTCCATGCGAGGACTTACCAGGTTCAATATGTGATTAATTAATATGAGTCTTAGTTTGGCATTGGGCTTTTGTGCCATTTTCTTCATCCCTCTTGCATATAGAAATTGCTACATGCAATCCATGAGAGCCCATTAATTGCTCTAGAACTGAAAGCCAATGTTAAAGAGTAATGGTGGTCATCTCGCTTTTATTGAAACCAGACAACATTTGCTTCATGAGTTTTGTGTAGAGAATGATTCTACACGAGATCACACTACAACTTCACAAAGAAGTAATGTTTAGTAAAAAAAAAACATGAAGAAAGGTTCTATGCACAAATATGTAAATAAAGAGCGCTCATTTATTCTAAATCTTAAACATTCATATGATTGGATAGAGGGGTATGCCATAAGGCACCCCCTCCATCACTTCTATTGAGCTCCTTTTTCTTTCTTGATCCAACTACTCCCTTTTTGAACCCTGGGTCCCTTATTCTTGGGTTGTATTTTCACCTTTATCCATGCAATACAACAATTATTGAAAATAGATAGAATACCTTCTGCTATGATGGTTTTCTTTTTGTATTTTCATTCTTTGTAACATAGTTTATGATTGAGTGTTTCAAGATGTTATTGACACTTGCAGGGAAGCTAACACCCACTATAGGCCTAAAATTATGGAGCTCATAAGAAATCTCTTAATACAATCGACATGCAAAGTATTTAAAAAAAATCAAAATTTTTCCATATGACCATAAATGGCCCCAAAATCATAAATTTTGCATAAGGTCAAAATGATGTGTCAACAATCCCCTCTTCCCCCTTCTTTTGAAAAGATGTCTTTTTAATTCTTCCTCTCCGAAGATCAAATTATGTTTCATATTAATTTTCTAATACTTCAAGATCGAAGCATTTATGGGGTTGACTTGTACCTATTGTATGTTAGTAATTATTATTATGGTCTACATTTCATTAATCATATGAATTATGACCCATCATTGTATAAATGGCAGTCCATTTCACTGAAATCACTCATCAATATATCAATTTATTTGTTATTTGAAGATGCTAATTACACACATCAATATATCAGTCGAAGATGTTGATTACACACTTGCATTCACTTCCTTTTGTTTCAATATGGCTCCTATGTTTGGCATATGGCATTAACTAAATCAAATAGATCTTACCCTCTTTTCTCCTTAAAATCTTCAATTTCACGTCATTTGAAGTTTGTATTGGACTTTGCGATTTTTCAACACCATTAACAAAAAATCTATATCTTCATATTCAATGTATAGATCCTTGGACTTTCTAAATCTATTGGTTTTAAGTAGTGAATATATATTTCCAAGAAAGTACGAGTTTGCAAATATGCAAGATTGAGTAAATACATATAAACTCAATATTTATAGCTACAAAATACCACAAAGCCATGCACTCGAATGCACATATTTAGGTGAATGCAAGGTTAAATAATGATTTCAATAATTATAATATACATTGAGCTATCTGAATATGTTTCTAGTACATATGTAAATGTGAGTGTTAGCGATGGTGTTTTAAGCCTCTTAAAGTTTTTGAAGCTAGGGGTGAAGCTTTAAGATTCTACATGAATGATTTAAAAAGTTTAGAAGCATTTATTGTATCTCAATTGGCAATTTGAAATATCAATGACCAAGTTTAGT
The DNA here is from genome assembly GCA_009831015.1 of Picea engelmannii. NCBI lineage: Eukaryota > Viridiplantae > Streptophyta > Pinopsida > Pinales > Pinaceae > Picea > Picea engelmannii. The sequence goes on along the minus strand of ML776585.1, from coordinate 956,426 downwards.
GTGTAGACATCATTATGTAAAAGATCATAAATGTACTAAAAATAGTAATCAACTAGGTAGGTGTTGACTATGTGAATTAAGATTTTATGTAACATTGCAACAAAAAGTAAAATATATGCCTCTAGCTTAACACGTGGGGTGAATACATTAACAACTTCTTTGACTTATAGGAAGCCAAGGAAACCAATCCCCAACAAGAAGAATATGCCAGCAACTAATTTGCCCAATGTGTTTAGTATTATAACACATTATGTTATTGTTTATTTAAATAGCAACCTTGTTATCTCCACCTACCAAAGGTGAAGGTTGGGGGTGTTAAACTGTTTACCACATAAATAGGTAGGAATATGCATACATCAAATAATCATGTAGGGATACCTAGTTATTAAGGATCGTGAAACTAACTTGTGTTTTTTCTTTAATCTAAAGAAACTATATTTTATATTAAGTTACATGAGGTAGATAGAGCAAAAACTACGACTATATATGGTGATTCTTGATTTTCCAAACTTGCACCAACCTCCACATATATTGGTTTTTCATGGACATATATGAAGCTTTCTAACTTATATGCTTTATTTGCTAAGGGGTGCTTAAGATCACTTTTCCTTATGTTATATTAATCAAAACACCCATATGTCCAGGTAGAACATTACTCGTTTCCCACTCTAATCCTTTATCTAAAAAATGGACTCACCAAATGCATGGAAAATGTTTTTAAAGCTTAATGTTGAGGGCAATGAATTGAAGAAAAATGCATATTGATACCGCCTTAGTTTTCATTGTCATCCTCATCAACTCATTCCTCAAGCTCACTATGCTTGGAGATGCCAAAGGTGTTGTACTTGCCCTATCCTTTACACTCTTACTCTTTGTCGAATTGAGAGACCCACTCTTGATGGTCAATTTTTTCTTCCATCTTTATAGCCATAAAATAGAATCCTCCATAATAGAGATTGTAAGTCCTCAAGTTAGTGCTTAACATTCCATTCGTCGCCATTGCTTTAACTTTTTCCTTAAAATCATTCTCATGAAATTTACTCGTCTTTAGAACTTTATTTGCAAAGGATGCAATCTTTTCCTTCCAAATGTTATTATGCTAGTAACTTGCCAAGTTCACCTCTTCTTGCGGCCCATTACTTGGTGTAGAATTCTTTTGATAGATTAAAGTGCTTACGAATATCCCTCCATAAACATTTCCAAAGCATATGTCCTTTGTATTCCTTGGTGAAATGGCCCGCCTTGCCATGGCTATATTAATTGATGTCAAATCATTGTATGATGCCTTTTTTATAATGCAATCCAAATTCATGGAAAGATGAGGTGGACGTCCAATTCATCAATGTGCCAAACTTTTATAGATTTTGGGCTAGGTCAATACCATCATTTGCTAGCACACCGACCTTAGAATTAAAGGATCTTTGAACATGTATGAAGGCGACCATTTCAAAATATTTAATCTTCTCTCCTCTTCATAACCTTAGTCACCTTTGATTAATCGACCTCGATATAACATTATTATTTGATATCCCTAGTCTCTATTTGGAGTCACCATAACATTTAATATGTCTAATGTGACTATCCTTTTTTTCCCACCAAAAAAGCAAGTAATTTTATCCATGTCGACAAAATTACATTAGTATATGTCGTAGCATTCCTTGGCTTTGTGCCATTGTTTTTGCAAGACGAGTTATTTGCTCCTAATAAAATCTGTTCAGTTGGCCCATGGCCCAAACGATCCTTCTTTTAGAAGCCCCTGATTCTTTTTTAGTCTATTGACGGTGTTTACATATGTCTTCTTATTGTTTGGATGGGATCATAGCACACAATCATTTAATCTATCAACTCGAGGTATTGTTTGATCTTATGAGGCTCTCACTGCAATATACACAAAAAAAGACTCTACCACTACCAAACAATTTTAGTCTACTTTATCAAATGAAATAATTTAAAACCAAGCTGTTCTAACACATGACAATTTAGAATCACAACAATCTTGATCCCCAACCCAACTGGTGGCACATCATAGACTAAGATCTCTCAGATTTAAACTCATAATCCTACTACCTAGCTCTGTTCACCAAGTGGGACCATTAATAGGGTGATTCCATAGCATTTAGACTTATGAATTAAAACAACATTCTATCATTCATACCATAATCAAATGACACTTCTAAATGCTGAAACATAAACCTAGAGTAAAAAGAATTAACATGAACTCCTAATTCTGTAGCACTTCGATCCTGTAGCATCATGATGTGATCTACAAATAACTAGAGCATAATAGAAAATTAAGACAACAACTATCTAATTGAAAGTAGTAAACAAAATTAAACAACAATAAACTAATAATTAATTTACAGAACAAAAGCACAAATAAAGCACAATGCCTCACCTCGAGTGCCCCCCCTAAAGGTTCGGTCTGTGCCTGGTCTTTACAAAATCATTGGAATAGATTTATATGGAATCACACATCAAACCCAACAATCTATTAAATATATGAAGCATTGCTACAAAATAGTCTTTAGAAAGTTTGTAGAAAAGCACATGTTGTCTCTAACTTTTTAACTATTGCCCCTTGTGCTCTCACACATATATATGTTAGAATATGAAAGGATGTGCTCGTTTTACCATTGACAATATCACTATTATCACCCAACCATAGGCCGAAGCCACCCTTTGAGCACCTTGACCTTGACAGTGAGAAGAATCCTGGTAGCAATCCAATAGCCAAGCAAGGCTAATGCACCAAGCAAGAAAGTAACCAAAGCTGATCAGATAGTCCAACCCAAAACTGGCGCAACACCTTCCCCAGAACTTGCGCACAAGACTGCTAGATTGCAGTGTGCACAAGTGACTTCTGCAATTCTGAGAATGTGATAAATGAGAGACTGACACCTTGTATTTATAGTGTTCTTGGCAGACTTGGCTAGGCCGACTTCTCCTTCTGGGTACTAATTAATTCATATTAATTATCTTTCTTAAACCGACATCTCGTCTAGGGTTACATTCATTTCTTTGCTTCCTTCCAGAATATTCTAATCTTGTCAAAGGTCACAATAGAGGTTCATACCTCCCGAAGCTACCATAATAATATCAACACTCCCTGCTAGCTAGGGAGGTATAACTGATAATGGTCTTGAGCACAAACATACCATTCACTGGTAGTATCATGAGCATCGTCATTATTATCCAACTAGATAATCTCCATGACAACTGGTACAATATCAATTGATAGAACACAACTGTGTTTATCCATGGTAGTATGCAACTACTCAAACCGTGACACATAGTCACAAACAGTGGAACATATCCACCATAGTAGCATATCTCTACTGTCTGGAGACAGGCAGTCTCCATAACAATCATCTAATATCAACCTGCATAGAAAATATTGTTAAAATAAATTGAATCATCTGGGCCAATCTTTCAATCACATTTGAAAGAATATCTGCCCTCAGAGTAGAACATCAACGATGGGCTACCTGCCTTATTCTTCTCAAACAAGGAAGAATGATTGTTTTGATTTCTTGGACCATTCCTCACCCTGGGCCATTCCTCCGACACTAAACAAAGTGTAACCTGGAGTGAATGAATCTGCCCTAAGGAATGCCTGTCTTGATTGTTGAGCCTGGACCATTCCCCACCCTGGGCCATTCCTCCGACACTAAACAAAGTGCAATCCTGGAGAGAATGAATACACCCCAAGGAATGATTGTCCGGACCATTTCCTCTGTTAACCACTAGAGGAAAACACTGTCCTGTACCAACCTCCAAAACGGACCATTCCTCATGTTAACCACAATGAGAAATCGCTGTCCGGCGAGGCGGGCCAGTCTTCTTGAGTAACCCTCAAGAAAAGAGTCTGCCCTAGACCACTCCCCATGTTAACCACAATGGGTAGTCGCTATCTATGGTACATCAACAATCTGGACCATTTTTCAAATTGGAAAATGTCTGTCTGTCATAAATCTCAATCCACTTTCCAAACAGGAAAGAATCTGCCCCAGTTGGACTATTTTTCAATCTTGAAAATGAATGTTCTCAATAATATGTCAGTGCTCTCTCCCAACCTGGAGAGTCATTCTTCCCTTTCAACTAAGGGAGTTATTTCCACTATCCCCATCTTTTCTCGGAAATATGCAAACTTTATTCTGGAGAGAGACTTTGTCAAGATATCTGCTGTTTGCTCATTTGTGGGGATGTACTGGAGCTTTACTTCTCCTTCCTCGATTTTATCTCTAATAAAGTAGTATTTGATCTCAATATGTTTCGACCTTTCATGAAACACTTGATGTTATGATAATCTTATACAACACTGATTATCACAATGTATTATGGTCGAATCTGGAATCTGATCAAATAAATCGGAGATTAGTTTCCTTAGCCATACTGCTTCTGTGCATGCTTAACATGCTGCGATATATTCTGCTTTTGCTGTGCTGAGTGCGATAGACTTCTGTTTCCTATTGCCCCAAGATATCATAGCGGAGCCCAAGCTGAAACACATTCCTGAAGTACTCTTTCTGTCTTCTGCACTTCCTGCCCAATCTGAATCTGTAAATCCATGAAACTGTATATCACTGGATGTGGTATATCTTAAGCCATAGTTTATTGTCCCACGTATATATCTTAGGACATGCTTTGCAACTATCCAATGTTCATGTCTAGGTTCCACCTGGAACTGGCTTAGTGTATTCACGACAAAACAAATGTCTGGTTGAGTATTTACCAAATACATCAATGACCCAATCAACTGTCGATGTAGTGATGGATCTACTGGATCAAAATCTAGATCTTTTACTTTTTTTATATCCGTAGTTATAGGAGTATCCATGGATTTGCAATCCATCATTCCAAACTTCTGAAGGATCTTTATTGCGTACTTTCCTTGACCAAGGAATACTTCACCACACTTTTGCCATACTTCTAGTCCCAGGTAATAATGCATGAGACTTAGATATTTCATATCAAATTCAGAAGCTAGTTCCTTTTTGCATTGAATGATAAGAGACTCTTCACATGTTATGAATAGATCGTCAACATATAATAGTAGAATCACAGGTGCATTGTCCACGACTTTGTAGTAAAGGTTTGGATCTGCATGACTCTTGGAAAAACCAAGTCTCGTTAGATAGCTATCCATTCTGGCATACCAAGCCCTTGGAGCTTGCTTGAGTCCATATAAAGCTTTCTTTAATCTGCACACGTGAGTGTCTCTGGAATGTACCTCAAACCCTTGAGGTTGTTCAATATATAC
>ML776585.1:813787-949791 GCA_009831015.1 Picea engelmannii | reverse complement strand
AGTTCATTGGGATTGACTTCGTCATGTATGAGAGCTTCTTCATTTCGTTCTAGTAGTCTATACAGATTTCCTTCACGACTTCCAATAACCCTAACATTCTCTATGCTGGAGTCTTTATGCCATGATAACACTTTTCCATCTACGAAAACTATTTTGTTTCCTTTGTCTTCTAGGCAAGATATGGATACAAGATTCTTTTCTAAACCAGGTACATATAAAACATTGCTTAAGTGAACATTGTTACCTGTTTTCAACTTGACGGAGGCTTGTCCAAATCCTTTGAGTGGGTAAGTGCTTTTATCTCCAAGCTCTACCTTGTACGATGTCTTCTTCTCGTTTAGATTTGAGAGTCTGGCTTGATCTCCCGTCATGTGCCTAGAAGCTCCACTATCGATTATCCACATGTCATCTTCAATCGTTCCAGTGAGTACTGAGTAGTGTAGAAGACTGATATTTTCACTCATGTCTTCGGTTGACTGGTAGTTGGTCATGCCTTGATCCAAAACTTCAACTCTAACGTTTCTATCTTCTGAGAGAGCCAAAAGGTGCGCCGAACTAGGGCGCATCTGAATATCTTCTCCTTGAGCGAGATGCTCCATCACAAGGTGTTGGATCTGAGATTTAGGGTTTCTGCAACTGCTCCTGCTAGTAACCCTAGCGACAGTGTCTTGGAAGCTGTTCCTGCTAGTAACCCTAGCGACAGTTCCTCAACGAGCTCAATATCCTAATGGCTATGTTTCCTTCCAGTGTTTAGACTGAATGAAGGAGGTGTGGGCCCACAACCTATTAGAATATGAAAGGATGTGCTCGTTTTACCATTGACAATATCACTATTGTCACCCAACCATAGGCCGAAGCCACCCTCCGAGCACCTTGACCTTGACAGTGAGAAGAATCCTGGTAGCAATCCAATAGCCAAGCAAGGCTAATGCACCAAGCAAGAAAGTAACCAAAGATGATAAGATAGTCCAACCCAAAACTGGCGCAACACCTTCCCCAGAACTTGCGCACAAGACTGCCAGGCTGCAGTGCGCACAAGTGACTTCTGCAATTTTGAAAATGTGACAAATGAGAGACTGGTGCCCTGTATTTATAGTATTCCTGGCAGACTTGCCTGGGCCGACTTCTCCTTCTGGGTACTAATTAATTCATATTAATTATCTTTCTTCAATTGACATCTCGTCTAGGGTTACATTCATTTCTTTGCTTCCTTCCGAAATATTCTAATCTTGTCAAAGGTAACAATAAAGGTTCATACCTCCCGAAACTACCATAATATCAACAATATATACAAACAAAGGGGGGTTTGTCTGCTCCATAGATGGAACGACAAGTCCCCAAAAAGTCTACTTATCAGTTTAAAACAACAAAACTAACTAGTATGCCAACAATCCCTTGATTGGCTCATACATAGGATCGACCCAACAATTATCAACCAACACAGTTTTCATCCAATGGGATCGTCAAATCCATCCTATGCTTGTGGGGTCCTCTAGGTATCTGCGACACTAGGCATTAATAGCAAATTGGATCGTTTGTGACTATTGTAACTGTGGATTACTCCACGAAGCTCACGTGAAGATGCCCCCATCACATGAAGAGTATGACACGACAACCATGTGGATGGGTGGACAGGACCACGACTTGTCCAAAAGATGAAATGACAAATTGAATTTTACCCCCGGGAATACATTCATGACATGGCTTCCATTTTGACCACAAACAATATGCAGAACATGCCATTCTAGCTCCAAAACCATTTGTGCTTGTTGATCCGATGCTGAAGGTTGAAACCTTTTTATATCTTCTTAAAATACCCTTATATATGCTTTCCTTTTCATCCAATGGCTGAAAGCATATCCTGTGTTGACCTGGAAATGCTAGGTGATGCAGACCCCCCTTCTCTCTTAAGGGCCGCGCGACCTCCCGGTCTAGGATCGATCAAGAAACAAAATCTGATTGACTCTCCGTGTCTCTGCTAGACCCCAAACCCACTTACATAAGTCCTTTCTCCAAAGACGCAGGCCGTATGAGACTCGCAGGCCCTCTCCTGAGCGTTGTTCAAACCTCAACGCCAAACGGGCGCTAGCTCTTCTCTGGCTAAGCCTTTCTTTTACGTGACCACGACTGTGACCACTCGCCTGATTAAAAGGCGCGTCGCGACTTGGCGTATCGGGTCTTTGTATGTGAGTCACCTCGACTCTCCCGACCTCCGAAATCCCGATATTTCAGAGCGCCAAATCAACGGTCCACAATCCCCGCGATCCAACGGTCCTGATTTTCTTTTCGCGTATCGGGACTTTGCGTTTCGCGAAGTTGGAGGATCGCTCACCTCCCTTCTCCCGATATCCGAATTCCCGATATCTCCCTGGGCATTCAACTGTCCAGATCTCTCTTTGATCAACGATTGTGATCAAATCATGATTTCGCGAGTCACAAGTTCTTATAACTCTGCCTTTGACTTCTCTGAGTCACGAGTCAGCGAATCCCTGATCTCTCGCAACAAGTCCCCCTTGATGGACGGTTTCGATGATTTCGGAATTTCGTAACCTCGCTCCTCCTGTATACTTTTCGGGCTTATCATTAGTGCACTTTACCTTAATCGGGTGGTTACGATTCTTTTGCGCTTAGACCGAACGACTGGGATCTTTCCCCCTCTGCGCTTGCTCCTCGTTGTTTGGACGCTGACTGGACGGTCCAGATCTTTCTCCCCGAGCTTACGCTTTCTTCAGACTTAGAATATTTTCGAAGGATTCGAAGGCTTCGACCTTTGTCCTTCTCGCCAGTCCATTTCTTGGATCTCGTTAGCACTTATGAAAAGTGTTATTCCTTCTGATCTTGGTCTCGTGAAGACTTCAACTTCTCGCACACTCCTTGCATTTTAGGGATTTCAATAACTTAGATCTGAAGGATTTCTTGAAGAGAAATTCCTCTCGCCCTCTCGACATTCTTATTTTTTGGTTCTTCGACTTCTTGCAAAATCCGTTCAACACTTAGTTGAATCTCGGATCTGTGCACTCCTTGCACCATATCTTTACTCAAGGTTCGAATTCTTGCGAACGACTGTGCACACCTTGCACCAGTCTCTTTGCACTCCTTGCAAAGGGAAAGTTTCGTGCTATCTCTTCTGAGCTTCAGAATCGAAACATATTTCTTCAACGCACTCCTTGCGTTTTGTGTGCACACCTTGCACCACTCAACATAAGAGAAACAATTGAAACTTATCCTAACATTCACAGTTCCATCTACTCATAACTAGATTCATTCATTCATTCATGAAAGCACAATAACATAGAATTGCAAAACAATGTCCACACCATGCATCGGGTCAATTTTCTTCTGTTATATTCATAAGTGAAAATGGCTACAACTGTTATCAAAAATCAAAACTGAAAAACTCAGAAATCTCCTACTAACTTGTAGCTATCTACCCTGCAACTAGCCTCATTTGGGCATACATAACCTCTATTTATCTCAGAGGGCTCTTAGGGTTCCCCCTGACTACTTGTCTACATCAAAACCTAACCTATGACTATCAGAGTCCAGTCGCATTCCAGAGCTGGAGTGGAAACTCCCACTTCGCTCGCCATCACTCAAGCGTGCCTCAAAATATTTTTCCAGCGCTGAGTTAAGGCGTACTTCAAAATGTTTGCTACAACTACCAGCGTTGAGATTCCATACAGACTCCCAGACTTTGATAGGTCCTGCTCCGCGTGCTTGCCAGCGATGCTCCTGCATCATACTCCCCTTGACAAAAATTCATGGACTCTTGTCCATGAGCTCCTGCACCGACTTTCCATGCTTCTGTATAGAAGCTTCATTTTCCCAACTGACATCTTCTATCGGGTGTCCCTTCCACTTGACCAGATATTCAAAATAGGTCTTCCTCCTGGTCTTTTTGCCAATCCTTTGATCAACAATCTTCTCCATCTGTGGTTTTTCTGCTACACGCATTTGTTTCTCCCACTGGACCTTCTCTTGATCTTCTGATCGCTCTGTGTCATCTTTCCTGTAAGGATATAGGTCTGAAACATTGAATATGGGCGATACACCCACATCATCTGGCAGCTCAATCTCATAGGCGTTTCCATCAAACTTCCTCAAGATCTTACATGGTCCTATCTTCATTTTTAACTTGTTATATGTTCCCCTAGGGGACCTTTCTTTCCTCAGATGTGCTAGAACCTGATTTCCTACTTCAAATTGAAGTTTTCTGCGATGCTGATCAGCTCTGCACTTGTACTCTTGGTTAGAACTCTGCGTCTGTCCTTTGATCTGGCTATGAAGATTCTGCATTTCTGCTGCAAAATCTTCTTCTCCAACGCTCCTGATCTCACTCTGTTCCAAGTCTCTCAACTCAGATAGTCCCCTGGGTTGCATTCCATCCAATATTTGGAATGGGCTCTTTCTAGTGCTCCTGTTTGGTGAGTCATTGTATGCAAATTCTGTTTGTGACAGAATCTGATCCCATTGATTATGGTGTTCAATAACCAGACTCCTCAACAAGTTTCCCAAACTTTTGTTTACCACTTCAATCTGTCCATCTGTCTGAGGGTGATAAGATGAGTTGAAGGACAAATCTGTCCCCAACTTCTTCCATAGTGTTCTCCAAAAATGTCCAACAAATTTTATGTCTCTGTCTGAGACAATGCTTCTAGGTAGGCTGTGAAGTTTTACAACTTCCTTGAAAAACAGATTTGCAACATGCGTTGCATCACTGGTCTTCTGGCATGGGATAAAATGTGCCATCTTTGAAAATCTATCCACTACCACAAATATGGAATCACATACTCTTTGCGTTCTTGGCAGTCCCATCACAAAATCCATGCTTATTGCATCCCAAGGGATCTTTGGTATTGTCAATGGTTGATACAATCTAGTGTTCTGTCTTTTTTCTTTTGCATGTTGGCAGATTCTACATTTGTTTACAAACTTTATCACTTCTGTTGTTTTCATACCTGGCCAATAGTATGAACTGCTCAACTGTGCAAATGTTTTATCATTGCCGAAATGTCCAGCCAATTCTCCACTATGCTTTTCTTTCAGAAGGTTATCCCTTATTGAGCATTTTGGTATGCACAACTGATTTCTCTTGAACAACAATCCCTCTTGAATCATGTACTCTGTCCACTGGCTTCTATCTCTCAGCACAAGATTTGCACATGCTTCATATGCTTCCTTGAAATCTGTATCATCACAATACATGTCCTTAAGGTGTTCAAACCCTAAGGTCTTCACTTGAAATTCCTGCAGAATCAAGCATCTCCTGCTTAATGTATCAACAACTTTGTTAGCATTCCCAACAATATGTTTTATGACAAAAGTAAAATTCTGCATAAACTCAACCCATTTCGCATGCCTCTGATTCAATTTCTCTTGTTTGGTTATGAATTGTAAAGCCTGGTTGTCGCTATACAAGACAAACTCCTGTGGGACAAGGTAATGTCTCCACTTCTTCAAGGCTTGAATTATGGCATAAAACTCCTTATCGTACGTGGAGTATTTTCTCTTGGTCTCATTCAACTTCTCACTGAAATAGGAAACAAGTCTATTATCTTGGCTCAAAACTGCTCCAATTGTAACTCCACTTGCATCACATCTCACCTGAAATGTCTTTTCAAAATTCGGCAAAGCTATAATTCATCGTTCTGTTATTTTCTCCTTAAGTATATTGAAGCTCCTCTCGACTTCCTCTGTCCACTTAAAATACTTGTGCTTCTTCTTCACTGTATCCATCATTGGCGCACAAATTCCATTGAAGTCTCTGATGAACTTCCTATAGAAGCTTGCTAATCCATGGAAGCTCCTTACCTCAAACATACTCTTCGGTGACAACCATTCTTTGATTGCTCTCACCTTCTGTGGATCCATCTTTAGTTCATTAGAAGAGATCACAAAACCCAAGTAAATGATTTCTGTCTTCATAAAAGAGGACTTCTTGAGATTTATCAACAACTTCTCCTGCTATAGTCTCCTCATCACTAGTGTCAGGTGCCTCAAATGCTCCTCTTTAGTCCTGCTAAAGATCAATATATCATCCAGATATACAACCACAAACTTGCCAATGAAATCTTTCAATATCTCATTCATCAGCCTCATAAAAGTACTCGGGGCATTCGTTAAGCCAAATGGCATAACAAGCCACTCATACAAACCTTCATTTGTTTTAAACGCTATCTTCCACTCATCACTTTCTCTCATTATAATCTGGTGATATCCACTTTTCAAATCTATTTTAGAAAAGAAATTTGCTGCATTCAAACAACCCATTAAATCATCCATTCTTAGTAAAGAGAATCTATACCTGATAGAATAGAGGACATTCTGAAACAATAATTATTAGAAAAGAAAGACAAGATGTGAAGCCTTGGAAGAAGAGGTAGTAAAAACTAGAAAATAGATGGAGAAGTTTAAAACATTGTATCTCCAAAATCTTCCAATAATTAAAGCCTCGACAGAACTAAATGACATTCTGAGCAAACAAAGATCTCATTTGTTGAAGACTGGTTTAGGTTATGTAAGTGGTTCAAGCAATAAACAACCAGAAAACAAAGAGTCAGTAAAGATGATCAAGTTCCAAGTCAGCAGACAATTAGACCATGCGAGTACTTTGCCACCAGAAGCTAATAAAGACAAGATGATCCCTGATCAAGAACAAAGATATCAGAAGATGGAGCAACAAATGCCAAGAAGAAGGCCATCCTTCAGGTACCAAAATTTCTTCCATGGTTACTGTTTTTACTGCTCTAATTTTGGTCATAAGATTGCAAATTGTCAAATTAAGTTTAGAGACATGCAACTGAGGAGATCAAAAAATAAACAATCTTTGCAACATAGAACCAAACAACCAACGAGTAGACAAAGTTGCACCAATCACTTTGACCTATTGAACAATGAGCTTGAATGCTATAACTGTCATAACTTCGGCCACAAAGCTGCAAATTGTCATCTGAAGGATTACAAAGCAAATCCAACGATAAAACCCTTAGCTAGAAATGCCAGCGAATGGAAAAAGACAGATAGTGAAAAATGTGGGTTAGTACTTTCAACTCAAAAACAAAAAGACCCCTGGTATATAGATAGTGGATGTTCCAAGCACATGGCTGGAGACAAGGATAAGTTTCTGTCTATAAGTAAAAGTAAAACAAGAAATGTGACGTTTGGAAATGATGAACCAGGGAAAATCAAAGGTAAAGGGATGGTGAGTTTGAGTAATGGTAAAGGAAAAGCCTAGGATGTTCTACTTGTAGATGGGCTGAAACATAATTTGCTCATGTAAGTCAAATGTGTGACAGAGGATGTGAAGTGGTGTTCACTTCCAAAGATTGTAAGATAAACTCTGTAAACTCATGACAAGTGGCGGCTAAAGGCATACGGACAGATAATAATGTATATGTGTTGAAAGAATATAGAGAAGAGTGTCATCTAAGAAAACATGATGAAAACTGGTTATGGCATAGGAGACTTAGACATCTAAACTTTGACCACTTAATCAAGTTCAAAAATCTTGAGGCAGTTAAAGATCTTCCAAGAATATCAAAGCCACGAGATTCTGTGTGTAAACCCTGCCAAGTAGGAAAGCTAACTAGGACTCAGTTTAAATCCAAGAGCTCTACTTCAACAAAGAAACCACTCCAATTAGTTCATATGGACTTATGTGCACTATTAAGACATGAAGACACATGGAAGGAAAACTACTTCATGCCGATCATTGATGATTACTCTAGACTCACTTGGATTGCTTTTCTCAAAGAAAACGCTGAAGCATTTGAGAAATTTAAAATATTTAAGGCTTTAACTGAGAATCAAACATGCAACAGGATAAAGGCAGTAAGATCAGACAAAGGAGGAGAATTTATGTCAAGTGATTTCAAGGAATTTCGTGATAAACATGGGATCAAGAGAGAATACACAATCTCATGAACTCCACAACAAAATGGAGTAGTTGAGAGGCAAAACAGAAAAGTTCAACAAATGGCCAGGTCAATAATGAATGAGAAGAACATTGGTCAAACCTACGGGGTAGAAGCAATACACACAAAAATCCATATTCTTAACAAAGCCCACCTCAGACCACACAGTGACAAGACACCTTATGCACTGTGGTATGGAAGACCTGCTTCAATCAAACACTTCAAAGTCTTTGGGAGTAAGTGCTACATAAAGAATAATAATGAAAACCTTGGCAAGTATGATGACAGGGCTGATGAAGGCATCTTCTTAGGATATGCTACCAATAATAAATGATATAAATGATTTAATAAAAGATTGCATTGATTTAAAGGTTGATGAAGGAGTCCCAGTAAGAGAGGTGAGCAATATTGAGTCTGCTACAGAGGACAGAGCTGAAGTTGAAGATGAACAAGTCCAAGAATCAGAAGGAGAAGACTTTGAATTAGATACAAATACTCTACAAGACTCAAACCAAGAGATCAAGACAAAGACACCCTCCAGAGCTATTAGGAAGAATCATCCTGAACATCAGATAGTTGTTCATCTAAACCAAGGAGTTCGGACAAGAAAACAATTGAATAATGTCTCAGAACAATCTCAGATTCTCCTTCTGTCTTTGCTTGAATCTAAAGACTTTAATGCAGCCATCGAAGATGATCATTGGGTTAAAGTTATGAATGATGAACTTGACCAGATTGAGAAAAACAATACTTGGGAGATGGTTCCTAAACATGAAGGTAAAAATGTCATAGGTTCCAAATGGATCTTTAAGAATAAATTCAATGAGCAGGGACAAGTTGTCAGGAACAAAGCAAGATTGGTCTGTAAGAGCTATGCACAGATTGAAGGACAAGATTTTGATGAAACCTTTGCACCAGTGGCAAGATTGGAAGCCATCAGAATGTTTCTTGCCTATGCATGTCATAAGAACTTTAAAGTATATTAGATGGATGTTAAGTCAACATTTCTTAATGGAGATCTAGAAGAAGAAGTATATATGGAACAACCTGAAGGATTTTCACTGATAGATAATCATGACTTTGTCTGCAAGCTGAAGAAAGCCTTATATGGGTTGAAACAAGCTCCTCATGCCTGGTATCACAGACTGGATAAGTATCTTCAAGACAAAGGGTTCAAGAGAGGAGCAGTTGACAACAATCTATATATCAAAACAAAGGGTAATTATTTGCTCATTGTGTTGGTCTATGTAGATGACATCATCTTCGAAAGTAATAATGCTTCATTGGTACAATGGTTTGCTTCTGCCATGCAGTCTGAATTTGAAATGTCCATGATAGGGGAACTGCCATTTTTTCTTGGTCTGCAAATTATTCAGAGGTCCGAAGGAGTATTTCTTTCTTAGGAAAAATATCTAAGATAAATATTGAAAAAGGTTTCAAATGGAAGATTCTAAACCTGTGAGCACACCTATGGTCACTGGATGCAAGTTAATCAAGGATGATGACTCACCTAATGTTGATCAATGTTCATATAGGTCTATGATTGGCAGCCTGTTGTACATCACAACATCTTGTCCAGACATAATGCATGCTGTTGGAATGGTAGGAAGGTATTAGTCTGCACCTAAATAGAGTCATTTGCTAGCTGTCAAAATAATATTTAGATATTTGAAAGAAACAATGAACCATGGCCTATGGTATCCTAGGAGTCAAAATTTTCAATTATCAGTCTATTCAGATGCTGATTGTGCTAACTGCATGGATGAAAGGAAAAACATGAGTTGAGGTGCATTCTTCTTAGGAGATTCTCTTGTAGCATGGTTGAGAAAGAAGCAAGGTTCCATTTCCTTATCGACTACAAAGGCTGAGTACATTGCAGCTGCCACTTGCTGTACCCAAATATTATGGATGATTCAAACACTTGCAGACTTGGTGGTAAATTATACTGCATCGATCCCAATTCATTGTGATAATACTAGTGCAGTCAGTGTGTCAAAGAATCCTGTATTTCACTCCAAGACCAAACATATACCCATCGAGTATCACTTCTTGAGGGAACGGGTGACCAACACTGTTGTTTCTTTGCATTATATTCCATCCAAAGATTAAATTGTTGATATCTTCACTAAACTGCTTGCAAAAACTCAGTTTGAGTATCTATGTCAGAAGTTGGGCGTGACCCCATTATCAACCTAAGAGAGTCCATCCTGTCAGGGGGAATATGTGTTGGTTGAATATCTGATACCTCCGCAAAGTACTGCAGGAGCTCAGGGGGAGCATGTTTTCTTTGACATTGATGTCAAAGGGGGAGAAAAGCAGTGGTTTGGATGCTACAGTTGGAGGTCCAAGCATCAACCTTTTAGGCTTGCCATCAATGCCAAAGGGGGAGATTTTTGGCATGTTTTACAGGAAAGCGTGTGCTTGTCATTGATGGAAAGACCAACAACGTCGATGTTTTACAGGAAAAGCATAAGCTCAGGAGGAGAAGCGAACAATATGCAGAAACAAGAAAGCTCAGAAGAGATAGCAATTTCCAGAATTGCAGACGAGGTCCAAGAGACAGACTCGCAGGAGGAGAAAAGGTCGAGACCCGTGAACACTTAGAAAATATTCTAAGTCAGAGAGATCATAAGCTCAGGAGGAAGAACGACAGTGGCCGTTGGATCACCGATCCAAAAGACCATCAACCGTTAGATCCAGTGGATTTGCGAGGAGGTTACCGTTCGAGGAATCTCACTTCAGAAGAATTGGCAACGTGAAAGTTGAATTACTCGAAGCCCGAAATCCGAAATCAATGTGGACCATTGGATCTGGAGAAAATGCAATGATCGTCAAATTGAATTAGGGGAAGGACATGATAAGCAAGGGCTGAGATCCGAGATCACGATCACCCGAATATCCGTCGACTGTCAGATCGAATTAATTGAAGGGTAAGTTAAACAGGGCTAAAGAGTTGAGAATTTGATTATCTGAATACCCGTCAACCGTCAGATCAAACACGGATTTTCGTCAACCATTGGATCATTCTAAGTGGAAGGACATGATAAGCTAGAAGAGATGCATCACAGACAGATTAGGCCGTTGATCTAAGATCCTGATCCAACGAACGTCATTCGTTTCAGGTATAAATATGTGAGGAGGTTACTCTCCGAAAAAATGTCACTTCAAGAATTCGGTTTGAGATTTGAAATTCCCGAAGTCCAGAGACCCGGAGAGACGAAATACGTTTTCAACTGTCGGATCATCCGAAGAAGATCGCAACCGTCAGATCATTCTAAGGTTGAAGGACATGATAAGTTGGGTAAAGGGCACGCTAATCTCAGCGGCGAAGAATCGGGGACTCAGATCTATGGTTGACAGGGCACATCGGACCCCCTCGAGCTTTCTGCCTTTAATCGTTGGGGGGGGGATCTGAGTTGGTGGTATTTTCCTTGTGGGACCCTCATACGTGTCACCTTTTTGTTAATTCAGACCCCCCTTGCTCATTACCACTTACCGCCTGACCCCCCCTCCGAGTAAACCACCAAACCACTCATACATACCACCTCTGCACTAGCATGTGAGTACTATTGATATAAATGCTTATTGTATTTGTTGCAAGATGAAATAACATCTCCTCTAGGAGATATTTCTTGTTTTGCTTCCAAGAAGGTCACCTTGGTAATGCTGTGATGATTACCATGGAATTGTCTTTTATTGTTGTTAACATAGATTTTTTCTTATGAAAATGTTATTATATTGGAAATACTTTTGCTCTTGTTGCTCTTGTTTCTGGAAGGTTACCATGGAGGAATGATTGGTCACAACACTGGAAACGTGTTGTTCCTATTTCTTATTATTGCATTTTGTATTTTGGCTCTTGTTCCAGATACTGTGATGATTGTTCTTGTTATTGTTCTTCTTCTTATTATAAAAGTATTATTTTTGCCTGTTGTTTTTCCCTTGTTGTTCCAGACAGGTCACATGTGATAACTCTGAGGGGATTTATAGTGACGGTTGCAGGAGACAACATATTATATGGTGTCTAGTTGCCTAATCACCCCTAGAATATATGGACTCCCTAAGATCCACAAAGAAGGAGCCCCTCTAGGACCAATTGTCAACACAATCGGTTCCCCAACCTATGAACTAGCCAAGTACGTGGAAAGGATCCTAGGACCATTAGTTGGTAGAACTGACTCATACATCAAGGATTCAAGAGAATTTGTGGAACTCATGAAAAAAGAGAAAATTGAATCAAGGGATATACTCATTAGCTTTGATGTAGTTTCACTTTTTACTAAGATCCCCTTACATGAGGCCATTCAAGTTATAACTGAGGTAGCAGACCCTCAAACAACCAGACTAGTAGAAGTTTGTCTTAAATCAACCTTCTTTAGCTTCCAAGGAGAGTTCTATGAACAAACGAGCGGAGTAGCCAAGGGATCCCCTTTATCCCCAATTGTAGCCAACCTCTACATGGAGAAGTTTGAGAAAAATGCCCTTGAATCATACCACCTTAAACCATCTAGATGGAAAAAGTATGTTGATGATATCAACGTCAAGTGGCCTCATGGCAAAGAAGAACTGGACAGATTCTTTGAGCACCTCAATGGAATTTATGAGAACATAAAATTCACCATGGAACTAGAAGATAACAATAATATACCCTTCCTAGACGTACTTATGACTAGGAAACAAGATGGTACACTTGGGCACAAGGTCTTTAGGAAGAAAACTCACACATACAACTACCTTCATGCCGAATCCCATCACCATCCCTCTCAAAAAATGGGGGTTCTCAAAACCATGGCCATAAGGGCGGCAAGAATTTCCGACAAGGAACATCTTAAAGAAGAAATAGACCACTTAACTAAGGTCTTCAAGAACATTGGATATAAAGATAGAGACATAAAAAAGACAATAAATAAGAAGGATAGAAGGACCCGTACCCATAATGATCAAACCTCCCACATAAAAGCCTTCCTTCCATACATTCGGGGTGTCAAAGACAAGATTGACAAGGTATTAAGAAGAAAAGAAATTATGACCGCCTTCAAACCCCTAATCACTATCAGACAAAGAATGAAGTCTTTAAAGGACCCTATAGACCACCAACAAGGGAAAGGCATCTATAATGTCTCATGTTCATGTGGAAAATTTTACATTGGTGAAACTGGAAGATCGTTCCAGGTAAGGATTAAGGAACATGCAATAGACATTATAAATGAACGCACTCACACTTCTGCCTTAGCATAACACTCCCTTAAAACCAAACATCAAGTTTGCCTCGAGGAAACCAAGATACTAGCAAAAGAGAATCACTACTACAAAAGACTTTGAAGAGAAGCTCTAGAAATAATCAAGCACCCCAACAATATAAACAAAGACGGTGGCCTAGAGGTAAGTAGCTTTTGGAAACCATTAATCAACCAAGGGACCCTCATAGATCAAATCAGGTATGACTTTCCTTGCTTGTTTCAGTTTCTTTTTTTAATTAGTTCATAGGTTTAGAGGTCCAACTAACCTAGTCTTATTGCTACTAAAAAACTTATTATTAATTAAGTTCTTTATTTATACAATTATACTATTATCAATACTTAAAAATCCTAAATCACAAAAACCCTAAACCATAAATTCAAAACTCTAAATCCACAATTAACAATATTATGTAAATACTATACTTATTATTAATTAAGTTCTATATCTATAATATTATCAATACTTAAAATCCTAAATCACTTAAACACTAAATCATAAAAAACCCTAAATCTCAAAACCCTAAATCCACTATACTTATTATTAATTAAGTTCTATATTTATACTATTATCAATACTTAAAAACCCTAAATCACTTAAACCCTAAATCATAAATAACCCTAATCTTAAATCCTATACTTATTATTAATTAAGTTATATATTTATACTACCGTGAATACTTAAAAAACCCTAAATCACATAAACCCCTACTACTTATATTAACAATATTAATCATATTTAAGGTATGATTAAAATATTACATAAAACCCTAATAACATTAATAAAAACCTACTAAAATCATTCAAACCCTTGATTATATACCTATATAGATATATACTATTGTCAATATCTATACTTAGTTATGATTTAAATTACATAAAACCCTAAAAAGCATTAATACTACTACATAATTTAAACACTATTAAAAGCATCCTAATCATTTTTAATCATTTAAAACCCTAGATCTATATACCTATATGGATATATACTATTATCAATATTTATACTTAGTTATGATATACTTATGTAACTATTAATCTTGAGCATTTGTTTTATTAATTTAATTGAATTTACTTTTGTTTTTCTAATTATTTAGCTCTAGAATTAGGGTTTATAGATAGCCTACTTGGTAAAATTTTAAAATTTTACCAAGAAATTGTCCTGCACCTGTATTAATTGACTAAGATCAACATGATTACATTTGACGATTAGTCCTGATGATGAATTTCGATTCAGATTCGAAACGTTGATGACAACAAAAATGACACCAACTGTGGATTATCCGGAAAACAACTCTAAGAATCCTCACCACAGAAACTTGAAAACAGTAAGAATTTGTACCAAAGAAAAAGAGGACGAAGTTAAAAACTTTTGCCAAGAAGGGTACTTTTGGAGAGTATCTCATATGGAGATTGATTGTAAAGAGTAGAAGGCTCCAAATATGACCGAACAGATCCCTTTAGTGCAGTTGATCACTCTTTAGATCATCATGAAGAGTTGGTAGAGCTAGAAGGGTTTACCCATAATCGTTGCAGTAACCAGGAAAAGACCAACATGGTCCTGTGACACTTTGCAGGATGCAAAGACATAAATAATTGATAAGCCATATCATGAGGAGCAGATGGCGCCACCAGTGGTGAGGCAGGAGGCCACACCAAGTACCAACTCAAAAGGAGCTAGATTTCATAGGGAGTCATCCCTCATGATATAGTAGGGAGGAGTAGCTTCCCCAGGACCATTCATAGGAGACTTCAGAGGAAATCATCACACATAGATGAAGAAAATGGCTCCGAAGATTATATAGACTCAGAGGGAGTAAAGATTCAGAGGGAGCATGGAGACTCAGAGTGAGCCTGATCTTAGAGAGAGCCAGTGGCTTAGAGAATTTCATTCAGAAAGTATTCCTCCTCATATTTAAATGGGAGAGAGAGACATCTTACAGGACTGAAAGACACGTGCCATGAGTTGAGAAGACTAGATCAAAACTTTAGAGGCTTCAAGGAGATATGAGACCTCCTGGGAAGATTCCCTTGTTTCAGTGATAGAGGAGGAAGTCAGTCAGAAGGATTGTGATATGGATTTTCCTTGGTTCCGTGACCAGAAGGGAAGTCAATGGTGACTTCCAAATTTATCTACAAGATCAAACATGTTGCTGATGGCATCATAGAGATGTACAAAGCCTAATTTGTGGCCAAAAGATTCTACCAGCAAGAGGGAGAATATTATGACAAGACACTTGCTCCAGTAGTCAAAATAAGTGTACATAGAGAAACCAAAATATACATGAGAAGGTGTCTCATGTCTACAGATTGGAGAAATATTTGTACGGACTTAAGAAGGCACCCAGGGAAGGATATGCCAGACAATTATTTTGATGGGCTTCAGATTGGTTTCCTACACTGATGGCGACAAATATAAAGTTATTGAGTGATACATCTTAAGAGACAGTGGATGCCACCATGTATAGACAAATGATTGATTCGTTGATGTACTTAACGAACACAAGGCCAAATATATGTTTTGCGGTGAACACATTGAGTCAATATATGGTTGTGACGAGATGTGTTCACTTGATTGCATCAAAATATGTGATGAGGTACCTAAAATGATCAATTGACTATGGACTCATATATGTTTTAGATCGTGAGATAAGCCTGCAAGGATATACTGATTTAGATTGGGCCAGTAGTGTCGCAGACTGGAAGAGTACATTTCGATGTTGCTTCAGTTTGGGATTATCTATGATCTCATGGTTTAACATGAAGCATGTTGATTAATTTGGTTGGTTTTCGTTGATGTGAACCCTTGAAGAAAGTTCGATAGCGAATTCTGGTAGCACAATGGTTTGGGTAATGGACCCAAGTTTGTTTGATGGATAATGGTATGCGTTTTGATATATTTGAAAGAAAGTCTATTCTAGATGGATAGTACATGTCATGCCATTTTCGGTGGTATGTGAAACATCACATAACTCCTCACGGTTAGAGATTATGGCCATGTGAAGTTGGAGAACCCTCACGAGTCATCTAGTAGCCCCAAAAGGTCAAAGTAGTCAAAGTGTTTGCAAAGAAGAAATTATTTAAATAATAAAGTGAAGTGATGAGTGTACTATAAGTCAAAGAAGATACAAAATAAATTATTTAAATAATAAAGTTAATGGAGAAATTACTAAGTGGACAAGTGGTTAGAAGTGGGTTAGCCCTAAAACAAGGAAAGTGGTTTAAAAGATTTTAGAAGGTAAATAATAAAAATGAAAGTGGTTTAAGAGACTTTAGAAGGTAAATAATAAAGTGAAGTGATGAGTGTACTATAAGTCAAAGTGGATACAAAATAAATTATTTAAATAATAAAGTTAATGAATAAATTACTAAGTGGACAAGTGGTTAGAAGTGGGTTAACCCTAAAATAAAGAAAATGGTTAAAAGGTAACCCCTTGAGGAAGATACATGAAAGTATAAATAAGAGACAAGACTCTCTCATTTTAAACACACTTGAGCATATTAAATATCTACAAGTGACTGAGGTAACCAAATGATATCTAAGCCGAATTTCAGAGGGAAGGTGAAGTAAATAAGACCGAAATTCAAGGGAGAATAAATTTTTTTGATGATGCTTTCTAAGATATGTTATTTACAAGTCATCTCACCATTTTCGCAATAACGTTTTTTCTAGAATGATTCATACCGTGAAATTGGAAGGCCATTAAGGAAACATATCCAAGTAGCTGTGATAAAAATTTCAGCTTGTAGGTCATTTTACTTTTGGAGTTACACTCCGTGGAAAATAGGGTTTGTGGTTAGTCCTGAAACTAGTCTAAAACATGTGTTTCTGGTAAAAATGTCATAACATCTTCATAACAGATCCAAATTCAGTAAGACAAAATGTATTGGTTAGAGTACAGTCTGTAGTATTCCGTGTACCATTTTCAGATCCATACAACACATTCCGTGCGGGGAACGCTCTACAAGTTCGCTCTCTAGAATAAACCATAATTCAACAAGGTATGCCATTTTTGCTATAACTCATTTTTCTGAGAAGTTCCAAGTAGTGAAATCTAGAGGAATTGTATAAAAGATACTAAAGAACATTGTGTACCATTTTCAGATCTTTATTCATTACATATACATAGTTATGATTATTTCAAGTTAGGGTTGTTGACTAATCCAAAATTAGTCATGTGAGACTAAAGTAAAGTTTGATGAAAATGCTAGTTTCTTGTTGTTAAAGTTAATGAAGGTTTGCAGGTATGTGATCATATACACATAGTCTATTACAGAGTTACAAATTAGATTTGGATGATGAAATTGATGAGGGCTTTTGGTTGACGTACATGTTGGGTATATGGTTGAGACAAGTAGTTAATGAGTTGACACATACATGAGGTGTATAGTTGACGATGTTGGTGCATCTCGATGAGTCATAGTTTATGTGTATTTGATGCATGATTGTTACATATTTGGTGCATGGTTGATGCACTTGTTGATGGTATAGGTTGAGGTACTGGTTGGTGCATGGTTGATGCACTTGTTTATGGTACATGTTGATTACATGTTGTTTGGTGCAGGTTGATTGGTACATGTTTACAACAATATATCTCACAGTGATAGTGTGATAGTGGTTCCGTCATTCTACTTTTATTTCTGGGCGGTTGGACGGGGCAATGACAGGTGGTTGTAGCCACTTTCTGGTTGTAGTTGGAGAACATAGGGGGTTGTAACCTCCTTCTGGTTGTAGCCATATAATTGGAGAGTTGGAGCTTCCCTCAGGTTGTAGCCTGAGAAACTAGGGGGTTGGAGCCTCCTTCAAGTTGAAGCTGGAAAACAAAGGAAGTTGGTGCTTCCAATGAATGTAATTCTTAAATACATATAAGAAAAAACATTCTGTGGTTTTTTTTCGCTTTGGGTTTCCACGTAAAAGCACTGGTGTACTGTGTATGTGTATGATTGCTCATTTGTTCATTGTTTATTTACTCTGCAATTATTGGATGATAATGCTACATTGATATAACACTTGCTTTATATGGTTAAAAATGATTAAATTTCTATATTATTGATTCACCCCCCCTCTCTGTAATCCAACAATTGGTATCAGAGCAAGTTCTTTCAGAAATCAGTTTAACCACTGAAAGGTAGATCATGGAGAGCAACAACATGTATAAAAATGGAATACTACAGTTTGATAGACACAAGTATGCATTTTGGAGTAGAAGGATGAAAACATATATACAAGAACATGGATTTGAAATTTGACATTCAATTGTAGATGGATACAAATAACCAACAGTTCCGTCGACAAATGAAAGAGTAATAAAACTCGGGAAAAATAATTCCAAAGCCACAAATGCACTTCTGAATGGTCTTTGTGAATCGGTATAAACCAAAGTTCTACATTGTAAATCCGCTAAAGAGATTTGGGACAAGCTTCAAAATATTTATGAAGGAGATTCAAAAGTCAAAGCAACAAAACTTCAAACTTACATAGGTCAGTTCGAAAACTAAAGATGAAGGAAGATGAGAATATTGCAACCTACTTCTTACGAGTCGATGAAACAATAAATGCAATCATAGGATTGGGAGAAGAAATTAAAGATTCTGTAATTGTTCAAAATGTACTAAGATCTCTTCCTATGAGATTTGATCTTAACATATTAACACTAGAAGAAAGAGCAGATCTAGACTCAATAACCATGGACGAACTACATAGAATCTTTACAGCATATGAAATAAGAACTGAACAAGAAAATCCAAATATAAAAGAAACAACTTTCAAAGCATCCAAAAGGTCAAAGAAAAAGGGAAAGAAAAAAGAAAAAGAACATAGCGACAACAGTGACATCTCATAAGATGATGAAGAAAAATACAACTTTGTCAGAAGATTGAACATGCGAATCAATGATAGATACAAATGTAAGTTTCCATTGATTTGTTTTAATTGTGATGGTATTGGTCATTTTTCTAAAAAATGTACTCATAAGAAAAATAAAAGGAATGATGAAGATTACTCAAATAACAAACAAACGTATACAAACAAAATAACCACAAAGAAAGCTTTCAAGAAAAACTTATGCACTAAAGAAGACATCTCCTCATCGGATGAAGATGAAGTCAGTGACAGTGAGACAAAAAAAGTTCTATTCATGGAAGTAGAAGACTCTGATAAATAAGACACCGAAGAAGAATATGAAGAGACATAAATTGACTACCGAGAATTATTTTTGTGTGCCATAGAAGTTATAAGAAGAGAAAAGAAGAAAAACAAGAAGCTACAAGCAGAACTAGACAATAAAGAAGACACTAAGGAACTACAACAAATGATCACAAACTTGAAGGTTCAAATAGAAGAAGATAAAATAATTGAAGAAACACTCAAAGAACAACTACAAGAAAGAGACATGATCATTGGAAATTTGGAAGCAGAGATTGTCACATTAAGAAATGATCTTCAAAAGAAAAATATGCATAAGAACTCAAAAGTTTTGGATGATATTATCAGTAGTCAAAAGCCTCATCATGACAAGTTCGGACTTGGATACAATCAGATAGAAAATGGATCAAGCTCCAACAACAGAACAAGAAACATATCCAAAAAGCTATGCAGAAACAATCAAAGGGGATAGGAAGACCTACAATGAAGAGTACGGGGACACTCCTCCACCAAGAAGATTCAGATTTCAGAATCAACGACCGACATAAACAGATAGGCGTCAGGAGGAAGAATGATTCATAAGAGTAACTCTTTTCAGAAGATCTTCAACTCCCATGTATCAAACTATCTTTTTTGGTTTATGTTATGCATGCAATAATTTTGGACATAAAGTAGTAAATTGCAGATAACAACAAGAACATAAACAACTTTGAAAGTCATACACAAAACGGTTATCCAAGAAGGCTTAGTGAAACACAAAGAAGAAATTAAAACAAGTTTGAATCATTGAGCACTGAAGTGGAATGCTACAAGTGTAACAACTTTGGACATATGGCCAAATATTGCAGAATAACAGTCCCTCCTAGAGAACCACAACATAACAACAACAATCACAGACAAAAACCTCAGAAGAGGACATGGATAAGAAAGCAAACTCAATATAGCAATGAAGAATGCACACTCGCTCTACAAGCTAAGCAGAAGACACATGGTTGATATGTTGACAGTGGCTGTTCAAAACACATGACAGGTGATAAATAAATGTTTCTTACATTAAGAAAGGAAAGGGATGGATCAATCTCCTTAGGAAATGATGATTCAACTAAAATCATTGGAAAATGCATAGTCATAATTTGAAACAAGAATACCAAGGCAGAAAATGTTTTACTAGTAGAAGATATGAAACATAATCTTCTAAGTGTAAGTCAAATGTGTGACCAAGGCCATAAAATTACTTTCGATTCACATAAGTGCGAGATAGGAAAAGAAGGTTCAGGAAAATTGATTGCAACAGTTGCAAGAAATTTAAGCAACATATATGTACTAAGTGAAATTGGAAATGAAAAGTGTTGTGTAGGAAAGAAAGATGAAGGTTGACTATGGCACAAAAGAATGGGTCACATACACTTTGAAAACCTTGTCAAAGTCAACAGAAAGGAAGCCGTTAGAGAAATGCCCCAGATCATGAAACCAACCAACACTTTATGCAAACATTTTCAGCAAGGAAAACAAACACAGACCAGGTTCAAATCAAAGGAATACTCAATGACAAAACCACTGTAAATTGTGTATACTGATCTAGTTAGACCAAATACAACAAAGGGTTTAAAAGGTGAGGAATACTTTATGTTATTGGTTGATGATTATATAAGAATGACTGCAGTTTGCTTTCTCAGAAATAAGTCAGAAGCTTTTGAAAACTTCAAGGTCTACAAGGAAATGGTTGAAAATGAAATGGATTAAAAAATCAAATGTTTGAGATTTGATAATGGAGGAGAGTTCACTTGAAAGGAACTTTTGGATTATTGCTGCAGACATGTAATAAAAATGAAATTCTCTATTGCTAGGACACCTCAACAGAATGGAGTTGTTGAAAGAAAGAACATGACAGTACATGAAATGGCTCGAACAATGCTAATGGATTCCAAATTGACAGATATTTTTTGGACACATGCAGTGCATACAACAACTCACATTCAAAACAAAGTAATGCTCAGAAACAACACTGACAAAACTCCCTATGAGCTATGGAAATGAAGACCAACAAATGTGAAACACTTAAGAGAATTTGGAAGCAAATGCTACATCAAAAGAGAAGATGGTAGAATGGAAAAGTTTGACTCTTGTGTGGACAAATGAGTACTTGTTGGTTACTCAAGTACAAGAAAATCATACAAGTGTTACAATCTGAGGTTGAACAAAGTTGTGGAAAACATCAATGTAACAATTGATGAAACATGTGGATGAGAATTAAAGGAAGAAGAAAATGAATCAATGGAACAACTTTACGAAGAAGAAGCATAAGATGAATAAGAAGTAGAAGGGGAAGATGAAGAGGATCAGATAGAAGTAGAAGAACAAGTTCAACAAGTGCCTCAAAATACACTTAGCAAACGAGTACAAAAGAATCATCCTTCAGATCGGATTCTCAGAAACAAAGATGCAGGAGTTGAGACTAGAAGAAGAATCCATTCGCCAGAACAAATGCACCTAGCACTCTTATCTACGATTAAACCAAACAGTTTTGAAGAGGCCAACAAGGATGAATTATGTAAAAAGACCATGGATGAAGAATTGGATCAAATAGAGAAGAATGACACTTTGGAATTGGTTCCAAGACCAAAGAATAAGAACGTGATTGGCACAAAGTGGGTATTCATAAATAAATTGAATGAATATGGACAAGTTACAAGCAACAAAGCTAGATTGATATGTAAATGATACACACAGCTTGAAATAATTGACTTTGAAGACATTTTCCTCAGTTGTCAGAATGGAAGCAATCCGATTACTTTTATCTTATGCATGCCCCAAGAATATTAAAGTGTATCAGATGGACGTGAAATCAACTTTTCTGGATGGGGAACTTGAAGAAGTCTACATAGAACAAACAAAAAAATTTTAGTTGTCAGAGAACGCAAATTATGTGTGTAAATTTAAGAAGGCCTTGTATGGTCTAAAACAAACTCCCAAAGCATGGTACTCTAGACTGGATAAATATTTACAGCAGACAGAGTTTAGAAAAGGAAGTGCAAACAACAACCTCTACATCAAGGTAACTCAAGATAGTATTTTATTAATTTAATTTTATGTTGATGATATTATTTTTGGAAGCACCGATGACAGGTTAAGCCAACAATTTGCAAAGGATATGCAAAATGCATTTGAAATTTCATTACTTGGAGAACTATCATTCTTTCTGGGTTTTCAGATACATCAAAACAACCAAGGAATTTTTATTTCTCAAACTAAGTATATTAGAGAAATGTTGAAGAGGTTCGGAATGAAATATTGCAAACCAGTTATTACTCCTATGCAAACCAGTTGCAAGTTGAGCAAAGATGATGATTCAAAGTCTACATACCAGAGACAATATAGGTTAATGATTGGTAACTTACTATATGTGACAAGATCCTGACCAGATGTAATGTAGATAGTTGGACATGTGACAAGATTTCAAGCACCACCAAAGGAATCACATGTATTAGCAGTGAAGAGGATTTTCAGATATCTCAAAAGAACAAAAGAGTTTGGATTATTGTATCCAAAAGGAAATGATCTATCACTTATTGCCTACACAGGTGCAGATTGGGCATGTTGCATTGATGACCGACAAAGCACCAGTAGAGCATCGTTCTACTTGGGTGAGTGTTTAGTATCATGTCTAAGCAAGAAACAATCATTAGTATCCTTATCTACAGTTGAAACAGTGTATATTGCAGCAACAACATGTTGTACACAGGTTCTATGGATGAAACAAACTCCGACAGATACATAGGTTGAGTATGATGAGCCCATTCCAATCTATTGTGATAATACAAGCACCATCAATATCTCAAAGAACCCAGTGATGCACTCCAAGATGAAACACATTCCAATCAAGTATCAATTTCTACGGGAACATGTTGCAGAGAAGAACATTAGAGTTGAGTATGTGGGAACAAAAGAATAAGTGGCAGACATCTTTAAAAAACCGCTTCCATGGGAATCCTTTGAGTATCTTCGCCAGAGACTCCGAGTAATTTATACTCCAAAATGAATGTTTTTGAATGCTTATCTTATATGTCTTCGATTTGCATGAGGAAGCACCATAGAGAGGACAGTTCAGGTTGGGAGATCAGTTTCAGGAAGAGTTCAGTTAGGGGGAGCAACTCCAGATGTAAATGTACCTTTACCATTGATGGCAAAGGGGGGGATATTTATTAGATGCAGAGAACAGAGGCATGGTTCTAGGGAGATGCAACTTGAACAACGGTTGAAGAAGGGGTACATACACCCAAGTTTTTCACCTTGGGGTGGTCCAATACTTTTTGTAAGGAAGAAGGATGGAATCTTATGAATGTGCATTGATTTAAGGCAACTGAATAAGGTAACTGTGAAGAAAAAGTGTATCCTTTTCCAAGGATAGATGATCTTATTTATCAACTGAAAGATGCCAAGAAATTTTCCAAGATTGATCTTTCGAGAGTGAAGTTTGTGTACTTCAGAGACAAGCTTGGTGTGGTCCAGAAGGAATTTCCTAGTGAGAGGGAGTGATGAGTTACATATGTGACTCCATATAGTAGCATGGTATAGTATGGACAATAGGTTTTGATGCTCGGGCATTGACTGTGGCACCAATAAGGATAATGTGTACGCAGATCCTTCGGGGAGAGCATGTTTTCCTAGCTAAGGAGGCCCAACCAGTTTGTATGGTTGGAGGATTCATGCATATCCTTCGGGGAGGGAGTGTCTCTGGGACAACTAGAGGGCCAACCTAGTGTGTTGGACGTGAGATACTCCAGTGAAATACTCTAGTACGCTGAGTTATTGCTACTATAGTGAAATAGTTTGGTACACATCTCTACTCCAGTGAAATAGTTTGGTACGCTAAGATATTGCTACTCCAGTGAAATAGTATGATACACATAACTGTTCCAGTAAAATAGTCTAGTACGCTGAGATATTGCTACTCCAATGAAACATTTTGGTACACATAGCTACTCAAGTGAAATAGTTTGGTATGCATAGCTACTCCAATGAAATAGTCTAGTACACTGAGATATTTCTACTCTAGTGAAATAGTTTGGTACGTAAGTTACTAGTTCTGTATGAACTAGATGCTAGATTTTGTGTGAGCTGGCGAGTTACTAGTTCTGTATGAACTAGATGCCAAATTCTGTGTGAGTTGACGAGTTAACAGTTCTATATGAGCTAGATTCTAGATTCTGTGTGAGCTTGAGAGGTTACAAGTTCTGTATGAACTAGATGTCAGATTCTGTGTGAGTTGGCGAATTGCAGTTTCCCAGACTCCGTTTGGATTGGGTAGTAGCGCAATTTTGTGTAAACTGGCTCAACTGCATATTCCAGATCCTGTGCGGCTATGATGGTGATACTTGTGACATGATCTGTTTGATCATGAGATATCCTGTGTGGCTATGCTACTTGTTACTTGATCTATTTGATCATGAGATGATCGTGTGGCCATGCTACTTGAGACATGATCTGTTTGATCAGGAGATAACCTGTGTGGAAATGGTGATGCTACTTGTAGACAGGTATGCAAGACCGTGTGAGTCTTTCCCATTCCATGTGAGATGGATGGATGTGTTTGAGAACATTACATGAAGAACATCTTAGTTAATACCTCCCTAGCTAAGAGAGAGTGTTGATGTTTTGGTAGTTGCAGGAGGTATTAACCTCCAAGTGTAACCTTGGTACTTAGAATAGAATATTCTAGAAGTAAGAGAACCATTAAAAAGATGCGTGGAAACCCTAGAATAGAATTCGACCCAAGGATAATAATAATAAAGAAATAGAAAACCCCAGAAAGAGAAGTCGACACTGCCAGAAAAAGTCAAAGTAAATTATATTTACCAGAAAAGACAGGTCGTCCCTATGGGAAACGTTCACTGGCAGAATAAGTATAAATAAGGTGATGCCTTAGCTCATTTTCACATTCTCACACACTCACTCAGTAGGAGGGTGCAAGTATGAGGAGCAGTCGCTGCAGTTACAACAAAAGGATACAGAAGTCTGGAGAGGGTGGTGGAACAATTGCCATGGTGTAATCTCAATATCTCTGGTATCTCTCTTGTGTGCTTCTCTTAGTAAATGTATGCTTTTATTAGTAGATGTATGGTCTCTTGGTATTGTGTTACTACTACAACAATGGTGTTTCTGGTTTATCTGTTGGTTCTAGTGTGGACTTACTAGAATCATTCTATCCAAGAAACGGTTAGTGTGCTCGGGGGTGGCATAGTGAATGCATATGGTTGGGTGAAAATTATGTGGCATTGTCTATGGTTAAACAAGCATACCAAAATTTTAACAAGGACCACAAACTGGACATGAAAATTTACCCTTTTTTTGAAGACCTGCAAGAGATGGATTAAATTTTATATCAATAATTAGAAGTATGTTTAATGAAGGGATTATATAAAAAACATGCATGATATGAACTTCATAAAATTAAACACTATATATTAAAGTGCACTGTAACATTATAACATACCACATAAATGGGTTATCCCTGGGGCATCATGAATTGTCCATACAAGCATTGATTGGAATTTAAAATCCCTTTGTGCACCTACTGGTCTAGAGATATCATAAATAGTGATGCCCTTCCACAACTCTAGTAACTCATCGATAAGAGGCTCAATATATAGATTCATATCTTTGACTTGGTATTTACTTAATAAAAAAATATCAAACATAGTAATAATACATAATTGAACATATATGAGTAAGAAAAAAAATATAAGACACAATTACGAAACAAACAAGACAAATGAGATGTTACCATGTTAAAAAAATATTCTAAACAATTACCTGGAACAATCATTGCCATCATTATGTGCTCCCTCTTTATTGACATTCATGGATGAATTTTATTGTTGATGACAAAAACATGCCACAATGAGTAGTATATTTGCGCTCTCCAAATGGATTGACACCGTCAGCTGCCGATGAAAGCCTAAGATTACGAGGTTCATCTTTAAAATGTGGCCATATTTCCTCTATATTCTTAAATGCAGAACCATCCATATGCATTCGGAGAACACCATCTTTACTTCTGTTCTTTGCATGATAATTTATAATCCGTGCTATGCTTTTGCACCTAAACAATTGCCACAAACATGGAATTATGAGAATATAACAAAGAACCTTGTGAGTCACCTTTTTTGTTACTTGATCGGTTTGATATCTACTAATTTGACATTTTTCTTTCGATGCATCTTATCCATAATATAAAATATGATTATCAGGACAGGCATGAATAACTTGATACTCCCTTCCAATATATTTCATTATGGAATGTAAGTATTGGTATGTGCGACATAAAACATTTGACGGTGGTAACAAACATTCACCTAACAGTCTACAACATAAAAAATCAATACTGGTTAATGTGAAAAATATTGATCGTACATATTGCATCCAAATTTTATAGATGATCGAATAACAATAAAAATATAGGAAAAAAAAAACCTTTATCATCATGTATTAAGTGTGACAAAATATATTGCATACCTTAGCAACTGTGTGACACAAGTGTTTTACAAACCATTCATAACTTTTAAGTTCACCAACAACAATATAGCAAAGAGAAGACTTGTTTTGGAGCCTTCATAAAGATGTCGACTTGCCTTCTCAAGTACATGTATATAAAAAACACCATCAAGTTGGTCGTCATCATCATCCATTCCAACATTATTAAATGTCTCATGGATCAATATATTTGTCCCATCTTCTTCAACTGTGTTATTAGCATCATTATCTTCTTCCATAGGATTATTAACTTGATCTTAAATATTCACTCCATGTTTCTGAACATGCACTTGTAAAATCACGTCGTCCTCCATGGGTAGTGCCTCGGGGCATCGTTCCTATACAATTACAAACAATAAAGTAATATTCATGTATATAACAAATATTAAAACAATACATACATTTACAAATATAATATAGGACAACAAAGAACATGAACAAGAATCTCCATATTTCCTTTATTGTCCTTATGACCCCTAATGCTTATAAGTCTTAACACTTCAAGGTGCCAGAACATGAAAAAAAAATCTCCATATTTCTTTTATTGTCCTCTTCTTGAAAAATACGACATTCATCCTATGGACATTTCCACTTTCCATTAGTGATTTAAAAAAAAATGTCGATGCTACTAGGAATTGGAACTGATCTTCAAAACTTTTAAAAATGAAACAATTACCAACATAAAAAGATGAATTAGAAACTCTACAAATAATTCTGAAACAGAGCATCAATACCAATATCAAAAGAGGAATTAACAAATCTGCAAATATTTCTCAAGCAGATCCATATGCAAGTAAAACAATGAAAATAACCCTATGCTACTTTTTAAATTAAGCTCTAAGACCAAATTGGACGAAGGAAAAATTAATTATGACTGCATTTCAATTCAAAATATTAGTGGAGGATAATAATGATAGAAATAATAACTTACCAAGGGACGATATTCATGCCTTCCTTCAAGGTGTCCATACTCACTACAATGTTTTTTAGCTGTTTTTATTAAAAGTCTCCTATTATGGCCCTTGTATTTTTTACAAGGGAAATAACATTTTCGATCACCCAAAGCCTCAACTAATGCAGATCTCAAGTCTTGGCCTTGTCCTCCTGGAGGAATGTTATGTGACATTTTTTCCTTACCAAACTTTTAGTAATGATTATCTTAAAAAATAAACTTCAGTAGCTTAACTATTTGTAATGCAATTATTATTATTATTATTATTTTTAATTTTAATTTTTAGGTATTATGACCTAAAAATATCCCTTATAACCTCTGCAAACCGTCGCTAGTATAGCAACAACGTCGAACATATTTAATATTTTGAATTTTTTAATTATGTATCGCATTTTCATCGGACTTTCGATGGATGTTGACCAAGGGACAATTCTTAACGAACAAAAATATTGACTTCGTCAAATGTCGGTACAGACATCATTGACATGCTCACTCATCGAATAACTGACAATCATCGACTTGGTCAACCGTCAGATATCCGACGACATTCACTAATGTCGGATATTCAATGAACATCAGGGCTTTTAAAAAAAAAAATGCAAGTAAACTCCGACATTATGGTCGATTTTATCCATACTGTTAGAGTACGATGTTGGTTTTTTCGTACATATGTAATAATGACCCCTGTTGGTATTGCATGGTTAATTCCTTAAAACCCATGAGAACGGGTCTGAGGGTGCGTAACCATTTGACATCGAGCACAATGTCACAACTTCCCATGTCTATAACAACCATATGAGATTTTAGGTGATACTGACCAGTTTGGAGTCAAACATTTTCACAATGTCCCCCACATTTCATGGAACCTCCATTGGAAATCATGATTTTAAATTTTTTGACTACGCAAATACAACAATTGAATTCTTGGGCCTTGCGACGATGAATAAAATTATGGTTACTACAACTGTCAGTGAGGATGATGACTTTCGGATTCTTAATGTAACCAATTAACTTGAGGGTCATGGGAGCAGAGAAGCCACTGAGGGAATTCAGTGAAATCATCGGTTCAAATTTTGTTGGATTAGACGGTGGAGTTAGATCAACTGGTGGTGGTAGCTCATCCATAAGGGAAACAACTACCTCCATTTCAGAAATATCCCCATACATGGCCATAAAAAGTTTATGTTCCTTACACCTGTGCTCTGAAAAATATTTTTCATAACAATTATATCAAAGACCCTTGATTTGACGTTCAACCTTTTTGTCCCAGGTTAATTTCTGGATCTTGAGGGGAGTTGTAGGAGAGGCAGTATTGGTGGGTTTAGGTAAAGGAAGAAATGATGGTTTTTTGGTTTGGGAGGAGACAATATGTTGTGCTTCCTTGGCTCTTTGAGTAGCTTCCAACCAAGTCTAAGGGCGTGCCATGAGAACATGAGCATGAATTTAATATTTTAGGCCACTGATAAAACATTCTTGGAAGAAGGCATATGACATGCCCTCCGTTTATGAAAGCCAAGTGCTTAAAGGCGATGATAAATTCTTCCACTATCCAGACTGCTTTAACTTGGTTAAATGGCCTAAATGGTGGGTGTCAGAGTCAAAACGATCATAAAGATCTGCAACAAAATGTGTCCAAGCAACATACCCTTGATATGCCTTTCTATGCTATTGCCACCATTTCCAACATCCAGGATCAATATGTAAGATATCATAAAGAAGCTTGGCTAAATCATTAGTAATTCCATTCAAAGACAAATAATGTTCCATTTGAGTGACCCATCCTGTGGGGTTCGAGCCGTCAAATTTGTTCACCTCAACTCTGGAAAGGCGTAGGTCTCGAGGAAGGTGGATGGAATGAGGGCCTTGGTAAAGAGAATAGTCATTGTCTTCCTGATAGGAAGGTTGTTCATAAGAGATAGGGTTTAGGAAGTGGACCATTAATTGGTCGAGGGTGTTTTTGATGTTGGCACATTGGTCCTGGAGTATCTGAACAAAGGAATTGAACTTGCTAATGTTGGAATTGAGAGTCTTGATGCCCTCCTTGTTCTGGTGGTTGTCGAAAATCAAGGTATTGAGTTCTTGGGAGCAGGTGGTGGCCATTTGAGTAGAGGGAAAAATGGGTATGCGGGTCCACATGGAACAAAATTACAGGTGAGGGGTATCATGACAGATGGGGAAAATAGAGGAAGCAAATGGGATAGGTGGAAAATAAGGGTGTCGGGAAGGGTGGGTGGGACCATAGAGAAAAATGGTGACAAGTGATAGGTACCATGACGATCAGGGTGAAAAGGGGAAGACAATTGAATATGACCCAAATAAGGGTGTCGGGAAGGGGGTTATGTCCACAAAAAAAAAATGTCTTAAAAATGATAGGTTCCACAATAATCACGGCGAAGAGAGGAATCCAATGGGATAGGTCCCAAATAAGGGCGTCAGAGGGACCTCTTTACTTTTTTAAATTTGTTTTTTAACTTCTGAAGATTTATACTTCGACCTGAAGAATACTCCTAAATCAAAATTTGTTTAGGAGTGTACTTTTTGTCCAATGTAATTATTCTCTTGATGTAAATTATTAAAAAAATATAATTAATTAGTAAATCAATTATCAAGTGTTAACATGTTTATATTTATGAGTTTTTTTTTAGTGTTTTATTTGTTGTGGTGGCAGTGATCAAGGTCACAATTTCAATTACGTCATAGTTGTAACTTCCAAAAAAATAGTGGTGCTATTGGTAGTATCACTTTTTAATTCAAGGCTCAATTAGGTCATTGTTATAACTAAAAAAAAGGTGGTGCTACTGATAGCATGACTTTTAGATTTGAGGGTCAGTTTCAGGGTTCTCTCTGGAATATGAAGGTTGTGATTTGAAACAAGTTAGAAATTTAACCACTTCTAAAAAAAGGGTGCGATCGATAGCACCATTTTTTGAAACGAGGTTAAAAATAACTATTATGAAAAACTGAGAAATCTAGAGAGTTATCGTTAATTTGGTAACTTTGTTTCAATTGTACCCTTAGTCGTAATACCATATTACCGAGGTACTAGAGAGTATTTTCCCGAGTGCTGTTCTTGGTGGCACTATAACAGTCATGCATCCGATCAGTTGATCTAGGGATGGTTTCAGGAGACCTAGGGGACTCCCGATATACATGCCGATACGTGGGAGTGATGGCCATGTATAGATTCTGTCTGATGCGTTACCACTTGAGGGGTACCGATAGGGGTTACACAGGTTTCCAACAAAGGAGAAACTTTGGTTTCTGGCAACCCTGTGAGATCGTCTGTATCAATTGCATGTAGTTTTCCCCAATGCAGTTTTACTTGACGAAGGAAAAATCTCTGTGCTTTAAAGACTCCGACAGTACACATATCTACCCTGGAAACAAATTTACTCACAATTCTATGATACCTCTTGTAAGGTACTATATGTAATATAATATGCATAAACAAAAATATTTAGCAGATATCAATGGAACAACAAAATATTGAGAAGATAAATACAAAAAATAATACATTTATTCAAAGAAAACAATGTTCACTTGCCTCTTCGAGGGGGAAACCTTCGACATAACAAAGATCTATTACAATAATTCTCAAGAAAAAGTTTCCCATTCCTCCTACTCTTATTTATACTAATTCTATCCTCTAAATAACATTCTAGAGGAAGATCTTTCTAGAAGCGAAAGCTTCTATTAGGTCTTCTTACATTGACATGTTCACATTTATTAAATATGCCTTATTAACTAATGTCATCCCTTATTACATGGAAAACATATTATTATACCTACATGAGGGGTTAGGGAAGTTAGGTCCCTAACAATGTAGGTTGAGGGGAAGAGAGCTGGTGGATTGGAATTGTTATTGGAGTAGAACCTGTGTTTTGGGTTACTGAATGTGGAGAGTGGACAACCCAAGAGGGCCAGACCTCCTTGTGGATTTATAGCCTCATCTTGGGGGTGGCTTATTATTGAGAGAAAATGGAACAACAATGCCTATGGCTGGAAGGAACGTCCATCATACGTAGCTAGTCGGTATCCACATTTGTAAGATAAGTTTCTGTTAAGTTTTACCATGTTTATTTTGTTGTGTAAATGTTAATTTGAATGCTATGTATGTTTGCTGGGTATGCATTCATGGGTTTTATTATGTTATTTAAAGTGTGTGAAAAATTGCATTCATGTTGTTGTAATTGTTGTTAATTGCATGAGTAATTTAGAGCATGCTGTACGCTGTTAATTTTATCTGCAAAGAAAATTTCACAACTTGTATCAAAGAAAATTTAGTTTTTGTTGGTAATGGGTATGTTAGATGATATTACCCTCGATGATCATTATATCCATGAAGAGTTGATATATATATATATATATATATATATATATATATATATATATATATATATATATATATATATATATATATTTCACTTGAACCCAAGACACAGATCCAACACTAGTGATTAATGGACCCTCTTGTTATAACTATAGGGAGATTTAGTATGGACACCTCTAGTTCATGAACCTAGAGTATAAGTAGGGGAGCTATTCGAGGTCATATTCCCCTTAGTGATCATTAGAGCCATGAATATTTGGCCTAAGTTGTACAAACATTAAAGGTCCAAGTAGATGAGTAGTCCTCTTATCTCCCATAGATTAAGGGAATGATGGAGTCCTTAGGATCCAAGATAGAAAATAAGGGGAATAGACCATCAATATAGGAGGATCCTAGTTAGAAATGGTCCCTTAAGTGCCAAAGATTGGGATTTGAATTATGGAAACAAAATAGATGAGGTTGTGGCTTGGTTGGTGAAGATAGAGACACATGATGCTATGCTGATTTTAACCCCTTATAAAAGACCAATTTCTCTAGTTATCAACTAATAAATGATGAAAACCTATGGTGGGACCATATTAAGAAGAAGATAAAAGTGGATGATAATCATCTAGACTGGGTCGAGTTCAAGATACATTTTGAAAAAATTACTTATGCACTACCATAGGAAGGCATATGAGTACTAATATTTAAAGTAGGACAACATAAGAGAGAATAATATGGGCACAAATTTGTGGAATTGGACAAGTATGCACTTGGACTTAGTGAAGAGTCCTAAATTAGGGGGTTCATTGGATGACTCAGGAACCATATCAGAGATAGGGTTAGGATATTTATGCCGACTAATAAGTGGTAAAATTAATACTAAGTGCCAAGAATATGTGGCGCTGAGGCCCAATGAAGAAAATATCTAAGTGGTAAACTTAATCAGAGAATCAATCACTAGAAGACTAGGAGCCAAAAGTATTATCAATGGAGCTTCAACCTAGCATTCCCACCAGAACCCAAGATAGAATAAAAAACAAGGAAGTAAAAGAATCTCACACTGTAGAGTCAATTTTTATGAATGTAATAATTTGGACACAAGTCCCACAAATGTTTGAAAAAGAAGAATCAGTCTAGACGATCAATGAACCACCTAGAAATTGAAGGAACTATTGGGGATATAATAAGAGGAAAGATATATGTAGCAATAGATAATTGACAGATAGAGTATAAAGCCTCATTCATATAATCTAGAGGTATTATTTTTGGTCAACCCTACATCATTTTTTTTGACACTGGAAGTACACATAATTTTATATCCCCTAAAGTAACAATTGACTGTAAACTCAACGTCAAGACTTGAGGAAAATAAAAATGGAACATGGTGCTAAGAAGTGGATTAGCCAAAAAAATGACAAATGTGTGGTAGACTTGGGAGGATGGAGCAACAAAATATGTTTTCATGAATTGGGCTTGGGAGTCTATAATGGCCTAATTCAATAGAATTGGCTGGATCTATAAGGCTAAGGTAAATTGCTATTAGAAGAGAGTTGAATGTTTTGATGATTAAGGAATAGATAAAGTCATCCAAGGAGAAAAGACCTCAATAATAGTAAAAAAAATATCGGTCATATAGGCCAAGAATAATGTGCATAAGGGATGGAAGGGATATTTCATTCATGTCACTAAAGCCAAAGAAGAATCAAGCATGGAAGAAGATCAATTTCCTATAAATTAAGGATTTTTTGGATGTATTCATGGAAGAATTACTATAATACCCCAAATTTAATCCCTAGGAGGTGTAATGTAGTTGTACTTATTTGATTTAGGCCATGATTCAAGCAATATGACGAAGGGATGATCTATGTAAATTGTATATCAAGGTTATTAAATAAAAATACATCGTTGTTTGCGATATGAGAGGGATGATAAAATTTGGGGAGCTATGATTCCACAAGAGAGAGGGCTAAAGGGTTTTTTTGGGGAATCCCACATGCCTCGAATCCTTTGTCACCTTCCAAAATCAATTTTTCATTAACCATCTAATCCTCCTTTGAATTATTAAATCTAATCATTGAATGCAAGTAATAGGTTTGTGGGAAAGTCATCTCACCTAGTTAAGAGAGCATGGGCTAAGTACAACCATGATGGGAATTGTGTCATTAAATGCATGTAAGAGGAGGGTGAGAGGGTCATCTCACCTAGTTATGACATAATGGGCTAAGTAAATTTTTTTTTTTGGGATTGTGAGAGTCAAATATGCTATGGGAGAAAAGGAAGAGGAAATTTGATTAGAAAAAAAGAGCATATTTTTGGGACAACAAGAGGAGAGGAAAAAGAGAGTTTGGTGTTGTAAAAGAGAAAAAACCATACTGTGTAAGAAAAAAACCATGAGAGGGGATGGGAATTATGTTTAGAACTTGTATATCATGCATGTGAAGAGTTATTATTGGAAACTTCCCAAGAACATGTAAAATGGTGTTGTGAGCACTCCATTTTACAACTGGAGTTCCTGGAGCTCCCACCTGAGATTTTCTTGGTTTGTCTATGATAGAGCCGTAGAGGGGATGGAGATCGTCTGAGGGAATAAGGTGTAGGGAAGGAAATATTATCCCTTGGGTTGTGCATATTGGTGGGGAAGAGAGATGGGTGGTTGGAATTGCTGCAGGAACCGCGACATTGTGAATTAATGGGTATTGGGATAATTCTGTGGAAAGTATCTATAGCCATAGGAGTCATTTCTTCCTTGTAGACTCATAGGCCCAACTAAGGGGTGGCCTCTTGATGAGAGGAATGAATTATCATATCGTAGGGTTAGGAGGAAAATTCCTCATATGTAGCCATTTTCTCATAAGTGTTCTGGCCACTGATGTTATTTGCTATGTTTTAATTTGTATTTTATGTGCTAAGTGATTCTATGTATGATTTTTTTTTTGTAAATAAAATATTTGTATTACCTTATAATATCAAAATCATACATATGTCTGGTCCCTGACGTGTGGCCTTCCATGTGTGGAAACCATGCCAACATCAGGGCCATGTACCATTGTCTTGCATAGATAAAAAATACATAGCTAAAAGAGCTTAAAACTAGAGTTGAGACCTGTCAACCAAATTTTCTTCTACCTATCCTGTATAAAAAGAACTTGAAAATGATAATATGCATAAAAGGGAAATCACATTCCTAGTGTGTGCAACGCTCCATCATTTATATGAGGAGTGTGCCATGAAGCAATGAATGCATAAGGCAGACGACAAGCTGGGAAACTATGGCTATTGGAAGAGTTGGAGAGAGAATCCATAAAAACGTCCAAATGTTGGTTGAGAAATTCCAAACCAAAGAGTAGCTCGTCCACATCCCTTCTCAAGTCGAACACCAATTGGAGTTGGTCTGCTAATAGGCTAGACGAAGGAGGGGAATTTCCTGGCGGTTGGATATCTGGAGCAACTTCAAGAGTTTGAGGAGAATCACGTGCATGATCTTCTTCAATAAGAACTGGATCCCAATGATTGTCCTAAATTTCTCTGTGAGGATCATCATCCCCGCTATACTGGTCGAGGCTAGAGGGTCAAGTGAGGGAGGGAAGGAAACCAGAACTCGGATCTGGAGGCGGAACCATACAGGGCTCATCCTTTATTCAAACATGCCCTCAATTTCCTATCGAGGATAGTGAGATAGAAGTGGGATCTTCCATTGGGGGAGGGGATGAAGAATCATATGAGGAGCATGTTGGAAGAGAAGGATGGGAAAGACACCCCTAATTGGAGAAAAATGTGTAGTAAGCAGGGCCTCTACGATACCTACCACGTTCGCCCGACATGGTGTAGAGAAGGAGG
Source organism: Picea engelmannii (assembly GCA_009831015.1). Taxonomy (NCBI): domain Eukaryota; kingdom Viridiplantae; phylum Streptophyta; class Pinopsida; order Pinales; family Pinaceae; genus Picea; species Picea engelmannii. Next base: position 913,859 of record ML776585.1, on the reverse strand, counting down.
CCAGAGAGAAGGATGAGGGACTGAACAAAGCTTAACAACACCAAGGTGGAGTCGGGGAGGAGAGCTAAAATGAAAACCATGATAGAAAAATCAATGCGAATTTGGGAGATAATACCATTAACATGCCCAGATTTTTCCATCAATGCCGAGTTGATAGCCTCTCCTTCTATGTCAAGCGAGCGGACCCCCATTTCCATTGAAGGGATCCAAAGCATTATCTTTCTTCCTACGTGAACATCTGCAAACCAAGATTTCATGGCACGAAGCCCCCTCAAGATCACACTAAGAAGGAGGCAGTGGTTGATGACCTTAACTTAAATTGCATGGATAAACACTTGTCACCCCATTCGGGGGATGCTATATTGTATGCTTAAATAGTTTGCATTCATGAATTTAAAATTATTGATAGTTGTGTGAGAATATTTATCATGTTGCACACATTGAATTTGAATGGGTATCAAAGTATTTTGTTTTTTCTTGGTAATGGGTATATTACAATTACCGGGGCTACTACCAACTTGAGAAGTGTATTATAAGATAGATATGATGCCCAAGGAAACCCCAATATCAAATACACCTTATAGATTTTGGACTAATGAGTTGGGTAATATTAAGATGTAGTTGCAAGAACTATTGTATAAAGTTTTCATATGACCAAGTGCCTCACCTTAGGGAGTTCTCATGTTGTTTTTTAAGAAGGATGGAACCTTTTGAATGTGAATTAATTACATGATCTTGAAACATGTATCAATCAAGAAAAAATATTACTTATCTAGGATTAATGTTTTGTTCGATGAACTAAAAGGGATGAAGGTTTTCTCCAATTTGGACTTAAGATCTTTTTATCACCAAATAAGAAGAAGAAGAAACTTACATGTCAAAGACTTCTTTTAGGACCAAATATGGGCATCATGAGTTCCTAGTCTTACACTTTTGATTAATGAATTCCTCCACAATATTTATGATATTGATGAATGATGCATTTTGAAAGTATTTGGATAAGTTTTTGATGGTATTTTTTTGATGAAATCATAGTATATTCTAGGAATGAGGAGGAGCACCAACTTGAGCACCTCCACCTAGTGTTGTCAAATCTATGAGAGCACCAATTATATGCCAAGATGAGTATGCGTGAATGCCTCAAGAAACAAATGTAATATCTTAGGTATATCATATCCAAAGAAGGACTGAAAGTGGACCCCGAGAAGATATAATCTATATCTAATTAGCCAACCCCAAATATTGTTGCCGAGGTGGGAAATTTTATCGGATTAGTCGGTTACTATCGAAGGTTTGTAGAAGGACTAATAATGATTGTAAGTCATTTTTAAAATCTGTAGGGTAAAGGAGTTAAGATCCTTGAGACAACTCTACACAAGGAAAGATTCTAGGAACTTAATAGGCTTCTCAAAATGACACCCATTTTCATACCTTGATTTGTGAAGATATTTCCTAGTGTGCATAAGCACAAGTAAAGAAGGAACTCGAGGAGTACTTATGTAGGAAAGGAGAGTGGTGAGATATGATTCAAGGAATTTGAAATTTCATGAGCATAAACACCAAACTCACAATTTAGAGTTCCTTACAATATTACATAACCGAAAGGCATGGCTACATTACTCGATTGATAATAAATTTGAATTATAGATGGACCATGAAATTTTGAGATACTTGTATCTGTAGAAAATTTCGATACAAATTAATGTATTCCTGCGATTCCCCTGATCTAACAAGTTCCGTTATTGTTAAATACATAATCGCTTCTACTATTACTTTTGCGGAAGCAATTTAAACCACGATCACAACCATAAGCACAAAGTGAAATATCAATAACACATAACACAATAAGTTTTACCGGGAAAGCGTAAAGCTAAAAACCCCACTATCATATATTATGTATATCATGAATCATGAAACAATCTCATACAAAACTCTAATCCAAGAGCTCTCAGTACAATACAATTGTCTCACACTGTCATACACAAATTAGCAAATGCATGCGCCAATTCCTGTGTCCAGACAGCCTGCCTCCTCTGCACAAACTCTGCAATCCAAATTCTTACAATAAATCGAATGAATCGTTTGCACATGCTCATAAGCATATCCACTGCATGTGTGAACAAATCACAACTGATAGCCAACTGTCCCTTTCACCTGTTATCTCAACTGGTGTCCATTGGAATGACATGCATGTAGTTAACTGTGGCAAGTCTTCAGTTGCATGCGAGTTAACTGATTGTGAATTAATGAATAATTAATTCACTGAACTCACACTAATACAACTAATATTAACTCGCTTAACTACACTTATAATTCTGTTACAATTCCAAATCACTCAGTTATGAATGAGATAATAGATTAATATTTATTGTCTAATTTAATTAAGGGAAAACTAAATTAGACACATGTTTCTTGTTGACTTTTCAACAGTATCCTCAGCCTCAATTGAATGCTTGGTAGTGGTGTTGTGTAGAATTTATGAGCAAATTTGACTTTGACATACTACACATAAAATGGAAAGGAAACTTGGTAGTAGATGCCCTAAGTCAAAGACAACATATATGTGTAATTTCCCAAGCTTAGTTGGATTTGAGTATGATATACATAATAATATCCAAGGATGATAAGTGGTACCAAGAAGTATGCCAAGATTTGTTAAGGGGGAAGGATTGGATAGAGAAGGAGGCTAGAAAGTATGATGATTATTGCAATACCCCCAAGTGGTAACTATATACACAAATGTATATCTGTTCATATAGGCTAGTGAGCCAGGTAGTCTTGGGGCAAAGTTCCTTGTATGTATGAAATTTAGACCAGGGAGCCTCTGTGGTAAGAGGCAGGTGAGCATGTAAGTTGTGGCTGGTGAGCCAAGCTTTGTATTTTCCAATCACAGTCTATCATATTAATAAAAATGCATCATTGTTGTAGACCTCAAGACAAAATGTGTATGGATGGATAGGATTCCATGGCAGGGAAAGGGGGCTAAGGGACTTATGAAGAGGTCTTATGCTAGGGGGATAAATATAATAACACATTATTAAAGTCCTAAGTCTTTATGGGATTATGATTTGTAATTTCCTAATAGAGGGGAACAAATTATCAAGTGGGGACAAGGAGTTCCTTGGATGACATCTGTCATGAAAAGATAATCAAATACAATGTTGGGTCTTATTGAGTTTTTGGGAGTTTTGGCAGTCATTCAAATTGCTGCAGGTATGGGAGAGAGTACTTCATTCCCTATTGTGAGTGAATTGGAGAAAAGAGTGGAGTTGAAATCCATTGCAGCGGTAACCCTATAAATCCTTGGTGGTTTGGGTGTGAAGAAACAAGTTGTCAATCCTTTGGAGCATTTCTCCTTGAGTGGAAGAATTGTCGAGATAGTTTTTCATGTGTGGTAGCCTTGTGGGTGCCTGCAAAATATTTGAGAGAAGTGGTGTGTTGCAAGTGCCACGGAGATTTGATACTTCATGGCCGACATGTTGTTGAAGCTCTGGAAGGGGAGTGGTACAACAAAAGGACCATTGAGAAGTGAAGGGAAACACTTTGTTAGGTGGGACATGCTAAGGGGAATGAGAGGCTATGAGGTGGAACTGCTGTTGGAGTTGGTGCCATTGGCCTTATATTGAGCCGTGTGTTGTTAGACCTTAGTTGAGTATGGTGAGAGTGCCTTTTCCCTGGTGGAGTCATATCCCTATCGAGGGGGTGACCTACTGTTGAAAGTGCTAAACAATGATGTCTATGACTGGGAGGAATGTCAAAGGTATGTAGCTATTTGGTGCTTCTTTTAAAATAAGTGCCATGTTCTTGAATGCTTAATTTCTTTATCAATGTGTTGTTTTTCCGTTGTGTTTTAATGAATTGACTACACATTACATTGATGAATGCTTGACATGTTTTATTATGCCTATACATGGAATTTCACATGGTTTTTGGTTTGATAGATAGGCTATGTAATTGGGATTATGTAAGGAATATTGTATAGAATATTTACAAAGCCATGCTGAGTGAAGTTAATGATGGTATATAAGAGAAATTTTGTGTGGCATGGCCCAGGTAAGGAACTAGGGACGTTACAATGTGGTATCAAAGCATAATGTTTTTTGGTAGCGTGCCTTAGCATGGAGGATGGGGAAATTACAATGTGTTATTAGAGTGAAGGGTACAACACTCAGGATGTATGGGACAAGAACCAGGCTGAAATTGTAGAGTTTTTTTAGCATTCTTGGTGAATTGGTCGTAATTGGGAAAAAATTCCAATTTCTGAAGTCAAAATCAATGGGAAAATCAACACAAGATTATTGATTTTGTTGGTGAAAGGGTTGAATTGACTGAAAAAGGCCTAATTTGGCTGTGCAAAGCTATGTTACAGAGTTTCCTGGTAGTTGGGGAGAATAATTTTGAATTTTTAAGCATTTTTGGAAAATTTGAAATTATGGATAATTTGGGGATTTTCTGTATTGATGATGTCAGAATGACGTGGGGGTGGCAGGTGGAAATCAAAGGATAGGTGGTGGTTGAGAGGGTGTGCACGTTGAAACTTATGTGTTGACACATCATATGTCGGGTTCAGAGGCCAGTTGGCAGAAACATGACGGTGGAAATATGATATGAGAATTGACAGTGTTGCAGGTTTTAGACTTCGGGGAAAACAATAATCTTGGCAAGTTAAGCAATTCGAAGGGAAAATTCTGACGAAGCAAGCCTAAGAGGATGAGGATATTCCATCGCGCTGGGATTAAATCTCGACCATCCATCGAGAATTGAGTATCTAAAAGATCTTGAGGCGCGATATAAGGTTAAGCCCAAAGGTGCGAGTCCGTAAGCCTATTAGAATGCGGGTTTCATGAAAAACTGGGAGACATGGTAGGGTGACAACCTATTGGAATAAACCCATGGGAGCAAGCCCGAAATAACGAGATTCATTGATTAGAGATAGATATTGTCCGTTGGGTCTGTTGGAGTCTAGTAATACCCGTTAACCGTCGTGTAGTTTGGAGACCTATATAGATATGGACCAACAATCAGAGTCATTCTTAGGCATCAGATCTTGCGGGAAAATGTTTTCGGAGAGTCATTCTAGAAGTCCCGTGGTGACTTGCATTTGTGAAAAGGCTAGTTTGACCAACAAACCGTTGTGCATATTTGAGCCTGAAAAGAATATGGGTTGTCAGATCTCACTGATCTCAATTGTTAGATCTATCAGATAACCCGTGACCTTGTTAAAGACCATGCAAGTCGAGAATCCACGTTAATATAGGACGTTGATTAACATGAATGTCCACCATTCGATCCATCAGATGAGAATGTCTCCCTTGGAAGGGCTGGGTGTGTAAAATAATAATGTGTCAATATTTGGTGTCGGAGGTGCCATGTCAGTAGGTCACATCAGCATGACACATCGGCGATAAGGACTTGTTAGTAGGCCATGGTGGTAGGAATAGACCAGAGACTATATGATAGAACTAGGGATTGGAACTAGGATCATCCAAAAATCTAGAGATCTAGAGGTTCCTAAAAGTGAGTCCTTTGAAAAAATCCAAATCTCGAACCCTAGATTTGCTTGGAAATTAGCCACCAAACCTTGTGGTGGAACCCATACCTCAGGACATGGCTAAGTAGTTTGTACCTCTACCAATGGAATTATGAAATTCGGACAACGAACATCCGAGAATTTTCAAAAGAGGACTTTGTTAAAAATTTCAGATTCTGGATGTGGGACCCCAGTAGAGGAAAATGAGCCAGAGCAGAACTAAGTGGTGGAACTCATGCATATGAAATGGCAGATATCAGGGAGTTTGAAAAATTCCAGATCCAGAGTTCCAAAAATTCAAAAAATTCAATCTTTTTCCAAAGTGTCGAATGCTGGATGTGGAACCTTGACAGAATAAAACCATAATCCTGAAGGTGAAAGGGGAAGGTTCCAGGTAGGTGGACACGTCACTTTAGAGCCATGGAAGAAAATGAGGCAAAGTGGAGGCCTATAATTAGAACGAGTCAACAAAGGTAGATGAATAAGGAAGCGCCAGGTGGTAGACGGGTATAGGTGGGACCTGCGCTCATAAAGGAGGACAATATGGCAATTTGAAGATCATATTTTTTTTGAAAAATGGGATTTTTCAAAAATTCTGAATTCTGGATGGCCAGATATCTGGAAGTTATTGGAGGGTTAGATATCTGGAATTTTTGAAAGTGCGCGATGGACGGATATAATTTTTTTTAGAAAATTTGGATATCTGGACCTATGTTAGACTGTAAGGTGGTTGAGCCATACATCTAGCATGGAATAAGAGGATGAAAAAGAAATTATGAAGAAGGACACATGGAACTAGATGCCACATCAGCTGACACATGCCATGCCATGTTAGCGGGGTTCCATGTCAGCAAGACTATGACATATTTTTGAATTTTGTTTTGTCTAAGTTTGGGGAACGAATAAATTTATGCTCAGAGCTCATAATTGAGAAAATGAAAAATCAATGGAAAGCTAAGGAAGAACATAATCAATATGTTCACCCTGATTTGAGAGATGGGTATCATATTTCATGAGAAATTCAAAATAAGGCTTTTTGGTGGAATTCAAGGATTGAAAATGGGATGTGCATTTTCCCAGATTTGTATTTATGCCTAATCTAACAGATGTTTCTGTTGGTTACACATTGTGCAGACTTAAAGTTACAGGCATAATAGTTCAATATGAAGATCAATGAGATAGAGTATACTTATGAGGATGAAGTCAGGGGACTGAATGTCAACTTGGGAAATGATGAGACTGAATCCAATGGGAACAAAGAAGGCATAGCATGAAGTATTGATATGGTGGAGACAATCAAGTGTTTGAAAAGAGATGCGAACAGATACAAATATGATAATTAGAAGTTTATGAAAGCTCAAGAGCAACAAAAAAACATCAACATCAAGCTACTATAGATATTGGACAATTTGCAGAGGAAGATAGATAAGGAAGTTGATTCAAGGAAGATAGAGGATCACAGGTTTCATCCCATAAGAGAAGAATCTATCAGTGCTGATAGACATTGATATCACTCACCAAGAAACTCAGTTTCAAGAGCAGGAAGCAACCCAAGTCAACCTCCTGTCAGAAAACATAAGAGGTGGACTATAGTAGATGATCTTCAAGGGGAGTTGAAAAAGATTAAATCTCCTACTTTTGATGGTAAGAAAAGAAGGGTGAAATATGCAGAGGCATGGTTGTTGGGCATGCATAATTATTTCCAACTGCATAATATTTATCATATGCAGAAGCCAAAATTGCAATTTAATAGTTAAAAGGAAAAACATCAATGTGGTGGGACCAACTCATGCAAGTCAAGAGCACACTAAGAAGTGAGGAGGCGGTGGTTGATGACCTTAACTTAAATTGCATGGATGAACAATTGTCACCCCATTCGGGGGATGCTATATTGTATGCTTAAATAGTTTGCATTCATGAATTTAAAATTATTGATAGTTGTGTGAGAATATTTATCATGTTGCACACATTGAATTTGAATGGGTATCAAAGTATTTTGTTTTTTCTTGGTAATAAGTATATTACAATTACCGGGGCTACTACCAACCTGAGAAGTGTATTATAAGATAGATATGATGCCCAAGGAAACCCCAATATCAAATACACCTTATAGATTTTGGACTAATGAGTTGGGTAATATTAAGATGTAGTTGCAAGAACTATTGTATAAAGTTTTCATATGCCCAAGTGCCTCACCTTAGGGAGTTCTCATGTTGTTTTTTAAGAAGGATGGAACCTTTTAAATGTGAATTAATTACAGGATCTTGAAACATGTATCAATCAAGAAAAAATATTACTTATCTAGGATTAATGTTTTGTTTGATGAACTAAGAGGGATGAAGGTTTTCTCCAATTTGGACTTAAGATCTTTTTATCACCAAATAAGAAGAAGACGAAACTTACACGTCAAAGACTTCTTTTAGGACCAAATATGGGCATCATGAGTTCCTAGTCTTACACTTTTTATTAATGAATTCCCGCACAATATTTATGATATTGATGAATGATGTGTTTTGATAGTATTTGGATAAGTTTTTGATGGTATTTTTTTGATGAAATCATAGTATATTCTAGGAATGAGGAGGAGCACCAACTTGAGCACCTCCACCTAGTGTTGTCAAATCTATGAGAGCACCAATTATATGCCAAGATGAGTATGGGTGAATGCCTCAAGAAACAAATGTAATATCTTAGGTATATCATATCCAAAGAAGCACTGAAAGTGGACCCCGAGAAGATATAATCTATATCTACTTAGCCAACCCCAAATATTGTAGTCGAGGTGGGAAATTTTATCGGATTAGTCGGTTACTATCGAAGGTTTGTAGAAGGACTAATAATGATTGTAAGTCATTTTTCAAATTTGTAGGGTTAAGGAGTTAAGATCCTTGAGACAACTCTACACAAGGAAATATTCTAGGAACTTAATAGGCTTCTCAAAATGACACCCATTTTCATACCCTGATTTGTGAAAATATTTCCTAGTGTGCATAAGAACAAGTAAAGAAGGAACTCGAGGAGTACTTATGTAGGAAAGGAGAGTAGTGAGATATGAGTCAAGGAATTTGAAATTTCATGAGCATAAATACCCAACTCAGAATTTAGATTTCCGTACAATATTACATAACCGGAAGGCATGGCTACATTACTTGATTGATAGTAAATTTGAATTATAGATGGACCATGAAATTTTGAGATACTTGTATCCTCAGCCTAAATTGAACACTTGGTAGTGGTGTTGTGTAGAATTTATGAGAAAATTTGACTTTGACATACTACACATAAAATGGAAAGGAAACTTGGAGTCGAAGACAACATATAGGTGTAATTTCCCAAGCTTAGTTAGATTTGAGAATGATATACATAATAATATCCAAGGATGATAAGTGGTACCAAGAAGTATGCCAATATTTGTTAAGGAGGAAGGATTGGATAGAGAATGAGGCTAGAAAGTATGATGATTATTGCAATACCCCCAAGTGGTAACTATATACACAAATGTATATCTGTTCATATAGGCTAGTGAGCCAGGTAGTTTTGGGACAAAGTTGCTTGTATGTATGAAATTTAGACCCGGGAGCATGTGTGGTAAGAGGCAGGTGAGCATGTAAGTTGTGGCTGGTGAGCCAAGCTTTGTATTTTCCAATCACAGTCTATCATATTAATAAAAATGCATCATTGTTGTAGACCTCAAGACGAAAAGTGTATGGAGGGATAGGATTGCATGAGAGGGAAAGGGGGCTAAGGGACTTATGAAGAGGGCTTATGCTAGGGGGATACATATAATAACACATTATTAAAGTCCTAAGTCTTTATGGGATTATGATTTGTAATTTCCTAATAGAGGGGAACAAATTATCAAGTGGGGACAAGGAGTTCCTTGGATGACATCTGTCATGAAAAGAGAATCAAATACAATGTTGGGTCTTATTGAGTTTTTGGGAGTTTTGGCAGACATTCGAACTGTTGCAGGTATGGGAGAGAGTACTGCATTCCCTATTGTGAGTGAATTGGATAAAAGAGTGGAGTTGAAATCCATTGCAGCTGTAACCCTATAAATCCTTGGTGGTTTGGGTGTGAAGAAACAAGTTGTCAATCATTTGGAGCATTTCTCCTTGAGTGGAAGAATTGTCGAGATAGTTTTTCATGTGTGCTAGCCTTGTGGGCGCCTGCAAAATATTTGAGAGAAGTCGTGTGTTGCAAGTGCCACGAAGATTTGATACTTCATGGCCGGCATGTTGTTGAAGCCCTGGAAGGGGAGTGGTACAACAAAAGGACCATTGAGAAGTGAAGGGGAACACTTTGTTAGGTGGGACAGGCTAAGGGGAATGAGAGGCTATGAGGTGGAACTACTGCTGGAGTTGGTGCCATTGGCCTTGTATTGAGCCGTGTGTTGTTAGACCTTAGTTGAGTATGGTGAGAGTGCCTTTGCCCTGGTTGAGTCATATCCCTACCAAGGGGGTGACCTACCGTTGAAAGTGCTAAACAATGATGTCTATGACTGGGAGGAATGTCAGAGGTATGTAGCTATTTGGTGCTTCTTTTAAGATAAGTGCCATGTTCTTGAATGTTTAATTTCTTGATCAATGTGTTGTTTTTCCGTTGTGTTTTAATGAATTGACTACACATTACATTGATGAATTCTTGACATGTTTTATTATGCCTATACATGGAATTTCACATGGTTTTTGGTTTGATAGATAGGCTGTGTAATTGGGATTATGTAAGGAATATTGTATAGAAGATTTACAAAGCCATGCTGAGTGAAGTTAATGATGGTATCTAAGAGAAATTTTGTGTGGCATGGCCCAGGTAAGGAACTAGGGACGTTACAATGTGGTATCAAAGCATAATGATTTTTGGTAGCGTGCCTTAGCATGGAGGATGGGGAAATTACAATGTGTTATTAGAGTGAAGGTTACAACACTCAGGATGTATGGGACAAGAACCAGACTGAAATTGTAGAGTTTTTTGAGCATTCTTGGTGAATTGGTTGTAATTGGGAAAAAATCCCAATTTCTGAAGTGAAAATCAATGGGAAAATCGACACAATATTATCGATTTTGTTGGTGAAAGGGTTGAATTGAATGAACGAGGCCTAATTTGGCTGTGCGAAGCTATGTTACAAAGTTTCCTGGTAGGTGGGGAGAAGAATTTTCATTTTTTAAGCATTTTTGGAAAATTTGAAATTATGGATAATTTGGGGATTTTCTGTATTGATGATGTCAGGATGGCGTGGGGGTGACAGGTGGAAATCAAAGGACAGGTGGTGGTTTGGTGGCCAGTCGGCAGAAACATGAGGGTGGAAATATGATATGAGAGTTTACAGTTTTGCATGTTTTAGACTTCGGGGAAAACAATAATCTTGGCAAGTTAAGCAATTCAAAGGGGAAATTCTGACGAAGCAAGCCTGAGAGGATGAGGATATTCCATCGCGTTGGGATTAAATCTCGACCATCCATCGAGAATTGAGTATCTAAAAGATCTCGAGGTGCGATATAAGGTTAATACCAAATGTGAGAGTTCGTAAGCCTATTAGAATGCGGGTTTCAGGAAAAACTGGGAGACATGGTAGGGTGCCAACCTATTGGAATAAATCCATAGGAGCAAGCCCGAAATAATGAGAGTCGTTGGTTAGAGATAGATATTGAGCGTTGGGTCTGTTTGAGTCTAGTAATACTCGTTAACCATCGTGTAGTTTGGAGACCTGTATAGATATGGACCAACAATCAGAGTCATTCTCAGGCATCAGATCTTGTGGGAAAATGTTTTCGGAGAGTCATTCTAGAAGTCCCGTGGTGACTTGCATTTGTGAAAAGGCTAGTCTGACCGACAAACCGTCATGCATATTTGAGCCTGAAAAGAATATGGGTTGTCAGATCTCACTGATCTCAACCATTAGATCTATCAGATAACCCGTGACCTTATTAAAGACCATGCAAGTCGAGAATCCACGTTAATATAGGACGTTGATTAACATGAATGTCCACCATTCGATCCATCAGATGAGAATGTCTCCCTTGGAAGGGCTGGGTGTGTAGAATGATAACGTGACAATATTTGGTGTTGGAGGTGCCATGTTAATAGGTCACATTAGCATGACACATCGACGATAAGGACTTGGTAGTAGGCCAAGGTGGCAGGAATAGACCAGAGACTATATGACAGAACTAGGGATTGGAACTAGGATCATCCAAAAATCTAGAGATCTAGAGGTTCCTAAAAGCGAGTCCTTTGAAAAAATCCAAATCTCGAACCCTAGATTCGCTTGGAAATTAGCCACCAAACCTTGTGGTGGAACTCATACCTCAGGACAGGGCTAAGTAGTTGGTACCTCTACCAATGGAATTATGAAATTCGGGCAACAAACATCCGAGAATTTTCAAAAGACGACTTTGTTAAAAAGTTTAGATTTTGGATGTGGGACCCCAATAGAGGAAAATGAGCCAGAGAAGAACTAAGTGGTAGAACTCATGCGATGGAACTCATGCATCAGGGAGTTTGAAAAATTCCGGATCCAGAGTTCCAAAAATTCAAAAATTAAAAAAATTCAATCTTTTTTTAAAGTGTCGAATGTTGGATGTGGAACCTTGACACAATAGAATCATAATCCTAAAGGTGAAAGGGGAAGGTTCCAGGTAGGTGGACACGTCACTTTAGAGCCATGGAAGAAAATGAGGCAAAGTGGAGGCCTATAATTAGAACGAGTCAACAAAGGTAGATGAATAAGGAAGCGCCAGGTGGTAGACGTGTATAGGTGGGACCTGCGCTGATAAAGGAGGACAATATGGCAATTTGAAGATCATATATTTTTTGAAAAATGGGATTTTTCAAAAATTTTGAATTCTGGATGGCCAGATATCTGGAAGTTATTGCAGGGTTAGATATCTGGAATTTTTGAAAGTGCTAGATGGACAGATATCAAAAATTTTAGAAAATTCGGTTATCTGGACCTATGTTAGATTGTAAGGTGGTTGAGCCATACATCTAGCATGGAATACGAGGATGAAAAAGAAATTATGGAGTAGGACACATGGAACTAGATGCCACATCAGCTGACACATGCCATGCCATGTTAGCGGGGTTCCACATCAGCAAGACTATGACATATTTTTGAATTTTTTATTGTCTAAGTTTGGGGAACGAATAAATTTATGCTCAGAGCTCAGAATTGAGAAAATGAAAAATCAATGGAAAGCTAAGGAAGAACATAATCAATATGTTCACCCTGATTTGAGAGATGGGTAACATATTTCATGAGAAATTCAAAATAAGGCTTTTTGGTGGCATTCAAGGATTGGAAATGGGGTGTGCATTTTACCAGATTTGTATTTATGCCCAATCTAATAGATGTTTCTGTTGGTTACACATTGTACAGACTTAAAGTTACATGCATAATAGTTCAATATGAAGATCAATGAGATAGAGTATACTTATGAGGATGAAGTCAGGGGACTGAATGTCAACTTGGGAAATGATGAGACTGAATCCAATGGGAACATAGAAGGAATAACTTGAAGTGTTGATCTGGTGGAGACAATCAAGAGTTTGAAAAGAGATGCACACAGATACAAATATGATAATTAGAAGTTTATGAAAGCTCAAGAGAAACAAAAAAACATCAACACCAAGCTACTATAGATATTGGACAATTTGCAGAGGAAGATAGATAAGGAAGTCGATTCAAGGAAGGTAGAGGATCACATGTTTCATCCCATAAGAGAAGAATCTATCAGTGCTAATAGACATCGATATCACTCACCAGGAAACTCAGTTTCAAGAGCAGGAAGCAACCCAAGTCAGCCTCCTGTCAGAAAACATAAGATTGGACTATAGCAGATGATCTTCAAGGGGAGATGAAAAGGATTAAACCTCCTACTTTTGATTGTGAGAAAAGAAGGATGAAATATGCAGAGGCATGGTTGTTGGGCATGCATAATTATTTCCAATTGCATAATATTTATCATATGCAGAGGCCAAAATTGCAATTTAATAGTTAAAAGGAAAAACATCAATGTGGTGGGACCAACTCATGCAAGTCAAACAGATTGATGAGAATACGATCACTTGGAGGCAGTTCATAAAGTATTTTCAGAAGAAATACTTGTCCTAATGATATTATGATAGGAAGATGAAGGATTTATTTGAACTCAAGCTTGTGAGCATGACTGTGAATGTGTATGAGAGGAGTCTTAGACTCATGGAATTGTTGAGGTATGTTCATTTAATCAAGGATGAGAAAGTCAAGATACAAATATTCCCGAGTGGTATACCTTCAATCTACAATGATAAGATACATTATGATGAGCCCAAGACATTAGACGAAACTATAGTGAGAGCTAAGTGCCTTTTTGATCAACATAAGGGAGGTTCAACTTTTCAGAGAGCTTGGGTTGACAAGAAGAAAGGCAAGTTGGAGCAGGGAAGGAAAGGGTTTAAGCCACCTTTCCTCATAAACAATTCACATGGGCAGTCAACACAGAATGAGTCCAAGATGTGAGATATTTTGGGAAAAATACCAAGACAACAACCCATTAAATGTTTGGGATGTGAGGGGGATCAAATGTACAGAGATTTCCCTGACATAGGAGAAAGGAGGACTATGAAAAACATTCAATAGGTTGATATAGTTGAAGATATGGGAATAAGCATGCCGAGGATTTATGCAGCCTTGGACAACAAACAAATCGATTTCCAATCTAATATGATTGAAGTTGAGGTAAGATTAACATTCAACCCATAACAATTTTAATTGATTCGGGAGCTAGTCATAGTTACATATATCCTAAGCTAGTTGAGATATTTCATTTGCAAAGAAGCAAGCATGGGAAATCATGGTTAGTTCAACTAGATATAGGAGCTAAGAATCAATGAACTGGTTAAGGGTTGTGCATTGGACATGAATGGAAATAACACAAAATCATATTTAAATATCATACCATTCGGTTCATATGATTTCCTAATTGGTATGGATTGGATGGACAAGCATCATGTTTTCCTAGACTGCTGCAACAAAACATTCACTTGTCTTGATGAATAAGGAAACTTGAGATTAGTTCAGGGCATTCCAAGAGTAGTGACAATAAGAGAAACTTCAGCTAGGTAGTTGAAAATAAGTGTTAGAAAGGGAATCCAAATTTATGTAGTTCACATGGAAGAATCAATCAAGGATAAGGTGCATAGTATGAAATTGTTTTTAGTCCTGGGAGAATTTGAAGATGTCTTTGGAGAAATACTAGGTTTTCCACCTAAGAGGGATATAAATGTCTCCATTAACTTAATGTTTGGAGCAACTCCAATATCCAAGACACCTTACATGATGAGCACACCTGAGCTTAAGGAACTGTAGATGCAACTTGAACAACTGTTGAAGAAGGGGTACATACACCCAAGTTTTTCACCTTGGGGTGCTCCAATACATTTTGTAAGGAAGAAGGATGGAACCTTATGAATGTGCATTGATTTAAGGCAATTGAATAAGGTAACTGTGAAGAAAAAGTGTATCCTTTTCCAAGGATAGATGATCTTATTTATCAACTGAAAGATGCCAAGATATTTTCCAAGATTGAGCTCAGGTTAGGATACCACCGGGTAAGGATTAAGGAGGATGATATCAACAAGAAAGCATTTAGAACAAGGTATGTCCATTATGAGTTCATAGTGGTTCCATTAGGTTTGTCAAATGCACCCACTGTATTCATGTGTTTGATGAATGCTATTTTCAGCAAAATACTGGGATAAGTTTGTCATTTTTTTCTAGGATGATATACTTATTTAATCTAGTTCCAAAGAAGAACATGAACAACATTTAAGGATGGTAGTATAGGTGTTAAGGGAGACTCAAATTTATGCAAAACTGAGTGAGTGCTCATTTTATCAGAAAGAAATCCATTATTTGGGTCACATTATCTCAAAGGAGGGCATAATGGTGGATCCAGATAAGATCAAGGTAATTAGAGAGTCGACCCCAATGAATGTCACATAATTTAGGTCATTCATGGGACTAGAAAGATACTTTAGGAGATTTATCAAAGGGTTCTCAAATATCACACTTCCTATAAATTCTTTGCATAAGAAAGGTGTGAAGTTTGAATGGACTCAATATGAAGAAGGTTTTATTCATTTGAAAGAATTGCTGACAAGTGCACCTGTTCTAAAGATTGCTAATCCAAATGAAGACTTTGTGGTGTGCATTGATGCTTGTAAATAAGGACTAGGCAATGTCCTTACCTAGAATGGTCATGTGGGTTTCTAGGAGTATAGAGAAATTAGGGAACATGGAAGGAACTATTACATGCATGATTTAGAGATGACAACCATTATTCAAGCATTGAATATGTGGAGGAACTACCTTGTGGCTAGAAAATTCGAACTGAGGACAGACCACGATGGTCTGAAGTATTTATTTGAACAATCAAATTTAAATTCCAGATAGGCAAGATGATTGGAATTCCTCAATGAGTATGGATTTGATAAAAAGAATATCAAAGTAAAGGACAATAGAGTGGCTAATGCACTCAAAAAAATGGTGCATGAGATGCATGCTTCAACTATAAGTATGTATGTTTCTGATTTAAAGGATATAATTCTAGAAGCTACAAAATCAGATCAACGATTATGTCAAGCAAAGAAGCCATTACAACAGGGTAAATTTCAGCCTAAGTTTAAAGATTATGCATTGGAAGATGATGGATTCCTCAAGTATAAGGGAAAAGTGTATGTGCCTTATACACATTGTTAATGTTTAAGCCATTATTATATATGTTTGCATTTCATTAGATAACAATAGCATAATCCAAGATCACTGAGAAATACACAATCACAAGAGACACAACATTTATCCTGGGAAACCCTCTAGGGGAAGAAAACCCAACAAAACTTCCTTAATATAGATAGCCAATACAATGCCAAGAGATCTCTATGCTAAAACATAAAGTCCTCTCCAAGATATGTGCCACTCTCTCTCTCCTTTGCCGGTAACAGATCAAAAGTTGTCTCTCAAACTGAGCAAGTGAGTTATATCCAAATGAGGTGCTAGCCTCCTTTATTTATACAAGTTTGGCATGTGTGAAGTGTCTCTTCACTGGCAGGGCCGACTTCTTCAACTGGGAGGGTAAACCCACCTTTATTATATTTCTGGGTCTTCTTATTAACTGTTGGGGCCGACTATTTATTCTGCCTATTATAATTGTCTGTTGACCAATCCGCAAAAGGGGATTTGGTCCTATTACAATAACCAACATGATCAATCCACAATGGGGATTGATCCTATGAATAATATATCAATAATAATAAGAATACTCTTTGCAATTACAATATTTCAACACTCCCCCTTAACAAGAAGGGTATTCTTCAGTAGCATCATGCAAGAGAGAGAGAGGACAACATCATCAACAACATCAAGTGGGAGGACAACATCATCAATATCATCTTGGCTGGCATATCTATAAATCATCGGAAGTTTTCTTCATCAACAACATCATCATTCTCAAAGGAATGCCATCATCATCTGCATCAATATGTATTAGTATAAAAACTGATACCTCATCACAACACTAGGCTGGCCCATCACAGTACTAGACTGTCTCTATGTCACAGCTGTTAAGTTGGTAGCTCAGTGCAAGTCACATCTTGCTTTACGTCTAACAACTAGGTCAAAAGCAAGGTATACATCATCTTGCTTTACGTCTAACAACTGGGTCAGAAGCAAGGAACACATCATCTTGCTTTACGTCTAACAACTAGGTCAGAAGCAAAGGAACACATCATCATCTTGCTTTACGTCTAACAGTGAGGTCAGAAGCAAGGAATCATCTTGCTTTACATCTAACAACGAGGTTAGAAGCAAGGAATCATCTTGCTTTACGTCTAACAACGAGGTCAGAAGCAAGGAACACACACATCATCTTGCTTTACGTCTAACAACGAGGTCAAAAGCAAGGAATCATCTTGCTTTACGTCTAACAACGAGGTCAGAAGAAAGGAACACACACATCATCTTGCTTTACGTCTAATAGCGAGGCCAAAAGAAAGGAATCATCTTGCTTTACGTCTAACAACGAGGTCAGAAGTAAGGAACACACACATCATCTTTCTTTACGTCTAACAATGAGGTCAGAAGCAAGGAATCATCTTGCTTTATGTCTAACAACAAGGTTAGAAGCAAGGAACACACACATCATCTTGCTTTATGTCTAACAGCAAGGTCATAAGCAAGGAATCATATATACTCCCCCTTTACGGGAGGGTCCTTTTGGACTATACCAAGCTTATCTCGAAAGTGTTCAAACTTTACACGAGATAGAGGTTTGGTCAACACATCAACAACCTGTTCATCCGTGCTAACATACAGGAGTTTCAAGGCTCTTCTCTGCACCATGTCACAGATGTAATGATAGCAAATCTTTATGTGCTTTGACCTGTCATGGAATACATGATTCTTTGTCATCTTTATGCAGCTCTGGTTGTAACATAGGATCGTGGTTGCTTCCATCTCTAGGTCAAATAGACTAGTCAACAACTTTCGAAGCCATATAGCTTCACAACTAACAAAACATGCAGCAATGTACTCTGCTTCCGCTGTGCTGAGAGCAATACTGGATTGCTTCCTACTTTTCCACGAGATCATGGCTGATCCCAAATTGAAACAACATCCGGAAGTGCTTTTTTTGTCAGCAACGCTTCCTGCCCAATCTGAATCAATGTATCCACTCAATGTGAAATCATGATCTCCATCATAGCTGAGACCATAATCTATTGTACCTTTAAGGTACCTCATCACATGTTTTGCAACCACTAAGTGAACACGTCTGGGTTCTACTAGAAACTGACTCAAGGTGCTCACAACAAAACAAATGTCTGGTTTGGTGTTCGCCAGATACATCAACGATCTAATAATCTGTCTATACAGTGTGGCATCAATCAATTTTGATGACGTATCGACTAACAACTTCATCTTCGCTTCCATGGGTGTATTCATGGACTTGCATTCCATCATGTCGAATCTCTTTTAAGGAATATCCTCTCAGGACTCTGTCATACCTCAAGACCTAAGAAATAATGTATTAGGCCAAGGTCTTTTATTTCAAATTCCAAGGCAAGTCTCTTTTTACATTCAGTGATGAGCTTTTCTTCTCCAGTTAAGAATAAGTCATCCACATACAACAATAGTATTACTGGCTCATCGTTCATAATTTTTGAAGTAGAGATTTGAATCAGCTTTACTCTTGGTAAAGCCCAAGCTTGTCAAGAAACTGTCTATACAGCCATACCAAGCTCTAGTAGCTTGCTTCAATCCGTATAAGGCTTTCTTCAATCTGCAGACATGAGACTTCTTGTCTTCAACCTCAAATCCTTGGGGTTGCTCTATATACACTTCCTCTTCGATAACACCATTCAGGAAAGCCGTATTCAAGTTCATCTGGTGCAACTTCCATTTCATCTTAGCTGCAAGAGCTATGATGGTCCTGATCGAAGTGTATCTGGCTACAGGAGCGAATGTCTCTTCATAGTCAATGCCTTCCTTCTGGGAAAATCCACGAGTGACAAATCTTGCTTTATACTTCTCAATACTTCTATCAACAACATGTTTTATTTTGAAGAGCCATCTTGATGATACCACATCCTTAATTTTTGGTCTGGGAACTATTTCCCATACATCGTTCTTTATTATGGATTGGTATTCCTTTGTCATGGCATCTACCCATTCCTTCTTTTGAATGGCTTCTTCAAAGCAGGTAGGCTCCTCATCTAGGAGATCACACATCAAAGCTGTGTAACTGGAGAATGGCTTTGGTCTTTTCACTTGTCTCGAGGTTCCTTCTGGAACACCATACTTCTCTCCATCTTGAATAAGCTCTCTTGTCCAAGGAGGCTTTCTTTTATGGGAGAAGTTCATTTGAGGAGGTTCTTGAACTTCTGTTACATCATGGTCTTCAAGAGTTTCCTCATCAGAGGAAGTTACGACTTCCCTCATTGGTTCTGCAGCTCTGGGAACTTCTCTCACGGATTCTGCAATCCTGGGAATTACGGGTTCCTCTTCATATACTTCTTCAAGCTGGCATCTTCTTGATTTCTTAAGTGCTGCTTCTTCATCAAAGGTCACGTCCTTGCTGATCTCAATGTGGCGGTGACCTGGTATGTAGATTCTGAAGGCCTTGGAGACCTCACAGTATCCCACAAATATTCCGTTCTTTCCGGAGGGTTCCAGCTTGTTTATCTTCTCTTTCAGAATGTGTATGAAGACTGGGCAGCCAAATATTTTGAGATGGCTTACCTCTGGCTTCTTTCTGGTGAACATGTCTTCCGGGGTCTTGAACCTAAGTGCACTATGGGATAATCGGTTCTACACATAAACAAACACCATTGCTGCTTCTGCCCATAAGCACATAGGAAGATCTTGATCATGGATCATAGTCTTCACAACTTCCAGTATGGTTTTGTTCTTCCGTTCAACTACACCATTTTGTTGGGGATCCTGTTGATCCCAACATCTTTACAGAAGTTCACAAACTCTTTTGAGGTATATTTTCCTCCATTATCTGACCTGAGTATCTTAATCTTCCTTACAGAAAGGTTCTCTACCAAGGCTTTGAATTCCTTGAACTTGCTGAACACTTCAAATATATCCAGGTCTTTACGAGAATAATCATCAATGAATGATACATAGTATACATACCCACTAATGGAGGATGATGGAATTGGGCCACACACATATGAATGGATGATTTCTAGGACTCCTTCTGTCTTGTTATCCCTCTTCGGAAATGGGTTCTTGATGTTCTTCCCTTGTGCACATCCATTGCATATGCCTTCATGATCACCTTTGAGTTCTGGTAATTTTGTGACCGCTTTGCATATGTATGGTAGTGCCTTGTAGTTGATGTGAGCTAATCTTCTATGCCAAGATTCTTCAATGGCGTGGGTCATGGCAACTTCTGAGTAACCTTTTAGCTTATGCAAGCTACCTTCTTCTCTTCCAATGATGATTGCTTCATCTATGGTCTCTTCTTTATCACGCTGCCTTCTGCAACCTTCACCATAGCTTCCTCAAGGTTATTACATGTGACCTGGAGCAAGGTCAACAAAGCAACAAGCAAGAGTAATATCCCTCTGATAATATAAAGCAATAGGAAAAACAATCATCCCAGTAGCTCCTTTAGAGCTATCACTTATAATTTATCTGAAGCAAAGATTAAAGGTAAGGAATACAATGCAAAATGAGGTCAACACTCTCATAGTGTTGTGACCAAGCATTCTTCCATGATAACCTGGAACTTACACACAACGTTTCTCCTAGAGGAGGTGTTAGTTGTATCAGGCAAAGCATATACCTCTACAAGCTCACATGCTATCAGGTATAATACTTTACAAAGACTACTATCTCAACTATAGTCATCAATTTGTCATGTGTACCTTTGAATCTTATCAATTTGATTTAATCAAACCTGGAGCCTTGTCTTCAGGAATGAGTGCTTGCTTTTCCTCCAAGTCTCCTTCACTCAAGATGACGAGTGTTTTCTTCAACCTGTCTGCTGTACTGAGACAATACGCTATCTTGACAGAAGGTTAGGTTTAGAGGATAAGCTCGATGATCAACTTTTAATCCTTATAATAATTTGATCATAGCTTCAACATGCAACACTGATCAAGATAATGACAAATAGATGCATATCAGAATAATCACACCTGGGTTGTATCATTCCTCTGAATGTGTTGGATCTTGAGATCCTTCTGGATCTATGGCAAGAGGTCCCTTCTCCTGCAAATACTCTTTAAAGTTTAACCATTTAAACATATGTGAGTACATACCTTTGATAACATTTGTAGGTGGTGGTTCCATCTGGTAGCAACGATAATCTTTACCAACTCTTAAGAAAACTTCAAGGGTGACTGCCACTAGTAGTACGACTGCTACTGCAAATGGTACTGCAACTGGTTCTGAGACTGCGACTGCAACTGCAACTTTAGGGTTTTATGAGAAAACTCTAATTTTTCAAACTTCAAATTTTGAAATTCTAATCCAGGGGATAGATGCGCTGAGCTGAGGCGAGTTAGCTGGTGCAGTCAGATTTCTAAGAATCCAACTTTTACTCCTTCAAATCTGATCTGCGGATTTCTTGACTGGTGCTTCTGGTACCTCTGGTACTCTGGTATTTCTGGTACTTTGTGAAACTAGGGTTTCACTTTCCGGGAGATCCAGCCACTGAAAAGGTGCGCTGATGATGCCAAATTGATCCTTAAGGGAGGGCACAACTTTCTAGATAGTTTTAGGGCTGGAAAGCTTCACTTTTGAAAAACCCTAATTTGCAGGTACGACAACAGTGACGTTTTTCTCTTGCGAAATATGCTTCCTTCAGGTTGGATTTGATACCATGTTAATGTTTAAGCCATTATTATAGATGTTTTCATTTCATTAGATAACAATAGAATAATCTAAGATCATTGAGAAATACACAATCACAAGAGACACAACATTTATCCTGGGAAACCCTCTAGGGGAAGAAAACCCAACAAAACTTCCTTAATATAGCTAGCCAATACAATGCCAAGAGATCTCTATGCTAAAACAAAAAGTCCTCTCCAAGATATGCGCCACTCTCTCTCTCCTTTGCCGGTAACAAATCAAAACTTGTCTCTCAAACTGAGCAAGCGAGTTATATCCAAATGAGGTGCTAGCCTCCTTTATTTATACAAGTCTGGCACATGTGAAGTGTTTCTTCACTGGCAAGGCCGACTTCTTCAATTGGGAGGGTAAACCCACCTTTATTATATTTCTGGGTCTTCTTATTAACTGCTGGGGCCGACTTCTTATTCTGCCTATTATAATTGTCTGTTGACCAATCCGCAAAAGGGTATTTGGTCCTATTACAATAAGAGACATGATCAATCCACAATGGGGATTGATCCTATGAATAATATATCAATAATAATAAGAATACTCTTTGCAGTTACAATATTTCAACACACATGAGATGACAAATATTCTTCTAAGATAAATTCACAATGTTCCTTATGCTAGGCACCCAGGGTAGCACAAGACTATTGTAGTTGTTAGAAGTCGATATTTTTGGCTAGGCATGAAGAAGGATGTGGTTGGATATATATTTAAGTGCATGGAGTGTCATAAAGTAAAGGAAAAACACATACACCTAGATGGATTGCTGCAACCATTGGCCATTCTTGAGTGTAAATAAGAAGTGGTGACAATGGATTTGATCACCAAGATGTTTAATACAATGAAGCAACACAATTCCATCATGGTGGTGGTGGATAAGAGAACAAATGCATCTCATTTTGTGCCAGTGAAGTTGACACATAAGGAAACAAACATTGCAAACATCTACATGAGAGAAATTTCCAGGATTCATGGTGTGCCTAAAGCAATTGTGTTGAAAGAGATCCTAAGTTCATCTTGAACTTTTGGAAAGGTTTATTGGATTTGGGAAAAATTTCAACTTCATTACAACATATCACCTAGAGAAATATGGACAGATAGAAAGAATTAGTTAGGTGATCGAGGATGTGTTGAGGATGTATGTGATGGATAGGCCTTCCAGGTGGGAAGACTACCTCCATTTGGTAGAATTTGCATATAACAATGGATATCATGCATCATTAAAAATGAGTGCGTTTGAGGAAATTTATGGAAAAAGTGCAACACACCAGTAAGACAAGATAATCCAACAAACAAAGAAGTGGTTGGGCCTGGGTTGCTTAAGGAAATGGAGGAGGAGATGACCAAGTTTATGCAAAACTTGAAGGCTTCTCAGGATAGACATAAAATCCATGCTGATAAAGGGAAAAATGCATAGATAATTTAAAGTGGGTGACCATTTCTTTTTGAAAGTGAAGGCCAAGAGAAGTTCATTGAAGTTAGGGAATTGTTCCAAATTGGCATTACACTACTGTGGGCCATTTGAATTCCTAGAGAGGATTGGGCCTGTTGCATATATGCTAGCATTACCTGCAACTATGCATGTGCATATTGTTTTCCATGTATCATTGCTAAAGAAATATGTGCCTGATGCTAATCATGTAATTGATTGAAGTGTGATTCAGGTGGAGCCAAAAGGTGACTTCTGAGTTTATCCTGTGTGCATACTGGAAATGAAAGTCAAGCTACTCTGAAATTGAGAAATATGACTAGTAAAGGTCTAGTGGACTTGTTATGGTCCTGAGGATGCTACATGGGAGCATGAGGATGCCATGCGAGAAGAATACCCACAACTTTTTGGAGTTTTTTGAAGAATTTTGCAATGAACATTGTATATAATGCACCGAGGACAATGCATAAAATAAGGGGGAATGAAATGTAATACCCCCAAGTGGTAACTATACATACAGATGCACATATTCTCAGAGAACTTTCTTCAACCACAAGAAAGGGGAAATTTTTTATTTTTATTTTTACAGGGTTTCAAAAGACAACAAAAAAGAGGTTTGCGACACTTCAGACAATTCATGTAGCTTTATGTGTAGAACTTGTTGGAAAATTTGTTGTCATTGATTTCAACCCTAGAATAAGCCTCGAAGCAGGTCTAGAAGCCCCTCGAAGTGATGGGTTTTCAGAGTGATCCCCTTATGGCATAGCTCTAAGCATGGCCCTTACGAGAAGACACTTTGAAGAAGCCTACAAGAATCCCTAGTTGTTAAGAAAATAAGTTATAATGTATGGTCAAGAAGCCTTGAAAATATGGTTAGGAAGCCCCAAAAGTGTGGTCATGAAGCCCTAAGTTGATTGAAGAAAAATAGTATGAAGGAAATAAAAAATGCATGCAAATCCTCCATGGATTGATAGTCGTTGTCAAGCCGTTTCAAATGGTAGGTGGTAGACCACGTGGTTCTTCACGGTTGAGGTGATATGCCCTTTTAAAGATGATAATGTAAAATTTCCCCCTAAATGGTTGCAAACAATAAGTTATAAGTCGGATCCAAAATCAAGTAAAGGAGAAAAACAATTGAAGACAAGAAGTTATAGGTCAGCCTTAAAAGACAAGTAAATGAGGTACTTGGAAGGATATAAATACACATCAAAAGCCTCTCTTTTTTTATAAAAATAAGTGTGTTATCTCTTAGCGCAAGTAAAGTAGTAGAATCGTGTGAAGGATGGAGTTCTCGAAGTTGCAGATGTGAGAAGGGTTTTTGAGAAATCCTATCTGAGGTGAACACCGTAGATCAAGTATAGGGTGTCTTGAGAGGACCCCGCTAGTTGTTTAAGACTCGTCATGCGAGGCCTCGCTTGAGGAAGATTCTCTTTTCTTGATGCTGATGTTGAAGAAGGTTTGATGATATGAGATCTCATGCACTAAGGGTTTCCACATTATGAAAGGTATGTTTTTCTATATGTCTTGAGGCTTGTATCTTGGAAGTTTTGGCATATGCTTTGAGGCACATCTTAGAGGTTTTGGTATATGCTTTGAGGCATATCTTGGAGTTTTGGCATATGCTTTGAGGCATATCTTGGAGGTTTTGGTATATTCTTTGAGGCATATCTTGGAGTTTTGGCACATGCTTGAGGTATACCTTGGAGGTTTTTGGCACATGGTTTGATGCATATCTTGGTTATTTTGGGCATATGATTTGGGGACATTCTTGGAGATATTGGAATAGGTTTAATGTGGTTATTGGGGTTAAACTAGTTTTGATGATGATGATGATGATGTATCACTATCAGTGACAGAAACAATGACATGTTGATTATCTTATTTATATTTAAGGGAGGAAGGAAGGGGCAAGGAAAGGGGGTTGGAGCCTCTTTCCATTTGAAGCTGGAGAATCTAGGGAGCTGTAACTTCCTTCAGGTTGGAGCTTGTAAACTAGGGGGTTGGAGCCTTCTTCTAGTTGGAGATGGATAATTTAGGGAGTTGTAGCTTCCTTCTGGTTGGAACATGTAAACATGGGTGTTACGAGGAAAATCTCTCTATGGCTAGGGTGAACCACAACAGACAGGTATGACTGTAGAAATCGACTCAATTCTAGCATATGATATATAAACTAATGTGCAAGAGAAGTAAGAAAGAGGCTAACCTCGTCCAAACGTTTGATGATGTTGACCGTTGAGCACTTTGACCCAAAGCTTTATACCTGCAACAAGTTCTCAACAAGCAAAGCAAACATATAGTGATGATATAACAGGTTAACACATTAGATAGCATAATCCATCAATATACAAAACAAACATGCCCATGGATCATAATACATATATTTGCAAGATATCAATTGGACGGGAAATGAGTATTTCTATTAATAAATGATCAACACAAGTGAAACATTACAAACTTCTGTGTCAACACGGTTCAGAACCAAGAAACCGAGTTCCTTCCAACTGGGCATCCACCACTTCAATCCTCCACCAATATAAGGGAGACAAAGAGGTTCTCCATCAATGAGGGAAGAGCTTGGGGGCTGAACACTGTCTTCAGACTTAAAGGACAAAGGGATGCAGACTCAATAATGAAGTAATAATTTCTCCAGAGTAACTTTGCTCTCAAAGTTGAATTCTCTCTTCCTTTTCCATAGCTCAGAATTGGCTTCTTTATAGCCTTCAAAATGCAACTGAAGGGCCGAGTCATAACATTTCCAGTGTATGGAAGGCCAAAGATCAACGATCTCCTGTCGTGACATGGAAACCCAACATTTAATTTTGATTTTCTATCACAAATACCGATGTACGCGGGCTGTAGTGGAGCAACCAGCGTATACACTTGCTGTATATCTTTCAAGGTGCGTACAAGTGGAAAAATATTTGTTTTTGTCTTTGGATTTATCAATCGGGGAAAGTAAGTTTGCATGGGGGAATGGAATAAGGCCCTCTATGCAAGATTGCATAGGGTGAGGCAAATCTTTCTATAACAGATGCTCCCTAATGTGTGAGGTCATAGGAAAATTTTCGATGGCCGAAATACATTATAAATAACCCAGAAGTGTAGTGGTAGAGAACTGGCTGGACGAACTCAATTGCTCATTACATTCTGTACTGACTTTGCATACATGGCTGCCAAAAATATACTTCAGATCCATGTGGAAAATATACCAAACAAGTGTCCGTGGCCATGAATAGGAAAATAAAAATGCGGTTACATGCCAAAAATATGTCATAGTCATGAACAAGGCCCAATAGAAACAATCTCAAAACCAATCTGAAAATATCTGTATACCATGGAGTACAATCTGATCTCCCATGATCACTGAAGTCATATAGGTACTGCTCCAATGAAAATGAAGCAACAACTCAGGAAAGCTGTGGCCACATAGTGATGTCTTCAAGTCTTATACACAATCTGCCAAAGGTGCAAGTCTACATCATGTGAATAAAGGAGTTGAGGTCGAACACAATGAGACATCGTTTGATTACTGGTCATTGATGTATACCGTTAACAAAAGTGAGACATCCCACTGATAATGAAAGTAGGTATCAAGGCACCGAGTACATTCTTGCAAGTGTGAATAGAGGAGTCGGTGTCGAACACCTAAAGAATCTATCGATTATGAGACATTGATGTATTCCCAACTGTCGATGGCAAGAGAGCCTGCCACTAATGATTGCAAACCTCAAGGTACTCATAAGACTCTAGGTCTCGTTTCTAGATAATGGGATGATGTCGATGGAAAGAGACCCGCTGAAAGGAGAGCATTAAGGCATCTCTCATCAGTCAACACGAGGTACAAAGCAAGAGCTTCATGATTTGGTGGAAATCGGACGAAGAACAAGTTCACAAACCAACGACCCAGTGCGTCTTTCGCGTGTACCAAGTGCAAGCAGTACACGAAAAAGACCCTCTGAATAGAAACCAATGATGAAAAACTGCTGAGAAAGGCGAGGAGACCACCAATAAGTCTAATGACATCCAAGACACTACACGAATCCCAATGTGTGAATATATGTCTTTCCATCGAACACAAGGGAAACCACCCAGTCAACAACCAATGATGAAATGTCGACTGCTGGGTTTAAGGTGACCTACCAATGATGAAAGTAAGGCCAGGGTGCATGATAGGACTAAAGTATCATGTGATTCTGAGACAAATCGAGGGTATGGCCAACATGCAAAGTCAAGAGTTCCGAGGAGCGGCTGACACAGGTTGATAGACTTCCTTTGAATAAGAGCATGAGACATATGGTGGAATCTAACAACATAGACCCAATGATAAAATCATGAGATATAGGAGGCATCAATGAAGTTCTCTGTAGGGACTGGAAGAGTAACCAGTTGGTAGAAAAGACTCAGTAACGAGCTCAGCTTCCTAAGGTCACGCTAATCGAAAAATTATGATGATAAATGGACTCAATAACTTTGTGCTCTATTCAAAGGCGACACGACTGCTCCCAATAGAAGATAATACTCCCTTCCCGCTCGTCTTTTTTTGTTTTTTCATAACAAACAAATGCTATGATACAGAGGAGGAAACGAGTGTTGCAAGTAAGAAAAACTAGTTCCAGCAGTGGAACATACCTATGCTCAATACATGGAAGTGCATGCGGGAGATGGACACTCAGGGGAATGTTCCCTCTTAGGTATAGGGTGTCAAATTGAGAAGGATATAAACAAGGCTTTTCTTGGTTGAGGATGCAAAACTGTTGAGGCAAACAATTTATAACGCAAAGCAAGAACAAGATATAGGCTCAATACTGCAAGCAAGGGCATGAGATGCAATCACAACTTAACGCCAAAAAATGTCCCTTTTTATGTATTTTAGTCTACTTGGTGTGAAAAAGGGATAAAATTGTGCCAAATAGATGTCCTTTCAAATCCAATGTACTAGCGTGAAAGAGACAAGTTCACTCGACAATCTTTTCGCTTTTTGAAAACGAGTCGGAAAAGAGATTAACTAAGACTCACGACCTTTCAAGTCCAATTAACAAGTGTGAAAGAGACAAATTCACTCGACAATCTTTTCGGTTTTTAAATGAGTCAGAAAAGAGCTTAAATCAGACTCGTTGGGATATTCTAGGCGACAAGTCACGGGGGAGGCCAAAGCTCCCGTGTTGGACTTCTGTGGACTGTCAGTATCTTACGAAGAACTGACATAAGCTTGGGAAAACCCAAAGTTCTCCAAGTTGAGGAGGATAAAGTTCTAACGGAGGTTAATGTCTCCGCCATATATGGGATAATGTCTCTTCGTGGAAAATACATAGGTTGGGGCATTAGATACTCCACAAGACCATCCCAATAAAAGGGAACCTCGTCAAGACTTGGAGGTAGAGAACTCGGGAAGAGTAAAACTCTCTCTTATTCAGAAGGTGCAGGACTAGAAATGCTAAGGACATGGCATAGACGGTATAAAACTAGAACTAGAAGAGCGAGATCGACCAAAAATTGCATTGGCGCAACTGCTTCCTTAGACTTGTCACTCTCCAAGAGAAGAGTGGGGTCGATTGGAGATTGCATTGAGACGACGACTTCCTCAACCATTGGATGAATATGATGCAAGACAACAAGGTCAAGAGGTGCATCACACAAAAAAACAGGAGTGTTGTTGGTCGAAGATTGCATCGACATGATCATTGGTTGAATAAGATGCGAGACAACAAGGTCAAGAGAAACATCACCCCCGAACATAGGAGAGGTGTCAGTCGAAGATTGCATCGACACAACCACTGGTTGAATGGGATGTGAGACAACAAGGTCAAAGGATGCATCAACCCATAAAGGAAAAGGGGTGTCAGCCGAAGATTGCATCGGCATGACTGTTGTATCAACCAAACAAGGAACAAAGTGTGGGGAAACCATAGACAACTCAGAACTTGAAGGGCTCTCAAGTGAGAACCAAGATTCCGATATCCTGGTAGGAGCATGACACAAATGAGTAAGGTGATTTCCTTCGCAAGTCTTGCAAAGGAATGTGGCCCTACGTATGAAACGTCTAGGCTTCTCGATCATATGAATGCCCCCAACATGAATTGCAGTGGTTGGAGACATGCTCCCAACATGACTTGCAGAGGCTAGTAGACAATCTCCAACATGACTAGTAGAGGTTGATGATGAATCCCCAACATGACTAGCAGAGGTTGGTGATGAATCCCCAACATGACTAACAAAGGTTGGTGATGTTTGTGCAGTGTGACTAGTAATGACTAGATTTTGTGCCCTCGACATGACTTGCAATGGCTGGTTGCAGGTCGTCAACATGACTTGTAGAGGTCGTCGACCAATATCCAACGTGACTGGCAGAGGTTGGTGATGGAGTTCCAGTATAACTGTCAGTGACTGGACTAGTGGTGGTAGTGAATTACAACATTTGAGACCAAGGTGATGCAACCCACCTACTCCCCCGTAGGGATGCGTGACCTCCCGGTCTTGGTTCTCCGATTCTCTAGTCAAAAGACTCTCTGGAACCTTAAAGGTCCCCCTCTGTATCTAAACACAGGCGCCCTCGGCTTCTTGGTGCAGGTCTGATAGCAACCCACGACCTTCCCCTTTCTCTCTGTGCGAAAACTCAGAATGTCGACGTTAGCTCTCGTTCGGATAAACCCTCACTTGATATGACCTGGGGCTATGACCATGTGATTGCGGGTGCGGTCATAAGTGGTCTGGAGTTAAACCACTTTTGGGCCCACAATGTTCCTACGACCTCCACGCGTCTCCTCGGTGAAACCACCGTTCAAATTGTGGCCCGCCTTCGATTCCTTAACCTCCTCGCAACTTCTGTCCTTGCAATGACACTGGATCGTCGATCTCACGATCTTGATGATAGCGTCCAAATCAATGCTTCAAATCTGCGCCCTTCTTATCTACGGACCAGATCTACTTCCTCTGAATCAACGGTTGAGGCTCTCTTTGCAATTCCAGACTCCGGGAGTTTGAAATCTCAAACTCTACTTCCTTCCGTACTTCACTTCTCTGGAATTTGCGATCTACGGACACCTGTCCCGTAAATCAACGACCCGGTCTTCACCTGGGTGTTTGACCTTTCAACCTAGATCAACGGTCCAACGACCCCTTCTCGATCGACGATCGAGATTTCCTCTGGGGCTTCGAACTTCTGAGATTTCAAATCTCAAACCTCTTTTTCCAAATGAATTTTACCGGGAGTCTAAGATCCACTAACACGTGTCCCTCCTGATCCAACGATCGAGGGTTACTTCGGGAGTTTACTCAGAGTTAACGGATTTGCGCCATGTCTACTTTTAATCCAATGATCCAAATCTTATTTTGGGACTTCGGGTCTTCGCTCTCCGATGATCTCAATTCTCAAACTGAAAATCCACTTTGGATTTTCCCCGGAGTATGAGATCTGTTGACAAGTGTCTCCTCCTAGAACAACGACTCACGGCTCTTCGACTCTCCACGCTTCAGGAGTTTCAAGTCTCAAACTTGACCCCTTATGAACTCGCAATATCTGACGGCTCACGCTTGATCAATCGAACGACTGAGATTCCACCTTAGCGTTCTGGGACTCCGGATTTCGAGAATCTCAAGTTTCAAACCGCTCTCCCTCTTGAGCTTACAAAAACCAACGACTGTGATTCCTCTTGGCGATCCGACGCTTGGTCTTCGCCTCCAATGATCTGACGGTTCAGATCTATCCCGCTGATCGGATGGTCGAGATTCTATTCTGGGGTTTTGGACTCCAGGAATATCAAGATTTTACTCTGATAACTTCTCTCTCCTCTATACGCGAAGTGCTAAAACTCGTGCACCTCCTTCTGATCTGACGATTGTCGATCTTCTTCCCTATGATCTGAAGATCACAGTCGTTCTTCCTCCTGAACTTCTGATATCTCTCTGCCTTGGAAGATTTATCCACTTTCAAAGGTTCCAAACCTTTGTTCTCCCGACAAATCTGTCTCTGGGATCTCGTCAACACTCGTGAAAAGTGTTATCTCTTTTGAGCTTCTATCCTTAAAAGGATTTCGATCTCCCACACATACTTTGCATTCTCAGGATTTCTAATAACTCAGTTCGAAGGATTTTCTTGAAAAGTAAACCCTTCTCTCCCACTTGGCGTTCTTCTGTGCTGGTTCTTCGAATCTTGTTGACTTCTTGACGCTGTTCACATCTTGCACCTGGTATGAGTTTCTCTGATTCTCTCTGAACTTCTCTGAGTCAATCCGGGACTCGGTCAATGCACTCCTTGCCTTCGAGATGCACACCTTGCATACAAGTATCAGAAGAGAAACGATTGAAACTCAACCAACTTCATCACAAAATCATACAATTAATCTCTCAAAAAAATCATACATGAACGAATTGTAATAAATCATACACACATAATAAAATTCACTCAATCACACATGAAATGAACATAGTCCAAGGATTTGGGACAATTTCTGTATGTTCTATTCATTCATGAAAAACAAAATACATAGTGTCTCTGCTACTGTACTCTGCTCTACTGATCTCTCTATTTTGTCTATCTGTTACAATACAATACTGAAAAACTATCTAAGGACCGAATCCACGATCTCTCTCATCCTGTTCTGAAATTTATCATTTCAAATTCAAAGCTATTACCTACTATGTCCTATTATAATAACTACTAGTTATTGCCAGATAGAGTCGACACTCCATATCTGCAATTTCTTACAGTCCTTCAAGACTTTACAAATAAGTTACATTTTGAAATGTTGTTTACAAAAATATCTCAACAACCGATTAAATTCTGAGTTAAATGCTTGATTTGAAACTCTGCCATTGCTGAGATGTCAGTCGTCTGCCTCCACACGTGCGTTGTTGAATTTGAAGGCGATGCTCCTGCATCATACTCCTCTGGTTAAAATTTTTCGTGGACTCCTGTCCATGAGCTCCTGCACTGTCTTTCCATGTTTCAAAATATCAGGTTCTGTGACCCAACTTGCATCTTCCATTGGATGATCTTTCCACTTCACTAAGTACTCATGATACATCTTCCTCTTGGTTTTATTTCCATTCCTCTGTTTAATAATTTTCTTCATCTGAGGTTTTTCTGTTGTGGGCAATCACTCTTCCCACTGAATTTATTTCTGATCATTTGATTCTCTTGCTTCATCTCTCCTGTAAGGATACATGTATGCAACATTGAATATTGACAATATCCCAACATTGTCTGGCAACTCAATCTCATAAGCATTGGCTGAGAATTTTCTGAGAATCCTACATGGTCCTATATTTTTCATCTTTAACTTGCTGTATGTTCCCCTTGGAAACCTCTCTTTTCTCAAATGAGCTAAAACTTCATCTCCAACTTCGAATTGAACTTCTCTCCTCTTTTGATCAACTCTGCTCTTGTATTTCTGACTGCTATCCTGTAGCTGTTCTCTGACTCTGTCATGGAGTTTCTTCATTTCTATTGTAAAATCCTCTGCTCCAACACTTGTGAATTCATCTTGATTCAAATATCTCAACTCTGTAATCCCTCTTGGCTGTATACCATACACAATTTCAAATGGACTTTTTCCTGTGCTCCTGTTCACTGAATTGTTGAATGCAAATTCTGCTTGTGCCATAATCTGATCCCATTGTTGACCTTGCTCAGTGACTAAGCTTCTCAATAAGTTTCCAAGACTTCTGTTTACTACTTCAGTCTGTCCATCTGTCTGAGGGTGATATGCTGAACTAAAGGATAAGTTAGTCCCTATCCTCTTCCATAGAATCCTCCAAAAGTGTCCTACAAATTTGGTGTTTCTGTCTGAAATTATGCTCCTCGACAATCTATGTAGTCTTACTACTTCTCTGAAAAACAAATTGGCGATGTGTGTGGCATCTCTTGTCTTCTGGAATGGTATGAAATGTGTCATTTTTGAGAATCTTTCTACCACAACAAATATGGAATTGCTCCATTTTTGAGCTCTAGGCAATCGCAAAACAAAATCCATACTGATTGCATCCCACGACCTTTCTGGAATTGGTAATGGCTGATACAAACCAATGTTCTGTTGTCTTCCTTTTACATATTGACAAATTTTGCATTTGTTCACAAAATTTTTCACTTCTGCTCTCATGCTCGGCCAATAATACGAATTTCTCAGCTGTGCAAATGTATTATCGTGACCAAAGTGTCCAGCTAAACCTCCACTGTGTTTCTCTTTCAGCAGGTTGTCTCTCATTGAGCATTTCATAATGCATAATTGGCTCCCTTTGAACAGTAATCCATCCTGGATCAAATATCCAGTCCATGGTCTTCTGTCTCCCAATAAAATATTCTTGCATGCCTCATAAGCTTCTTTGAAATCTGCATCTTCTTTATACATCTCCTTGAGGTGTTCGAACCCCAAGGTCTCCACCTGGAATTCTTGTACAATCAAACTCCTCCTGCTCAAAGCATCTGCGACTTTGTTAGCAGTTCCAACAATGTGTTTAATAGCAAAAGTAAAATTTTGCATAAATTCTAACCATTTTGCATGTTTTTGATTCAACTTTTCTTGCCTAGTAATAAACTGCAAAGAATGATTATCACTGTACAAGACAAATTATTTAGGGATTAGATAATGTCTCTATTTTTTCAAAGTTTGAATCACTGCATAAAATTCCTTGTCATACGTGGAATACTTTTGCTTGGAATCATTCATTTTATCACTCAAATAAGCAACTGGCCTATTGTCCCGACTCAAGACTGCTCCAATAGCTAGTCCACTTGCGTCGCATCTCACCTGAAATGTTTTTCCAAAATCTGGTAACACTAGAATTGACTGCTTTGTGATTTTCTCCTTCAACACTTTGAAACTTTTTTCAGCTTCCTCTGTCCAACTGAAGGACTTGTGTTTCTTCTTCACAATGTCCAACATGGGTGCACATATGCCACTGAAATTTTTGATAATTTTTTTATAAAAAATCGCTAACCCATGAAAAATTCTTACCTCAAATATGCTGCTCGGCGACGACCATTCTCTGATCACTATCATTTTTCTGGGTCCATCTTCAATTCATTTGAAAATATTACGAAACCCAAATATATGAGCTCCTTCTTCATAAAAGAACTCTTCTTCAGATTTATCAATAATTTCTCTTGCTGCAACCTTTCCATCACTGATGTCAAATGTCTTAAGTGTTCCTCCTTTGTCTTGCTGAAGATTAGTATGTCATCCAGATATACTATGACAAATTTTCCTATGAAGTCTTTTAACACTTCATTCAATAAACTCATAAATGTGCTTGGTGCATTTGTCAATCCAAATGGCATGACCAACCATTCAAACAATCCTTCATTTATCTTGAATCCTCTTTTCCATTCATCTCCCTCTCATTCTTATTTGATGATATCCTCTCTTCAAGTATATTTTGGAAAAATAGCTTGCTCCACTCAAACAATCCATCAAATCATCCATCCTCGGTAAAGGGAATCTGTATCGAATGGTTATCTTGTTGATGGCTCGAGAATCTGTACACATCCTCCATCCCCCATCTTTCTTTGGACTTAATACAGTCAGTACTGCACATGGGCTTAGGTTTTCCCTGACTAACCCTTTATCCAACAACTCCTGGACTTGATTTTTGACTTTTTCATTCTCTCTAGGTGTCAACCTATAAGCTGCTTTGTTTGGTAAACTAGCTCCTGGAATAAAGTCAATATGATGGCTTATACTCCTGATGGGTGGCAATGAGTGTGGTAACTCATCCACGACTATATCAACAAAGTTTTCTAATAGTTCTTGGATTTCTATAGGAAAATATTCTACAGAAGGATTTTTAAGGATAACTCTAGGCTTACTCACTACAACAAATTGCATTTCTTTCTCCTTCTTGACTTCATTCAAGAGATCCTTCCCACTCATGAGAAGTATGTTTGAACTGGCTTCTATCTTTTTCTCTTTGTCTTCTATGGGTAACAACATATGTGTTCTACCATTTTTCTCTAGGGTATAGTTATTCTTCCTTCCATCATGAATAACCTTTCGGTCACACTACCAAGGCCTCCCCAACAAAATATGACAAACATACATAGGAATTACATTGCACAATATTTCATCCCTATAACCTCCTATTTTAAATTCAACTTGGCATTGTTGACTTACCATGACTTGATGTCCTTTCTGCAACCACGATACCTTGTATGGATTTGGATGTGCAGTTGTCTTTAGCTCTAGCTTCTCCACTATCTCCGTGGATACTAGATTTTCAGTGTTCCCACTGTCTATGATCACCTTGCAAACTACGACTTTCGACTTGCAAGCAGTTTTGAATAGGCTTGTAAGTTGAACTGGTTCCTCTGGTTCCTTTTCTGGTTTAAGAAGGATCTTCCTCATCATGAGGTTTCTTCCTCCTTCTGTTGCTTCTGCTTCCACATGTTTATGTGCTTCAACAATGTGTGCTTCTCCACCTTCTCTCTTTCTGTTGGGACATTCCCAATATTCATGTCCTCCTTTTTCAGAGGTATAACATTTAACCATGCCTCCTCTAGCTATTCCTTTTCCTCTACCTCTGGGAAAAGAACTTCCTCCATGCTGTCCTTCTTTATAACTTCCACCCTTCTCATGGTGACTATGTTTTTTGTCAGCTTCAAGCTTCGACTTCTGGAATTTCTCTCTGCTGGTTCCCTTGCCTCTGCTTGAATTTTCGCCTCTGCTTCATTGGCTTTGCTTCTTGGCTAATTTTTCTTTAGCTTTCAAGGCTACTTGATAAGCATCCTCGACTTTACTGACAGACATCATGCTGATCTCCTCTTGGATTTCATATCTCAGCCCATTGATGTATCTGGCTGTCTTCTCATCTTCATTCTCTTTCTGTCCAACCCTGTTGTTCAGTCAGTAAAATTCTTCAGTGTACTCTTTCAATGATAAACCCCTATGTTTAAGGTTCTGCAATCTTCGGTAAATATTGATTTGGTAATCCTTCAGGAGAAATTTGGCTTTCAACTTAGCTACCATCCTATCCCAATTTTTAATTTTCTGCTTACCATTTGTCGTCCGTTCGGCTTGCAGTTCATCCCACCATAACGCTGCATGATCTTTCAGTCTTGTCACTGTATGCTTCACCATCTTGTCTTCTTCGATATCTTCGTAATCGAAGTATTTGTCCATAGCATGTACCCAATCTAACAATTCTTCAACTTCCAAATTGCCTTCGTACATAGGTACCTCTATTCTTTCTCTGGCTCCTATTTTTGAAACAACTTTTATCAAGTGATCTTGTGCAACATCCTCTGCTACATTTTCTTCTCCCTCTGCTTCTTCTTCGCTCTCAGCTTCACCGACATCACCAACATCTGGTGCTCTTCTCTGTGTTGTCTCCGTGGCGTCCAATATCATTTGGAGTCTCCTCATTTTTTCTTCCATTTCTGCATTCGCTCTGCGCCTTCTGGGTGGCATGATTTTCACTGCGTCACCTACAAACATGAATCAAATTATTGATACCACGATTGATACCAACTTCCCTCCTTTCTCCTTTTGTCTACTGTCTGCAAACAGACTCAAAATCTTCTCTAATACTGTTATAACCCTAAATTGCACCAGACATGCTTACTTGGTATCGGGCCATCTCATTTGCCTTTCTTTGCGAAGCCATTACTGAACAACTTCTTAAAAAAACACTCTTTTTGAAGGCATACACGCCTTGCTCCACTACTACATGCGTGTATACGCTGGCTGATCCACTACAACCTGCATATACCTAAAAAACATGAAAAATGGAAAGTTGCATATGTAACACACAATTTTGGGTAAGTTAACTAAACCGACTGACCGCCCATAGTCGGTCACTCGACCAAATACCTAGCCATTTCTAGCCTATAAAAGAAGGGGTAGGGGTCCCATTTGGAGAGAGAAAAATCATAAAAAGAAACTATACCCGATTTAGTATTCCCCTTGCCCCAACCTTTTGCAACTATTGTGTGAAGAGAAACATATACAGAAGCAGTTGGAGCACAGTTGAAGAGGAGCCTAGGACCAGATTCAAGTAGCAGTGGCCGATCTCACTATTGTAAGGTTACTCTTGTAAGATTAATAAAAGAAGTACTTTTCCCGTTCCACCATATGAGATTGTCAATATTTAAATTTGGTCATATTTTGATAGAATCTCTAACCCATTAGTTTATGGATCATATGCATGTGGAGTTCTTTGTTTGTATTTTATGAATGCGGGTCAACATTGGGAGGAGAGTTGCAGTCAAGGAGCGACCAAACATTAAAGGGATCGACATCAAACACAGAAACTAAGGTACAATAACTAGATCTTTTTAACCTTGTATTTGCATATGAATAATGGGGTCTATGATTGGGATGTTGGTAAGAATTAGGAGAATTTAGGTCATTTCTGGATGCATGATAAAACCCTTAATGCTAGTCCGTAGGAGAGATTTCCCACCCACAACAGAATTGACGACCATACTTGAGATCTTTAGGGTTTTTGGGGGTACTTGTTGGGTATTTTTAATTGGTTTTACTACCTTTTTTTGAGTTTCTGCAAAAGTCTGAGCTAGTAGGGATTCTAGTCTTCCATACCAGTACTCCCTGCATCCTTTGTCTGACTGTTTTTTTTCCCTTTTTCTGGGAAGCCACAGAGGCATACATGGCCTGCAGAAGGTCTACCCACGTATACACACACCCTGACTTTATATAGCCCGCGTACATACACTAGCTGCTAAAAGATCAGTCGCGTGTCTGAGTCCAGATTATTTTTTCAAAAAGAGGCACTCATCCTCTCCCCTGTCAGAAGTGATCCTTCTCAGGGGTTTTTTGGATCTAGTCTTGTTTTCTGTTATTACAGTCCGTAGCCTAGGTATAACCTCAGATTAGATTTGTTTTCTCAGATTTCCTTGCATCTTTTTTTGTTAGAGTGAGTTTTTGTACCTTTAAGGGGTTCTGGTATTCAATACCAGTACTCGTGAGCTTAGCTGCTTGTCTTGCTTCTTTTGAGGAGAAACATGGGCACACACGGCCTGTAATAGTCCTACATGCGTGCATACGCGTCCTATCTTTTGGAAACCCACGTGCATATGCTGGCTATTGAAATGGCAGTCGCGTGTCTGTTTGGAAAATTTTGAGGAGGCAGTCATCCTCTTCCTTGTCAAGTTTTTTCTTCACATGTTTTTCTTGTGTCTTTTTGGTCTCTGTCATAGCAGTTTTAGTCTAGGTTGTGTGCTAGTATAGCGTTCTTTTGCATTTGAAAGATTTCTTCCTTTGCTAGGTTTTTTGATGAGATAGTGAGTCAGTCTGATCTGCCTTTTTGGTTGTGAGTAACTCCCCACGGTTTGTGGTTGGCCAGAAGTCCTTTTTGGCCTTGTATTGTTCTTATTTTTTTTCACCTTTTTGCTTCAGAAAAGAAGAAGACATACTTTTAAATTTTCTTGTTTTTGAAGCACAATAAAAAAAAACACAATTTTTTTTTTTTACTTCTTGGTTTGGTTAAAGAAGTTGGTTGTTTGCATTAATCAATAGGAAAAATATTGTTTTCATAAGTTCTTGGCTGATTTCCTTAGGACAATAAGTAGCTTGTAGTCGAGTGAGAGCTTGTTTTGATTTTGTGAGTTAAAAAATCTTAGAAAGAAAAAGTTTGAAAAGTTCGTTTAATTTTTTTTTTAAAAAGAGAAAATCTGAATTTGTCAAGAAGAAATTATTTTGTTTCCATTTTGCTGTTTATCTTCTCTTTCATCTCTCAAAACATCACTAGTTTCACTTTCATAACCTTTGACTTAAGACAAGCCCAAAAAATTAACGATTAATTAAAGTCAACTAGACTTTATGTTTTGTAGGGTCCATCAACTAGTCTAGGCTAGAGCCTTGATTTAGGAATGGAGAGGAAACTCTTCAAGGCTGAAAAACAAACATAAGAGTCCGTGCTAGGGAGTGTCAAAAGTCCAGTATCATAAAAGTTATCCGGGACCCCCCTCTAACACATGGGCTAAACATGAGGTCACGTAAGGAAAGGTACCAGAGATAACCTCTCCAAAGCCGGACCAAACGTAGTCGGGAATGCATATAGAGGGCTTGTCTTGGGATTCCGTTGATTGCATTTGCCACGGAGCTTCGTGGGTCTCGAATCCATTCGATGTTCTCAGTCGTCTTCCAGAACACTTGCTTTTGATATCCTTGATAGGTTTTGGGCTTGATACCCTACTCATTTCAGTCCACCCGACTGTC
The DNA here is from genome assembly GCA_009831015.1 of Picea engelmannii. Taxonomy (NCBI): domain Eukaryota; kingdom Viridiplantae; phylum Streptophyta; class Pinopsida; order Pinales; family Pinaceae; genus Picea; species Picea engelmannii. The sequence continues at coordinate 874,335 of ML776585.1, read as the reverse complement.
GCCTGTACCCACCTGGTGACTGTTTGCGCACTGACAACCTAGTTACCTATCTTTCTACTGACTTACACAAGTGACTGCGGGGGTCTACCGCGGTACCTAGGACAGACATCGGGCCACACTTTGCAGAGTATACCCATATGGTGTTTCCGTATTCGAGTTACACTTGCACCGGTAAGTTGCTCTAGTGTTGGTTGTTGTAACTGTTCTTCCAACTAGTTAGTGATTGCTTGTTTTATCTCACATGTACTTTTTTAGTGCGTGCTGGTTTTCAAACGATTATAGATTGTCCTAGTGTGTCCTTGATCTTCTCACACAGTGGAGGATCAGGAGTTTCGCCGGTCGCGAAGGCTTCTGGGCCTGCCGCCAGTTTACCTCGACCCCCCCCCACCATTGCTAAGGCTAAAATTAGACCAGCAAGGGTCTTTTGAGACAACCGGGTTACATGAAACTGTGCCCAAACCATATTCGAGAGAAGAACTTTCGATTCTGGAGGAAATAATCGTTTCTGACCTCGGAGCAGAGGCTCTTGGTCCTTACAACCCTCCCATCATTGATCTATCGACACCCATCGTCGTACAGGTTCTACCTTACGAGCGTCCGGTAGTGTTACCAACAACAATGGACGCAAACGCTGCCACTTCTTCAGGGAATACTGATATTTCCTTCACGATTGTCACTACTAGGGGTGTTCTACCTCCTAACCAACCGTCGTCGGTCCCTGCCACCATGGTCTCAACTACTTCTACCTCAGCCAGCGGTCCGATTCCGTCTATGGCGGCGATCACTGCTCCATTTACTCAGTACACGACATGCTCTCCTTTCTCATATGGGATGCCTGGCTTCAGTACGAGTATTGTACTTTCCTCCTCCACTCTACAAACTTTGGGTCTGGGGGCAGGGAGTTCCAATGCTCCTCTGGAAGGATCTATTGGGGGCACTCCTACTCCCTTTATCGCTTTCCCTTACGGCGGGGGTCATATACCCCCTTCGTCCCCCTCGCTTAGCGGTGTTCCTCAACACTCCGCTGGGCCTAACATAAACTTGTTTGGAGCAGGTAGTCAAGCACTCCCTCCTTTTAATACGCTGGTTGGTTCGACACCTTTCTCTTTGTTCGACGCGTTTGGTAACAACGCTTTCTAGTCAGCTGCTGTTTCGGTCGGGGGCAACTCCGGTTATGGAAAACCACATCCTGTACAGGGTACTATTCCTGCACAAGGGGCACACTTAGGAATTCCTTCCTCACAAGGATCTTGGAATCCATGGCAGGGACCAGTCCCCTTGCTAGGGATGTCGATTGGGGGCAACCCTTTCCATACCTAGTGGAACCCTGGGCAAGGCCCAACGCCTATGCCCGTCGGATTGGTAGGGGGCAACCCCTCCAAAAATCCTTGGAATGCGACACAAGCTCAACCCTTTACGCCTTATTACGAAAACCAACAGATGATGTTTCAACAAGCACCCAATCCGTATGCTGGTCAGAGTCATGGTTATTACCAGAGCCCTGGCCAACAACCTAAATTTTCCTGGCAACCTAGTGCCAGTCAAACCCCAGGCTCCTTTTTCCCTAGCTACAATCCCCAACCCAAACTACCATTTCTGGTAACCCTGTACTTGCCAGATTTGACAAGGATCTTAAATGGCCCCATCTATCACAATCCGAGTTGGCCTCCCATGCCGACCAAGTTTCCTTCGAACATTCCAAAGTTCGAGGCCAAGCCTAATGAAGATCCTGATGATCACATAACTACCTTCCACTTATGGTGCTCGTCCAACTCGTTAAGAGATGACTCCGTCTAGTTGCGATTGTTTCAACGCACTCTCATAGGGAGTGATGTGAAATGGTACATCGAGCTCGACTGCTCACGATACTCTTCCTTCGACGAATTGACAATGGCTTTCCCAAACCATTTCCATTTACTTGTGAGATACAACGCCGACACTGAATTGCTGACCAATTTCGAGCAGAGAAAAGCAGACCATATCTCGGATCATATTCGAGAATGGAGACGCCGAAAGAGTTTGATCAAAGTGCCAGTCCCACCAACATTCCTGCTAGAGTGGTTCCTTAAGTATTTGGTACCCCAGTTATCTAAAGACGTCACAACATCTGGAGTGTTTTTCGAGGAAGATGCGATAATGAGAGCGCAACAACTAGAGCTAATTTACTCTCAATCTGGTTTACTCTACGAGATTTTGCCAGATGCACCGAGGTCAATTCTTGACAAAACCAGGCAAAGGTTTGGACCACATGCTGATGGAATTATTGGTTCAACACAAACCAAGCCCGCTGATCCATTGTCAAATCAATTGCAACAATTGTCGATACAACAAACATCGGCCAACCAAACCACTGGTTTGGCTGCTCCCCCTACCCAAAAGTCGGATGTACACAATGTGCAAACGAAAAACCCAAAGGCCACCCAACAACCTGATGGAAAGAAGAAACAATGGAAAAAGGGTAAGGGGGATAAGAAACCCACCGATAATGCTAGCAGGGGAAACACTGAAAAGAAGAAGTAAAAGTATCCTTATAATATTTGCAAGGAAGACCACCCGACCCATCAGTGCCCTCAGCTTGCAGAGACCCATAAGTTATTGGCACAACAATAGCCTGTCGTGTTAACGAACCCGTTCCCACACGATAAAAATCTAACTCAAGCCTCCTCAAGCACGGAAGGGGGCAGTCAAGGACCCCCTCCGTCTTCAAGTAATCCTTCATCCACAAACGTGTATATGATGAAAGGTGATGCCTATATAATGACTAGAGGACATGATTACGGAAATCCAGGCACCTCTGAGAAGGGTAACGAAGCTGAAAAACCACCTCTTCCTCTTCAGATTGAAAAGACGTTGGGTGAAACAATGACACACATCCCCAAAGGTGCGTTCAAGAAAGCTTCTTACAACCCAAACGCAAGGGCCGCCCAGAACTACTCTGTGGTGGAGGATTTATCACAAACCCCTTGTGGGATGTTTGCTTTGGAAGTCCTCCAGAGTTGCCCTTCCTAGAGAAAGGCCCTATTAGCTTCCTTAGGCTTTGCCGAGACTTGTAATCTAGGAACGATCATGCTTGATACATCCGACTTGGAACCTCGTCTTCCTTACCACGTCGCTTTTCAGATAGTAGTGGCTTACACCACGAAATATTTTACTTGAAATATTTTTCATACAGTGGTGGATGAGGGCACCTCGACATGCATGATGTATTTGGCATGTTGGAAGGCCATTGACCAACCCATTTTGACTCCATCACCTACTCTACTTACAACTTTTGACGGTTGTTCTTTCCGACCACATGGGATCATCCCCTCTTTCCCTGTGTAGTTAGGGGGAAAAACCGTGTGTGTTGAATTTGAAGTGGTCGATGCGTCCCTCGACTACAATCTTTTGTTAGGCAGGATTTGGACCTACGCTATGCAAGAAATGGTCGCGACAGTGTTCTGGATCTTGTTGTTTCCTCACGAGGGCCGGATTGTGACAATTGATCAATTATCCTTCTCCCGTCCTGACCCTTCATCGGGAGTCTCCACGGTCCCGATGATTGATAACCCCCATCCTGGCATCATCAATGTAGGGGTTAGTTTGTGCCCATCATTGATGGGTATTTTCGATTACCCGCCTCCGACCAACAATGTCCATTATATGACGGCTGTCCCTGACCAGCCTCGGGCTGAAAATTTTCAAATCTCGTCGTTTCGCACGATGTACTTTCACGATCCATGGACCCTTCCTTTCCCATCCGCTACGATGGAAGGGACAAAGCACCATGGCATGGCCATGCCTTTGTTCGTGATAGAAGTTGCATACTTGATCATTCAACGAGCTTCTGCTGACCCCGATCCGACTCCAGCACAAGAGTTAGATCTGGTGCTCGAGCCTATTTGGGCTCAAGGTTCCCTTGCTAATATAGATTCTTTAGACTTAATCTTGCCTTTAGACGAAGCGATTATTGAGGCAATGACTAGTCCGGAAATACCCTAGGATGATCTTCATCATAGATCTTACTTCCTCCTAGAGTTAAGACGAATTGAAGCAGGAGAATTCACTCTAACTATGAATGGAGATAAATATTGTCCTATCAATCCTTTGGCAACACATGTGGTTTACGTTGAAGTAGATATGGCAACAATAGCTGGGATGATACCTATTGACATCTCCAAAACCCCTGACGTCGTGGAAAATATCTTTGTCGGAGCGGACTGCTCCCCAGAGGAGATTCAAATCTACACAGATTTATTTAAAGAATTCCATGACGTCTTTGCCTGGTCTTACGAGGAAATGCCAGGTATAGACCTAAGAATTGTTGAACATGAAATCACGACTTATCCTGATGTCAAGTCGGTCCGACAGAAGATTCGTTCGGTCAATCCTAAGAAAACAACAACTATCAAGGCTGAAATAGAGAAACTACTTAAAGCTGGTTTCATCTACCCCATCTAACTGACTCAATGGGTGTCGAATCCCGTGCCAGTCAATAAAAAACAGGGTACGATTCACGTATGCACAGACTTCCGTGATCTGAACAAGGCCTGCCCAAAAGATAATTTCCCCACGCCATTTATTGACTAGATAGTCGATGAATGCGTAGGATGCGAGGCCTTTTCGTTGATGGATGGTTTTTCGGGATACAATCAGATACAAATCAAACCCGAAGACCAACACAAAACCACTTTCATCTGTCCGTGGGGTAGATTCGCTTATCGTAATATGCCTTTTGGTCTAAAAAATGCTGGAGCTACGTTTCAACGGGCCATGTATTTTTCTTTCCACGACCTCAAACACATAGTCAAGTCTTATCTTGATGATTTGGCGTCACGATCTTGCAATAGAGATGATCATCCAGAACACCTCCGACTTATCCTTGAACAATGTCGCTACTACCGCATCTGCTTGAATCCAAACACGTGTAGTTTTTGCGTCACATCAGGTCATCTATTAGGTTTCATCATTTTGACAATAGGGATCATGGTCGATCCTCTCAAGGTTGAGGCAATAGTTCAATTGCCTCCCCCGTGCACCATACCTTAGCTTAAGAGTCTGCAGGGAAAAGTGAATTTTCTATGGCATTTCATCGCAAACTATGCCGAGATCACAAAGGGTTTTATGCATTTATTGAAGAAGGACATTCTTTTTCATTGGGACGAAGCCGCTCAATGCTCTTTCATAGCATTGCAAAACGCCCTCATATCAACCCCTCTGTTTCGGCCACCCAATTATAATAAATATTTCCTATTATACTTGGGCGCTGCAGAGTCGACCATCGATATGGTCTTAGTTTAAGAAGATGATTTACTCTCAGAATACGTGATTTATTACCTGAGACGAGGCTTAGTTGGACCGAAACTCAATTATTCCCATATTGAAAAACTTGCGTTGGCAACAGTTCATGCTGTCCAACAGTTCCGTCATTATATTTTGTTTCGCAAGACCACCGTCAATGTCGTCGTGAATCCATTTCAATACGTATTGACACGACAAGTTATCGGCAGAAAAATCAGTAGATGGATAGTTATCCTCTAGGAATTCAACTTGGAATTCGTTTCGGCGAAATCCAAAAAGTCGATGGTCTTCGCGGAACTCATATCGAAATTTTTGGTTGAATCAAGTGATGTTATACCCGACTAGTCGCCTATCAAAGGAGACATGTTTTTGATCACGTCTTCTGACCCATGGTATGGAGATGTGCTTGTCTATTTCCATACTTTGAAGTGTCCCGCCTCTGCTTCTCGTGATGAGCGTCGGCGTATATGCCATCGGGATAAGAACTATCTCATACTCAAGGACACATTGTATCGTCAAGGTGTAGACTGCATCCTTCGCCGATGTCTCACTCATGAAGAAGCGAAAATCGTGCTTAACGATTGCCACACTGAAGCATGTGGCAGTCATTTGTCTGGGTTGGAAACAACCCAAAAGATTCTACGAGCTGGTTAATTCTGGACGATATTAATCAAAGATTGCGTTGAATCGGTCAAGAAGTGCCACCCATGTCAGATCTTCTCTCGGAAGATGAGGGCACACCCCGCTCCCATGTTTCCCGTTATTACCGTTGGTCCCTTCACTAAATGGGGGATTGATTACACTACATGGAACCCCCCTTCAACAAGGGGGCACCGCTATATCATCGTAGCGGTAGACTACTTCACCAAGTGGGTTGAAGCTATGCCAACGTTCAAAGATGACGGGGAGACAACAACTCTCTTTTTGTTCAACCAGATAATCACAAGGTTCAACGTCCCAAGAGAGGTTGTCACTGACCATGGAAGTCACTTTCAGTCAAAAATGATGACCGAGTTAACATCAAATCTTGGGTTGAGGTAGGAACATTCATCACCTTACTACCCCCAAGCGAATGGTCAGGTGGAAGCTGTAAATAAATCTCTTAAAACCATTCTACAACGAACGATCAATTTGGCCAAGTCAAATTGGCATTTGATGTTATATTCGACATTATGGGCTTACCGAACTTCTGTTAAGACTGCAACCGGTTTCTCACCTTTTCAACTTGTTTACGGGCTGGAAGCAGTCTTGCCTATAGAATGACAGATCCCATCGTTAAAGTTGGCAGTACAGTTATTGCCAGATACTTCACCACTTGAAGAACAATTACTATACCTCGAACAAATCAATGAACAATGTTGTGATGCGGCCTTGTTTAATGAGTCTCACAAACAAAAAATCAACTGTTAGTATGATCTATTCGTTCATCCTCAGATTTTCTCTGAAGGCGACCTTGTCTTGGTCTATGACCAAGATAAGGACCCCCTGGGGGCAGGCAAGTTCAAATCCATGTGGTTCAGACCTTTCATCGTGAAAGAAGTACTACAGAAGGGCGCTTATCGTCTGGTGGACTTTGAGGGAAATGTTTTGGCGGAACCTAGAAATGGGCTCTACCTCAAGAAGTATTACTCATAGGTGGGTTGCCTTGAGTGACTTTTTGTAATATATGTATAGTCTTTGTACTATTACTTTTTGGGATTTTGGTTTTATGGACGTGTCGTTTTTTGATGTCATTTTATTCACTGTGGTAGATGTCAAGTGAATCAGAGGTGTTCGTTGGATTCGTGGACGACGCTAGCCGACACACTCGGAGGCTTGCCTCCGCAGCTTGGGTGATTTTCACACCTTAGGGCCAGTTTCTATCTTCAGGAGGTATATGTTTAGGCGACACCACAAACAATGTCACTTGGTATTATTGAGTTATTGAGTTACTTCGTGACACTTTGTCACTTGGTATCTCTCACCTCCAGGTCTATTTAGACGCTCAGCTGGTTCTGTCTCAGTTAAATGGAGTCTATTGTGTTCATGATCCTACTCTACACCGACGATTTCTTAGGGTACGTCTCTTAGAACGAAGCTTTGATTATATTACATATTTTCATGTTCCTAGGAGATTAAATCAAGTTACAGATACTCTAGCTAATCAAATATTAGATTGGCATATTTCACACATGTAAGAAAGAAACACACATGCACATGTAAATACATTTGTAAAGTAGATGTAATCCATAAGACATAAAAATAGATAAAAATCCATATATAATATCGAAAATATCAGAGTACATGGGTGGATGCAAGCGCCTCAAAAATACGTCCAGTAAAGAGTCGCAGGGTTTATGCCCTAAAAAATATACAAATAGTGTCCTCGCCACGTAAGCAGTCCAATCTAACTAAGGACGAGGCCTATTGGCCCTGTTATAATGATCAACGACGTTTCCCAAACTCCGAAAAATTCGGACCCACGTCCATGGTGCCCCCACTACATGAGTTTGCATAGATGGTGGCAGATCCTCGATCTTTGTCATGGGGACTATATGCGTGAGCGAGGTAAAGTTTTGTTCTACCCGTCTCAATACTCTCTCAGCCTCTCTGGCTGGAGGTCCTCTTGCTGCTACTGGTTCGCCAACTACAGCTGGTCCTGCCTTTGGTCGAGGACGTCACCTGTTTTTTGCGAAGTTCGCTGGACACACTGGCCCCACATCTGCACACAACACATACTTAATTGTCAGATACTCTGGTATATACAAAAATGATATATATAAAAACAACATAAAAATTAAATAAATTTGAAAAAGAAAGAAAAAAACAAAGCAAACTTACCCATCTCTCCTCGCTGCTCTCCGGGAGGTACCAGAATCTTAGGATCTCTCGAGAAGTCGATCCCGGCATAGGGGTAGTCCTCTATAAATGGAATCTGTTGCGCCTACCAAGAAAAAAACTTGTCATCGAAAGCCTCAATGGTCCTTCCTCCCCCCTTTCGCGACAACAACGCCGCCCATCTGCATACTGCGGGGTGCGAGGCCTCGTGCCCTCGTATTGTCTCTTTAGGACTGATACCTGGTACTCTCTCAAAGAAGAAAGCACAAAGAATTGTCCCAAACCCAAAGTTCATGTGCCTCCACATACTTCACTCGATCAACTACCTCTTCATGCAGTCTAGTAATGTGGTACTCCAGTGAAACATTTGTGCATTTAAGCACTGAATCGCACAATTCATATGCGCCCAGGAGGCCTGATGTAGAGCTGCAGATCCAGTGATACACCCAATAAGAAAAACTATCACTTTCAATGATAGTTCATAGATCTTTCTTATTGGCACCTGCGTGCCCATCTTGTTGGTACCGGCTTCACAGTGGAGTTCAATCAACTCCATTATGTTGAGAGGCCCAGAAGGAAAAGTGCGGAAATTGATGCAGAGGCCAGTCAAAAAGTATATGTCCTCGGTAGTTGGATTCAACGATTGACTCTCAAGCATGAAGGTCTCTGCGTTAGGGTTCCAATAGTCAACCAAGGCGTTCAATAGCCTAGGTTGTGCCCACATGAAAAGACAATGGAATTTTTTTATCAAACCACATTGCGTTAATGCAACAAGAGCATTAGGGTCCTCTTCGACCAAAAGATCAATGTCCTCATGCTCCCTTTCTCTCCAGTGAACATACATCTTGTAGTTTACAAGTTTAGGAGAGATTAGCCCTTGCAATTTTTTATTTTTTTCACATCTTAGAGGGTACACGTGGGCTGTAATGCACACAATCGCGTGTGCACGCGTGTAGTTTTTATTCTGCATGCGTGCAGACGCGAGCTGTATTAGGACAACCCACATATACCTACGGTTTACCTTTTTAAGGTTAGCGCCCCCTCAAAAAACAAAATAAAATGCATAAAGGAAGAATGGAAATGCAAGGGGGATTAGTATGTACTTACTTGGTCCAAGTGGAAGTTCGTTTCATCCACTGAAGCTCCCGGAATCAATTCTTTTGACAAAGGGGTATTTTTTGGCTTTTAGTCAATTTCTCAATTTGCAATAGTGATAATAAGCTGGCAGCTTCTATTTAGAGAATTTTTTGGCCACTTTTTGTCAATTTTTGAACCCTTTTGTCATTTTTTCTAAATTGAAAATCATTTAGTATGGTTCAGGAGTTTTCTATGGATTGTTACGATGAGTGTTACTTTGGGTATTGGGAAACTTTTTGGAGATTTAGGTCTTTTTAAAAGGTCCTTTGGTAAAAATTCATTTTTTCCAACTTGTTGCATTTAAGTTAGGATTCCACCTCCACTTTCTGCATCTGATTGTCTTTATCACTACGCCATAGGATCGATCCCACCGATTTGTGACACAGAACCATCATTGCTTCTTTAGAAGTGTCATATTTTATTGGTAGAGCCTACCTTAACATGGATGCCATAGGTAGATCCTGGTTGCATTTTGGTGTCCATGCCGTCACTAATGACTATAGGCTCGAGAGTCCTTGTTAGTTTATCCCGATTACGAGTTTGAGCCTCATTTGCATGATGCATTGTCACTCTTGACCTCACCCTAGAGACTCCCAGAACATAACGGGTCTTCTTTTATTCCCTTTTTAGACCCTCTAAAAATGAAAAGTTTACCGAGCGATCTCTTTGACCTTCATGCTCGCTAAACTGAAATTTGAAGTCACGTCTTTTAGACGGTAGTTTACCCCTTTTTCGGTCCGGATGGTCAACTGTATGAACAAATGTATACTCTAGGAGCTTCGGTTCCTTAGAAGAGTATTCTCAGGTATGATTTTAACCATTTTTTGGGCCTAAGGGACTAAATTTACGAAAAAGGAATCCCCACAGAATCCATAGTTAAGCTCTTTTCAGACTCCCTAAAATTGAAAAGATTGTCGAGTGACCTTATTCCTTCACACTCGTTAAAATGGTCCAGAAGAACATTCCTGATGAATTCCATAGTTAAGATTTTTTCAGACTCCTTAAAATATGAAAAAATTGCCGAGTGATCTTGTCTTTATCACACTCGTTAAAATGGTTTTGAATAGACGTTTGGTCGGTGCTAGTTTACCCCTTTTTCGAGTCGACTAGACTATCTTCGAAAAAGTTACCCCAGTGGAGTCTCCTTTTACGCTTTTTCAGACTCTCTAAATATGAAAAACCATCGAGCTTACCTTCTGTGGGCTTGTTAAAATTACATCAAAGGACGTTACCATTGTGTGTATTATTAATCACGTTTGCATACCTACGTCTTTGGCCTAATGCCGACTCCATGTTGCTCTCAACTGAACCATCTGAAGCATGCCTTATATGCAAGCCCTGTAGCACTTTGCCTCTGTGTCTTGACACCTTTGGCCCATGGAGGATTTTTCCCAAGTGTCCTTGTCCTGCATATGTCCCTTTGCCTCGAGCATCCATGTGTTCCGTGCGCTTGAAACTAGTATGTCCACGACACTTGATCCTCCTTTGTGTTAGCATCAGAAGTCACTCCTGGATTTCTTACAGGAGCAGAGCCCAACGCCCATCGATTTTATGTCACAATTTGTTTAATGGGGTGATCGAGTGGGTAAGGACTCAAGAAGATATAGATTTAAGTCAGGAAACCGGGCTTGGTATGTAAAAAGCAAGGGAGGTCTTGATCCAACTTCCGTCAGTAAAAGGATTAAAGGGTGATAGATGGAAGACTTATGAGAGGGGCGAGAAAGACTGCCTCGGGCGATAGGCCTTCAGAAGCTTGAAGATGAAAAACTCAGAAGCCAAGATCCTCTTGGTCTAGAGTTTCAAGGAGCTAAAGGGGTGACTCGATTGAATCCTTCAATTCCAGGTCGTTCAACGTTGAGAAAATCACAAGAACCGATTAGAAACAACGCATCTGTTACAGTGATCCAACCTACATCATCCTACAACAACTACAACTCGACTGGATCCTCCAATTCCGAGTTGTTCTAACACAGTAAACAAAGAGATGGAAAAGAGGCTGACATCCATAAAGTAAGAAGTCTCAAATGCCTTATACATAAACCAGAGCGACCAACGCTTCATCAAAAATTTACAATCGGGAGCCTTGCTCAACCATCGATGCTTACAAAAATGGCGAAAACGCCTACATATACACAAAACAACAACAACAACAACAACAACAAAAACAAGACGCTGCATTAAAAACATTGCGTCTTCATGTCTTCTGACAGTCTGCGCATGCATACTCTGGCCGATCGTGCACCCAAGACAGACGCTATCATATTTCAGACTGTCCTGCTGCAGATGAATCGACCAGCTTTAGTCCTTTGCTGGACTTTCCTTTTATGGCAGATATGATGCTCAACCACCAACAACAACCACAATAACTGCTTTCTTGGGACTGGGCACAACCTCGGTCAACTCTGCCTTCTGGGACGTGGAGGTCTCCTAATGATGCCACCTGGATCAACTGAGCGGTCTCTCTTTGGATGCTGTTTCGCTGGACTGCTGCGAGGGACCCCTATGGCGGATGTGAAAAAGGGTATGATGGGAGCGATGGCATCAACACTGTGGAGGTGATGGAGAGGAAACGAGAGCTGTGACATAAGCTGAGGAATGCCACACGGTCTGAATAGGAAAGAGGAGGACAGTGTGTGGGGTGCGGGGGTACAGGTGGACACAGAGTAAAAGGGATGATCATACAGGTGGAGGTGACTGGGAGTGAGAGGGACACATGGCAGGAGACAAGAGGGCGTTGAGTTGAGGAGGGGCCATGTGGATGGAAAGAGGGAAGTTGGATAGATGACGGGGGAAGAGGGTGGCGGTAGGTGGAGAACATGGAGGACGATTCAGACAGTGACACGACAGGAAGGGGGGCCCGCTAGAGTGAAATTCCATTCTGGACCCCCCCCCCTCCATTAAAGGNGGGGTCCAGAATGGAATTTCACTCTAGCGGGCCCCCCTCCATTAAAGGTAGAACCGATGTGGGCAGTCCGGAATTCAATACAGACTGTAGATCTAAGCGCTGAAACTTGGGCCGTCCAGATGCGCGCATACATTATCTCCGATTCTAGACCCCCCCCCCTCTCGTTAAAGACAGAATGACGGAGGGGGTGCAGAATTGGACCTTGTCCGTAAATTTGAGTGCCTGGATCACGACCGTCTAGATCTGCACTCTCTTTAAATTAAATGTGCTTGAGCCTCGCTGATGGATGAACGAATGAGATGACCTCGACGCTTTTAACATGAAAATCCCGAAGGGCCCCACTTGTGGCTCAACTATTGCGCCATGTGTCCTTCAGATGGACGATCGAGATGGTATTTGATGTTAGAAGAGGGCTGCCTCTATTACCAGGCTCGCTCGACGTGACCGGGTGTTAGGACCATAGTCTTAGCTTCAAAGGCGCTTATCGGCATTTCGGGGTTCGGGGTTTCAAGATGTGAGATGATGAGGGACTTTTACCCTTCGAACCCCCGAATGCCGATATGCCGACGTGACTAGATCTTGCACCATGCGTCATTGGATCGGACGACCCAGATTTAGTCTTGAAATATAGGCGCTTTCTTTGACGCTATATATCGGGTAACTTGGTAGCCCCGAAATGCCGATGACCGTTGATCTGCTTTGTCGCTTGATCCTTGCCGTTGAAATCAGACTGCTCGCTCGCTTGATTTAAGCCCGAAATGGACTTCTTCTGTGAGCTGCGCTTGACGCTTATTGCTGCAGCCTTTGAATAAAACTCATCTGACCGGTTTTCAAAACCCCACTTCTATGCATTTACACCAGAGGCCTAAAATCGGAGAGGAAAACACCCCTATACAAGAAATGTTGCTAACACTTTGTAACGTAGCATTCTTTTATTCTTTTTCAAGCTTTCCAAAATTATTGAAAAAGACAAAAAAAATCAAATATACCCCAAAAAGAGGAAGGGAAAAGTATTTTCTTTTTATTGGCAACACAATGAGTCGCCCTTGGACAAAGCACATCCTTCCGTTTGTTCGTCAAGCCCTAGGATTTAATATGACCTTAGGAAGTTGTTCTCGCTACATAGAGCTGTGTCCTCCTCCATTTGATTATTCTTCCAAACATATGGAGAGTTTGCGGTGCCTCCTGCATCGTGAACTTATGTCAAAATATCATGTTGCCTGAATCTCATATTTTGTCATGCTATTGTCCAAGGGAAGTTATTACCAAGCTTGAGTCGACCCCCTCTGCAGATTGTCTTTTACCCTCATGCCCGATCATCTCGAAAGCCCAATCAAGTCTTTGTTCGAAATCCATGAAGCACTCAACCTGATAATCAAAATTCTCTAGTCCGTTCCTGACAAGCCGTCGAAGACCTCTGGGTAGTAAATTCGTACACTCATATTACACTCCTACCCGAGTTTTGAATATTTTGAAGCTGTTGCTCAAGCTCTGAAGGCCTCATCTCTAGCCATCAGGCCTTATTCGCTTCTTGAAGATGGATACTATGCATGTATATTTTTTTGATTTCGAGTTGTAGATCCACTGTGTATTACTCACGGCTACACTTTATATAGTTATATGACATGGATCTACAGTGTATTTGATTGGTAGCCATGATTTTATTTTATTCCAAGCATGGGTATGCCCGTCTCAGTGAGACAATTGTTATTTTGCAGATGGCACCTCTCGAATTCTAGTTCCCGGGCTCACTTGTTTGGTATGTTGGTGAAGATTGATAATGTATTTCGGGCATCCGATTCTCTTCTGACCTCACACATTAGGGGGCATCTGTTATAACCTTAAATTGCACCAGACATGCTTACCTGGCATCAGGCCATCTCATTTGCCTTTCTTTTCCAAGACACTACTGAACAACTTCTTAAAAAAACACTCTTTTTGAAGGCATACACACCCTGCTCCACTACTGCACATGTGCATACACTGGTTGATCCACTACTGCATGTGTGTATACACTGGCTGATCCACTACAACCCGCGTATACGTAAAAAACACGAAAAATGGAAAGTTTCAGATGGAACACACAATTTTGGGTAAGTTAACTAAACCGACAGACCGCCCATAGTCGGTCACTCGACAAAATACCTAGCCCTTTCTAGCTTATAAAAGAAGGGGTAGGGGTCCCATTTGGAGAGAGGAAAATCATAGCAAAGAAACTATACCCGATTTAGTATTCCCCTTGCCCCAACCTTTTGCAACTATTGTGTGAAGAGAAGCATATACAAAAGTAGTTCGAGCACAATTGAAGAGGAGCCCAGGACCAGATTCGAGGAGCAGTGGCCGATCTCATTATTGTAAGGTTACTCTTGTGAGATTAATACAAGAAGTACTTTTCCCGTCCCACCATATGAGATTGTCAATATTTAAATTTGATTATATTTTGATAGAATCTCTAACCCATTAGTTTATGGATCATATGCATGTGGATTTTTTTGTTTGTCTTTTATGAATGTAGGTTATCACTGGGAGGAGAGTTGTAGTCAATGAGCGACCAAGTGTTAAAGGGATCGACATCAAACACGTAAACTAAGGTACAATAACTGGATCTTTTTAACCTTGTATTTGCATATGAATAATGGAGTCTATTATTGGGATGTTGGTAAGAAGTAGGAGAGTTTAGGTCATTTTTGCATGCATGATAAAACCCTTAATTCTAGTCCGTAGGAGGGATTTCCCACCCACAACAAATACCACCTGATGCATCCCCCCTACTCCCCCGTAGGGCTGTGTGACCTCTCGGTCTTGGATCTCCGATTCTCGAGTCAAAAGTATCTCTGGAACCTTAAAGGTACTCCTCTGTATATAAACATAGACCCCCTCGGCTTCTTGGGGCAGGTCTGACAACAACCCGTGACCATTCCCTTTCTCTCTGTGCAAAAAATCAGAATGTCGACGTTAGCTCCCTTTCGGATAAGTCCTCACTTGATATGACCTGGGGATATGACCACGTGATTGTGGGCGCGGTCATAAGCAGTCTGGAGTTAAACCACTTTTCGACCCTCAATGCTCTTATGGCCTCTACTCGTCCCCTCGGCGAAGCCATGGTTCAAATTGCGGCCTGCCTTCGATTCCTTAACCTCCTCGCAACTTCTGTCCCTGAAATGACATGGGATCGTCTATCTCATGATCTTGACGATAACGTGCAAATCAACGCTTCAAATCTACGCCCTTCTTATTTACGGACCAGATCTACTTCCTTTGAATCAACGGTCGAGGCTCTCTTCGCAATTCCGGACTCTGGGAGTTTGAAATCTCAAACTCGGCTTCCTTCTGTACTTCACTTCTCTAGAATTGGTGATCTACTGACACTTGTCCTGTAAATCAATGACCTGGTCTTCACCTGGGTGTTTGAACTTTCAACCTAGATCAATGGTCCAACGACCCCTTCTCGATCGACGGTTGAGATTTCCTCCGGGGCTCCAGACTTCTGATATTTCAAATCTCAAATCTCTTTTTCCAAATGACTTTTACCCAGAGTCTAAGATCCACTAACGTGTGTCCCTCCTGATCCAACGATCGAGGGTTACTTTGAGAGTTTACCCGGAGTTAACATATTTGCGCCACGTCTACTTCGAATCCAACGGTCCAGATCTTATTCCGGGACTTCGGGTCTTCGCGCTCTGGCGATCTTAATTCTCAAACTCAAAATCCACTTTGGATTTTTCCCGGAGTACGAGATCTGTTGATAAGTGTCTCCTCCCAGATCAATGACTCACGACACTTCGACTCTCCACGCTTCAGGAGTTTCAAGTCTCGAACTTGACCCCTTGTGAACTCATGATATCTGACGGCTCACGCTTGATCAATCGAATGACTGAGATTCCACCTTGGCGTTCTGGGACTCTAGACTTCGGGAATATCAAGTTTCAAACCGCTCTCCCTCCTGAGCTTACAACAACCAACAACTGTGATTCCTCCTGGCGATCCGACGCTTGGTCTTCGCCTCCAATGATCTGAGGGTTCAGATCTATCCCACTGATCAGATGGTCGAGATTCTATTCTGGGGTTCTAGATTATGAGAATCTCAAGTTTCAACTCTGATAAATTCTCTCTCCTCTGTACGCGAAGTGCTAAAACTCATGCACCTCCTTCTGATACGATGATTGCCGATCTTCTTCCTATGATCCCGATCACGGTCGTTTTTCCTCCTGAGCTTCTGATATCTCTCCGCCTTGGAAGATTTATCCACTTTCAAAGGTTCCAAACCTTTGTTCTCTTGACGAATCCGTCTCTGGGATCTCGTCAACACTCATGAAAAGTGTTATCTTTTATGATCTTATATCCTTGAAAGGATTTTAATCTCCCACACAAACTTTGTGTTCTCGGGATTTCGAATAA
This sequence comes from Picea engelmannii, assembly GCA_009831015.1. Lineage (NCBI taxonomy): Eukaryota > Viridiplantae > Streptophyta > Pinopsida > Pinales > Pinaceae > Picea > Picea engelmannii. The sequence goes on along the minus strand of ML776585.1, from coordinate 857,798 downwards.
CTCAGTTCGAAGTATTTTCTTGAAAATAAAATGCTTCTCGCTCACCTGGCGTTCTTCTGTGTTGGTTCTTCGAAGCTTGTTGAGTTCTTGACGCTGTGCACACCTTGCACCTATTTTGAGTTTCTCTCATTCTCTCTGAATTTTTCTGAGTCAATTCAAGACTCAGTTGATGCACTCCTTTCGTTCGAGATGCACACCTTGCATACAAGTATCAGAAGAGAAACGATTGAAACTCAACTGACTTTATCACAAACTCATACAGTTAATCTCTTGAAAAAATCATACATGATCGAATTGTAATAAATCATGCCCATAGAATAACATTCACTCAATCAGACATGAAATGAACACACTCCAAGGATTTGGGACAATTTATGTTTGTTCTATTCATTCATGAAAAGCAAAATACATAGTGTTTCTGCTACTCTACTCTGCTCCACTAATCTCTCTATTCTGTCTATTTGTTACAATACAATACTGAAAAACTATCTAAGGACCGACTCCACGATCTCTCTCGTCCTTTTCTGAAATCTATCATTTCAAATTCAAAGCTATTACCTATTCTGTCCTATTATAATAACTACTAGTTATTTCCAGATATAATCGACTCTCCATATCTGCAATTTCTTACAGTTCTTCAAGACTTTACAAACAAGTTACATTTTAAAATGTTGTTTACAAAAATATCTCAACAACCGATTAAATTCTGTGTTAAATGCTTGATTTGAAACTCTGCCATTGTTGAGATGTCATTCATTTGCCTCCACTCGTGTGTTGTTGATTTTGAAGGCGATGCCCTTGCATCACAAGGTGCAAGGAAAGATTGGTTCTGAGAAATTGCAGGATGGGAAGGATCCCGGTTTACACCCTGTCCCTGTCTGGTAGGATAGTATCCTCCTCCATACTGATTCATAAAGGGTTGTAAGGGTGTCAACACTGAAGTAGATGTCTGTGAAGAGACGAAAGCATGATAAGGATTAATCGAGTGAGGATGTTTCCCCCAGATGAATGAACTTTGTGAAGCGGGTTGCCCATACTAAACACCATAGGAAGACAGAGGCCCACCATGGTAAAAGTATTCGTAGGAACCGACATAGTAGAAGAAGGATAAGTGGACATAGTGTAATTAGTAGAATGATTGCCTATTTGGGAACTTACTTCTCGCATAGTGGATTCGTAGGAAGGAAGATTCCAACCTCCTACCGTAGGAGGTGTTTGAAGGATGTGACTCCCACCAAACAAAGAAGGAGAATAAGGAGGCATCATGCCCCCAGACCCAAAACTTGTATTCGCATAAGGAGGCGAGACAAAGGATGGCAAGTGTGAAGACATATCGGGCATACCATGAGAAAAATGATTAGAGACACAAGGCATTGTCTGAGTATCATAATTCTGCCCACCATTATAGAAAGTGGATGGATTTTCCCCCATGAAATGAGTGAATGTCACGGGTGGGGTAGCCGTAAATGAGGGAGCCAAAGGAACTCCACTATCCATGATAAAGAAACTCAATAAAAAATCCTAAGGCCAACTAGTAAGCAAAGAGAACACCAAAAGTCAAACGACGAATATGCATGCAACCGGGGTAAAGTGGTTGAGTGGCATCCCTCCCTAAATAAGGTATGTCTTGCCCAATAGGGGCCTGAGACTCCCTGCTAAAGATCGGAGGTAACATAATTAGTTATAAGGGCCCTCGTGGGCTTAACAACCAGTTGGTCAGATCCCCCTAGAGAGGTAATCCTCCATAAAGGCTGTGTGATGTCCGACCCTTATCTGACCCAGGGTACTAGCAGAATAACCCCTGCAAGTAACCTATGAGATAACTAAGTCAAGAAACTAATAAACCACTATATAATTGGTGCACATGCGAGTAGTCGTAAGTCCAGATCACCGTATGGGCAGGGTAGCAAAGCCCGAAACCTTGAAAGCACCGCCTCTCACGGAGGTATGGGCACTAAAAAGATCCCCAAATACGAATAAATCCACATAAATATCTCTGACGGTAGGCGATTATCCGGGGGATATCCATTCAAATAACTTCGCGTGACCTCGTGATTAACTACGGTGTGAGCAGTGCCTCTTGATCTTACCAATTATATAATGGATTTCTCAACTCCCTTACTCAGACACATATGTTGATTTAATTTCCTTGGAGAAGTTTACTCACAAAATCCTATTCCAAGGCACTAAATCCTAGGCTAGTTTGTGCACCCTAGAAAATAAAATCATTACTAATAAATATTAAATTATAGCATTGATTTTATGGCCGTGATTACTCAAAAATGTATGGTGATGAAAATCATGGTGTTATGACTCTGCAAGAAATTAAATATGAAAATAATGCAAAGTCTAACTTTAACTTTTAATGTATGATATGCTCCTAAAAGCAATGCAATTTTCAAATTCAACTCTGCGATTCAGAAGTAAAAGATGCAATCTTTCACTGTATGTACTAAGCTAATGATAAGAACTCAAAAGACAAAAAATGCGAAGCAATTCAAAATGCCTATTTTTTTGTATTTTCAATATATCGAAACCGAAAATGCATGTACTGAAAAGTAACTTGATATATAGCCCTACTGTTTATAAAAGAGAGATAACTCAAGCATGATATCAAGCAATGAAACACCCAACCCAATGTACAAGGAAAATAAAAAATGAAAAGATGAAGAGAAAAACTTCGCCCAAAAATTCAACCAAAGGAGGGTTTCCTATCATCCCATAGGTACTCAACAGGCACTACAGAGACCTAAGAAGGCTCAACAAGCATCAAATCCCACCCAACAAACACCACACCAAGAAAACAGGCAAGGAGAAAAGGTGTACGCGACTGTTTGAGCAAACAAAGCGTATATACGCAACTTGTAGTGAGACAACCTTTGTGTATACATGACTGTCAATTAAAAAGGAACATATATGCTTTGAAACAAGGCCAGGCAAGGGAGAAAGGCTGAAAAATCAGATCCAGAGTGAATAGTTGATGTCAAGCAATGATACGACAAAAACCATAATAGAAACGAGAAAAATCTAAGGAGAAAAGTACTTCAAACCCTAAGAAAGAAGATTCATCCCCAGTACGGTCGCCAATTTCATTACGAGGAAAATCTCTCTATGGCTAGGGTGAACCACAACAGACAGGTATGACTGTAGAAATCAACTCAATTCCAATATATGCTATATAAACTAATGTGCAAGAGAAGTAAGAAAGAGGCTTACCTCGTCCAAATGTTTGATGATGTCCATCGTTGAACACTTTGACCCAAAGCTTTATCCCTGCAACAAGTTCTCAACAAGCAAAGAAAACATATAGTGATGATATAACAAGTTAGCGCATTAGATAGCATAATCCATCAATATACATAACAAACATGCCCATGGATCATAATACATATATTTTTAAGATATCAATTGGACGGGAAATGAGTATTTCTATTAATAAATGATCAACAGAAGTGAAACATTACAGGCTTCTGTGTCGGCACGGTTCAGAACCAAGAAACCAAGTTCCTTCCAACTGGGCCTCCATCGCTTCAATCCTCCACCAAAGGCAAGCTCATATAAGGGAGACAAAGAGGTTCTCCATCAATGAGGGAAGAGCTTGGGCGCTGAACACTGTGTTCAGAATTAAAGGACAAAGGGATGCAAACTCAATAATGAAGTAATAATTTCTCGAGACTAACTTTGCTCTCAAGTTGAATTCTCTTTTCCTTTTCCATAGCTCGGAATTGGATTCTTTATAGCCTTCAAAATGCAACTGAAGGGTCGAGTCAGAACGTTTCCAGTATATGGAAGGCCAAAGATCAGAGATCTCCTGTTGTGACATGGAAACCCGACATTTATTTTTTATTTTTTGGCACAATTACCGATGTACGCAGGTTGTAGTGGCGCAGCCAGCGTATACGCTTGATGTATAGATTTCAAGGTGCGTACAAATGGAAAAATATTTGTTTTTGTCTCTGGATTTATCAATCAGGGAAAGTAAGTCTGCATGGGGGAATGTAATAAGGCCCTCTCTGCAAGATTGCATAGGTTAAGGCAAATCTTGCTATAACAAGGGGGTTGGTGCCTCCTTCCAGCTGGTGCTGGAGAATTTTCGAAGTTGGTGCTTCCTGTGAATGTAATCTTCTGATACATTAAAAAACGTTTCATGTTTTTATCCCATTTGAGTTTCCACGTAAGATTCTTGTGTAATGCGTATCCGTGGTTATATTTTTATTATATATTGAATGCAATAACAAGTGATAAATTGTTGATAACTCAATGTTTACATGTTGTGATTAGAAATGGTAAAAAATGCCTAATACTGATTCACCCCCCCTTTCAGTATTAATGAATATTCCAACATAATTTGATGACACTGGTTGTAGACTTGAGTTTCTCTCAGAAAAACAATCACTTTCAAAAAAAAAAATGTTCGAATCAGAGTTCGGGAGGCCAAGATATTTGCATTTTAAAATTTGTAATTTTTCAGGGTTTTGTACAAACGACTGTGCATTTTTGTAGATTTATGTAGCAATTGGTGTTGAATTTTCCCAAACAAATTGCAGATCTAAGTTCCTCTTGCAAAATATCCCATTTCAAAAGAAAACAAATTGTTCGAATTGGAGCTCTGGAGGTGAAGATATCGGTGATTTAAAATCAACCATTGTTTTAGGGTTTTTTGTGATGGCAACGAGACTGTAGAGCTCATAAATTTTGACAGGGTGCTCAAATTGTTTCCATATCAATGCCATTGGATAGAGTTTTTTCATAGATTTCTTTTGGTATCTTATATGTCGTGTTTCCAATGGATATCCACTCTCAAATCCTCACAGCCCTAGAAAACTTTTGCCAAGATATGCATCGAGATGTTGAAATCTTCATGAAATACATCATGCACAATTGTTAGAAGATTCAACAGACCATAGCCAAAATCTAGGAGAAGTGTAATCTAGAGATCCTCAACATTTACACCAAGACAAAATATGATCAAGAAAGATGTTCTTGGTATAATTTAGAGTTTGATTGTGATGATTGGTATATGGAGAGTTATAATACGAAGATCATCGACCATTGTGTCACATAAGAATATAATCAAGAACCATATGCTTTGTCTTATTAGGAGGCCGGATTTTATTCTTGGTGTTGTGCTAAATATATGTATTATTAATTACCAACATTAAATTGTGAACCAAGGAGTCATAGACTTAGAGGTGCAAACAAAAGAAATGCAGGATTGGAGCCTAGTCTAGCCTAATCTAAAGCCGACAAGAACACTTCAATGCAATAAACGAAACAAGAAACAAGAAAATAAAATTCAAGAGGTAAAATAACACCTTAGTAATAGTTCCAATGCGGGAAGGCCATATCTCATGAGTTAGACCTTTAATATTTCCCTCGGTTATTGAAACTACATGAAATTAAAGTCCACAAAAAATGCTAAATTAGTGTAGGAGTCAGGAATGTTAAACTGGTGTAGGAAACATAGAATACTGAAAATGTAAGCAAGTGCATGAATATGACATAGTTTAAATCTGGGTGCATGAACTGTTGATTAAGGTTGGTTGTCATTGATGTCAACCCTTGAAGAAAGTCCGGTAGCACAAAGGTTTGGGTAATGGACCCAAGTTTGTTTGATGTATAATGGTATGAATTTTAATATATTTGAAGGTAAAACTATTCTATATGGGTAGTACATGTCATGCCATTTCCGGTGGTATGTTGAGCATCACATAACTCCTCACGGTTAGAGAGTTATGGCCATGTGAAGTTGGAGAACCCTCATGAGTCATCTAGAAGCCCCAAAAGGTCAAAGTAGTCAAAGCAGTTTAAGAGATTTTTAGAAGGTAAATAATAAAGTGAAGTGATGAATGTACTATAATTCAAAGTGAATACAAAATAAATTATTTAAATAATAAAGTTAATGGAGAAATTACTATGTTGACAAGTGGTTAGAAGTGGGTTAGCCCTAAAATAAGGAAAATGGTTTAAGATGGTTAGAAGGTAACTCCTTGAGGTAAAGTGAAGTGATGAGTGTACTATAAGTCAAATTGGATACAAAATAAATTATTTAAATAATAAAATTAATGGATAAATTAGTAATTGGACAAGTGGTTAGAAGTTGGTTAACCCTAAAATAAGGAAAGTGGGTTAAGATGGTTAAAAGGTAACCCCTTGAGGAAGCTACATGAAAGTATAAATAAGAGGAAAGGCTCTCTCATTTCAATCACACTTGAGCATATTGAATATCTACAAGTGAATGAGGTAACCAAAGGATATCTAAGCCTAATTTCAGAGAGAAGGTGAAGTAGATAAGGCCAACATTCAAGGGAGGATAAATTCTTTTGATGATGTTTTTTAAGGTATGTTATTTACAGGTCATCTCACCATTTTCACAATAACATTTTTTCTAGAATGATTCAGATCATGAAATTGATAGTCCATTAATAAACATATCGAAGTAGCCGTGGTATGAATTCCAGCTTGTTGGTCGTTGTATTTTTGGAGTTACACTCCGTGGAAAATAGGGTTCGTGGATAGTCCTGAAACTAGTCTAAAATAGGTGTTTCGGGTAAAAACATCATAACTTATTACTAACAAGTCCAAATTAGGTAAGACAAAATGTGTTGGTTATAGTACAATCTTTAGTATTCTGTGTAAAATTTTCAGATTCATACAACAAACATTCCATGCGGGGCACGCTCTACAAGTTCGCTCTCTAGAATAAGCCATAATTCAACAAGGTATGCCATTTTTTCTATAACTCCTTTTCTGAGAGGTTCCAAGTAGTGACACCTGAAGGAATTGCATAAAAAACACTGAAGAACACTGTGTACTATTTTCAGATCTTTATTCATTACGTGTACATAGTTAAGATTATTTCAAGTTAGGGTTATTGACTAATCCAAAGCTAGTCATGTGAGACTAAATAAAAGTTTGATGAAAATGCTAGTCTCTCGTTAAATTTAAAGAAGGTTTGTAGATGTGTGATCATGTACACCAGGTCTATTACAAAGTTATGAATCATATTTGGATGATGAAATTGATGAGATATTTTGGTTGAGAAACATGTTGGGTACATGGTTGAGACAAGTAGTTGATGAATTGGCACATACATGAGGTGTATAGTTGATGATGTTGATACATATTGATGAGTCATAGTTGATGAGTAGTTGATACATGATTGGTACATACTTGGTATATGGTTGGATGCACTTGTTTACGGTACCGGTTGATTACAGGTTGGTTGGTACATGTTGGTGCATGGTTTATGCACTTCTTTATGGTACAGGTTGATTATAGGTCGTTTGATACAACTTGGTGCATGGTTGATGTGCTTGTTTATGGTACAGTTTGATTACATGTTGAGGTATAGGTTGATGCATGGTTGATGCACGGTTCAGGTTTACATCGGTATATCTCACAATGATAGTGTGACAATGGTTCCATCATTCTACTTCTACTTTAGGGCGGTTGGACGGGGCAATGATAGGTGGTTGTAGCCACCTTCTGGTTGTAACCGGAGATCATAGGGGGCTGTAGTCTCCTTCTGGTTGTAGCTAAAGAATTGGGGAGTTGGAGATCCCCTCAGGTTGTAGCTTGAGAAACCAGGGGTTTGGAGTCTCCTTCCAATTGCAGTTGGAAAACAAAGGAAGTTGGTGCTTCCAATGAATGTAATTATTCAAGACATATAAGAATTTTTTTTCCGTGGTTTTCTCCTGCTTTGGGTTTCCACATAAAACATTGGTGTACTATGTATGTATATGATTGTTCATTTGTTCATTGCTTATTTACTTTGCAATTATTGGATGATAATGCTACATTGATATAACACTTGGATTATATGGTTAAAAATGATTAGATTTCTCTATTACTGATTCACCCATCTCTCAGTAATCCAACAATTAGTATTAGAGTCAGTTCTTTCAGAAATTAGTTTAACCACTGAAAGGTAGATCATGGAGGGAAACAACTTGTATAAAAATGGAATACCATAGTTTGATGGACAAAAATATGCATTTTGGAGCATAAGTATGAAGACATATATACAGGCACATGGATTTGAAATTTGTCAATCAATTGTAGATGGATACATAGTACCAACAGTTCTGCCAACAAATGACAAAGCAATGCAACTTGGTAAGAATAATTCCAAAGCTACAAATGCACTTTTGAATGGTCTTGGTGAAACAATATTCACCAAAGTTGCACATTGTAAATCTGCTAAAGAGATTTGGGACAAACTTCAAAATATTTATGAAGGAGATTCAAAAGTCAAAGCAGTAAAGCTTCAAATTTAGAGAGGTCAGTTTGAACAACTAAAGATGAAGGAAGATGAGAATATTGCAACTTACTTCTTACGAGTCGATGGAACAATAAATGCAATCATATAACTAGGAGAATAAATTCAAGAATATGTAATTGTTCAAAAGGTACTAATATCTCTTCCTATGAGATTTGACTCTAAGATATCAACACTAGAAGAAATAACATATATAAACTCAATAAGCATGGAAAAACTGCATGGAACCTTCACAACATATGAAATGAGAATTGAATAGGAAAATCCAGATGTAAAAGAAGAAGCCTTCAAAGAATCCAAAATATCAAAGCAAAAGGGAAAGAAACAAGAAAAAGAACATAACATCAATAGTGACATCTCAGAAGATGATGAATTGACCAACTTTGTCAGAAGACTGAACAAGAGAACCGACGGTAGGTATAGAGGAAATATTCTTTTAATTTGTTTTAATTGTGATGGTATTGGTCATTTTGCTAACAAATGTCCTCATAAGAAAAAGATAAATGATGAAGGTGACTCGAAAAACAGACAAACATATAAAGGCAAAAGAACCACAAAGAAAGTTATCAAGAAAAACTTATGCACCAAAAAAGACATCTCATCATCAGATGAAGATCAAGTCAATGATAGTGAGACACAAATGGTTCTATTCATGGCAGTAGAAAACTGATAAAGAAGACTCCGAAGTAGAATATGAAGAAGCTGAAGAAGAAATTGAAGAGGCAGAAGTTGACTACCGAGAGGAATTGATGAGTGCCATATAAGTTATCAGAAGAGAAAAGAAGAAAAAAAAGAAGCTACAAGCGGAACTAGACAAGAAAGAAGACACTCAAGAATTATAACAAATGATCACAAATTTAAAGGTTCAAATTGAAGAAGACAAAATAATTGAAGAAGCACTCAAAGAACAATTAGAAGAAAGAGACAAGATCATTAAAAATTTGGAAGCATAGATTGTCACATTAAGAAATGATCTTCAAAATAAAAATATGCAGAACAGTTCAGATCATGACAAGTCCGGACTTGGATACAATCAGACAGAAAATGGATCAAGCTCCAAAACAACAGAACAAGAAACATATCCAAAAAGCTATGTAGAAACAATCAAAGGGGATAGGAAGGTATACAAAGAAAATTACATGGACACTCCTCCACCGAGAAGATTTAGATTTTAGAATCAACGACCAACAGAAATAGATAGGTCTCAGGAAGAAGAATGATTTATAAGAGCACCTCCTTTCAAAAGATCTTCAACTCCCAGGTATCAAACTATATTTTTTGGTTTATGTTATGCATGTAATAATTTTGGACATAAAGCTGTGAATTGCAGAGTTAACAAGAGGAACACAAACAACTTTGAAAGTCATACACAAAAGGGTTATCCAAGAAGGTGTAGTGAAAAACATAAAAGAAGTTACAACATGTTTGAATCATTGAGTACTGAAGTGGAATGATACAAGTGTAACAACTTTGGACACATGGCCAAATATTGTAGAATGACAATCCCTCCTAGAGAACCACAACAAAACAACAACAATCACAGACAGGGACCTCAGAAAATGACATGGATAAGAAAGCATAATTAATACAACAATGAAGAATGCACACTCGCTCTACAAGCTAAGAAAAATAAACGTGGTTGGTATGTTGATAGTGGCTGTTCAAAACACATTACAAGTGATAGAGATAAGTTTCTTACATTAAGAAAGGAAATAGATGGATTAATCTCCTTCAGAAATGATGATTCAGCCAAAATCATTGAAAAAGACACAGTCAAAATTGAAAACAAGAATACGAAGACAAAAAATGTTCTACTAGTAGAAGATATGAAACATAATCTTCTAAGTGTGAGTCAAATGTGTGACCAAGATCATAAAGTTACCTTCGATTCAAAAAAGTGCGAGATAAGAAAATAAGGTTCAGGAAAATTGATTGTTACAGCTGCAAGAACTTCAAGCAACATATATGTGTTAAGTGAAATTGGAAATGAAAAGTGTTGTCTAGGAAAGTAAGATGAAAGTTGGCTATGGAACATAAGAATGGGTCACATACATTTTGATAACCTTGTCAGAGTCAACAAAAGAGAAGCAGTCAGAGAAATGCTCCAGATCATGGAACCAACCAACACGTTCAACTTGTACAAATTTCGACTTGTGGATCGTTGTAGTTTTGGAGTTACACTCCGTGGAAAATAGGGTTTGTGGCTAGTTCTGAAACTAGTATAAAACAAGTGTTTCGGGTAAAAAAATCATAAATTCTTCATAATAGATCCAAATTAGGTAAGAACAAATGTGTTGGTTAGACTACAATTTGTAGTATTCTGTGTAAAATTTTCAGATCCATACAACAAATATTCCATGCGGGGCACGCTCTACAAGTTCACTCTCTAGAATAAGCCAAAATTCAACAAGGTATGCCATTTTTTCTATAACTCATTTTATAAGAGGTTACAAGTAGTGAAACCTGGAGGAATTGGATAAAACACATTGAAGAACATTGTGTACTATTTTCATATCTTTATTCATTACAGGTACATAGTTATGATTATTTCAAGTTAGTGTTTTTGACTAATCCAAAACTAGTCATGTGAGACTAAATAAAAGTTTGATGAAAATGCTAGTCTCTTGTTAAAGTTAAGGAAGGTTTGCAGGTATGTGATCATATGCACCAGGTTTATTACAAATTTACAAATCAGATTTGGATGATGAAATTGATGAGGGCTTTTGGTTGAGGTACATGTTGGGTACATGGTTGAGACAAGTAGTTGATGAGTTGACACATATATGAGGTGTATAGTTGACGATGTTGGTACATCTTGATGAGTCATAGTTGATGAGTTGTTGATACATGATTGGTACATGGTTGGATGCACTTGTTTATGGTACCGATTGATTACAAGTTGTTTGGTACAGGTTGGTGCATAGTTAATGCACTTGTTTATAGTACAGGTTGATTACAAGTCGTTTGGTACATGTTGGTGCATGGTTGATGCACTTGTTTATGGTACATGTTGATTACATGTTTAGGTACACTTTGATGCATGGTTCAGGTTTATTGGTACATGTTGTTTGGTGCAGGTTTATTGGTACATGTTTACAACGATATATCTCACAGTGATACTGTGACAATGGTTCCATCATTCTACTTCTACTTCAGGGCAGTTGGACTGGGAAATGAAAGGTGGTTGTATCCACCTTTCGGTTGTAGCCGGAGATCATAGGGGGTTGTAGCCATATAATTGGGGAGTTGGATATTCTCTCAGGTTGTAGCCTGAGAAACTAGGGGGTGGGAGCCTCCTTCCAGTTGCAGCTGGAAAACAAAGGAAGTTGGTTCTTCCAATGAATGCAATTCTTCAAGACATATAAGAAAAACAATTCTGTGGTTTTCTCCTACTTTGGGTTTCTACATAAAACACTGGTGTACTGTGTATGTGTATGATTGTTCATTTTTTCATTGCTTATTTACTCTGTAGTTATTGGATGATAATGCTACATTGATATAACACTTGGATTATATGGTTAAAAATGATTAGATTTCTCTATTACTGATTCACCCCCTCTCCCTGTAATCCAACATGAACACAATGAATGAGAAATAAGATGTCATTAAGCTACGAGAAAATCAAAACAAAATAACAAAAATAAATAAAAAAAAACAATTAAAGTAACAAAGTAATCTACAAATGAAACTCACAATATATGAAAAAATGAAATCAAGTATTCAACTCAGGAATCATTCTTTAAGTCAGCACACCATCCACTTGAAACAATGATGAAGGAGAATATGCTGCCAATATACTCTGAATTCTAAATTTAAGAATGACGAAAAAACATACAATGAATACTCAAGAAGATGAATGAGGAGAGAGGTGGTGTTTATTTCTGCATTTAAAAACTCTGCATATGATGATTCTTTGTAAAACAAGCAGTTTCTTAAAACAAAAAAAAGCGTAAAAGAGATGAAAGAATGGAATCAAAGTGACTTTGATTCTCCATGGTTTAGATGACTGACTTGAAGGAAATGATCCTTCATAAAGAATCAATGATGGGATGACCTGAAATACCTTCTTCAATCAATACCTATATATAATTTCAAATATGATATGAGCGTATTTAATTGACAGAGGATATATATTTTATTAACAGAAAAAATGTTGATGAATATGGAATAGATCATATAAATATGGTAGAAGAGTATGGTCATAATCAATTTGTGCAAGAGGGACGAGGTTGCAAATATATGGATGAATGCTTTGTTTTTCTTTTGATTGTTTTATACACACATCCAAATTGATACATAAATGCTACTGTACAATAGAGTGCATGTAAAACAGAGTAACAACACAGATTTAAAACAATAATTCTATGACTAAATGAAACAATAAATACAATTGCAGAAATGAAATGGAATTGCTCACAAAAGAGAATTTATCCCGAGTGTCTAATCAACTTGATTTCTTTTACTAAATTCAAATTCATAAGACTAAATTGGAAATTTGGAAATGTAGGTAACTAAGTTCTAATCTGTTATGCAAATTGAAACAATACAAAAAATAAAAATAAAAATGCTAACTAACCAAAGTACAAATAACAACATGCTTACCAAGTTGAGGGGCCCTTCCCAACTGGTAATTGCCGCTACAAGAAAATCAATCCCCTTGAATGCTTATGTGCACAAATACTTCAACTCTCTTATTTCGTCAAATACATAAATTACACTAAGAAGATCACATATAGTTTTCTCTATTTTAATCATGAATGATAATGTAATGGCTCCTTCCTCATCAATATGTGGCGCTTATTTATACATGAAATCCATGGAGGAATGGATAAAACCAAATTTCCCAAACTCAGATTTTGGTTAAAAACAATTTTACAATTTTTGGAATGAAATCATAAAAATGGGGTTTTCATCAATTTGGGTAGATTTGAGTTAGAGATCCACCCATATCTTCCAAACCAATTCGAATTTTGAAAATTTGCTAGCAATTTACTCAATTTCACACCCTCTGGACAAAATCCATATCTTAGAATTTCAAGATTTTCCTTCATCTGCATGGAAACCGAGGCGAAAGTTGGTAGTTTGAGATTTTTACTAATTTTTGAAAAATTGTTCCCCCTGAGCTGGAGGTCCACACATGCGATCTAGGTGAATTATGACACACATGTCCGCATGCCGACATCGCTTTGGACAAAACCCATGTCCCCGATTTTCCTATAGAAGCGTGCCAATATTTCGAACTATAATCTTGTACCAGATGACTATAAGATGCTGGTACCAGATGACTGTGTTGGTACGAGATGAATGTAGGATGCTGGTATCAGATGGATGTTTTCGAGTACAGGTACCAGATGAATTCTGATGTAGGTACCAGATGGTTTCTGGAATGTTCTGGTGCAGGTTACAAATGACTTCCAGTGCGGGTACCAGATGACTTCCAATGCGGGTACCAGATGACTTCTTGTGTGGAAAAGTGCAGGAACATATTGTTTGGACATATAAACATATGATTAAACCATCATCAACAAAACTATTGTATAATCATCCTTTTAATCTCTAAAAATATGGAAAATTATGTACTAACCACATAGGATAAATAACAAGAGATAATGTAGGTTTATGGTATAATTAGGGATATATTATTGGCGAAATGCGGGGAGAAGGTGTAATGATGAGAGTATTTGTGTAGCATAAAATATGACAAAACTGGAGCCCAACACACCCCTAAACCCAAATGTTTGCATGTCTTCATGCAAACAAGGTGAAAAACTTATGATACTCTACTTATAGATTTATGTGACATTGTTTCTTTTGTGTAGGTGTTGGTTCTTTTGGGGTGACACTTTAGAAACTATCACAGATTGATTTCCAAATGAAGAAACAAAATTATCATAAAAATGGAGGACAAGCAAGAGATGGGGTATCAAAGTGATGATGAATCGTATGCATGTGGAGGATGGTTTATAAAATGATGGTGATGGTGGCCGTATGAACTTGGATGCCTTTATACTCTGTATCTTACATCTATTTTAAAACCAATATTTACTTTGTGGTTCTTTGTTTGGATATGAAATAGTGATTTCATCCTCTTATTCGAAACATTGAGATGACTTAAGAATGATTTATGATGTACAAGGAGAAGACACTATAGATGTTTTTTTGTATTTTTATACCACATATTTCCGTTTAATTACTTGGTCTTCTCATCATAGTATATTTTTCATTATGACAATTGGAGTGAAGATGGAGGGTTTACTGAGTAGTTGTGATAATTCATAGTGGAGCGTGGAGTGGGTAATAGTGGTTATGCATCATGTTTTCCAAGTTCTTAGTAAATTAAAAATATTTGTACCAGTTTTACCTCAAGTTACCTTTGCTTTGAATTCTAATGCATGCTGAAGTGGAAATTATGTGGAACATGATGAAATGTCTGCAAAATCATGACGTGGACTGCTGAAATTTGAAGATGAAGTGGAGAAAGGCTGAGAACTGATGGAAGTCGATGAAATCCGAATAGAACAAAACTTGATCTATTGAAGAGAAAAAGAATTGGCTGAAGATGCTGGCGATGTTGTCAAGAATCTAAAGATCTAGAAGGGATTTGAGGATCTCTTCACACCCCCAAACCAAAGGATTTGCATGTACTCATGCAAAATGATGCAAACTTTCTGATACCAATTTGAGAGTTGCTAAGAACATAATCTAAGAGTTGCTAATAAATTGTGGGCACATAATTTATGAGTACTAATCCTGAACACAGAGAAAGAAGATCATATGATCATGAAAATACAAACTGATCGTAACATGAAGTATATATAATGCCACATTCATTTAAAAATTTCCAATAAATATTTGATGAAAATTAGCATGAATGCACATAAATTAAACCGTATTCAAAGGTCACTTGTGAATATTCCTCCTCTATGTATAACCAAATTTTTTGTTCTATAGTAGAGATTTCTATTTCCTTGCTTATAAAAACTTCATCAAAATATTATCATCACTTATGCTCAGAGAGTCCTATATAAATTAGATTAGGGATTTTGTTCTTCTCCATTAGAATGGAAAATAAAAGAGTATCAATAGTCTCAAAAAATGAAAACCCCATATGAAACCAACCAGTCCTTTTAACTCTTAAAAGATTTACAATCATTCAAGTAATAAAGATAAATTTCACAGTTGAGTATATTAGGCTTGTAAGATCATAGTCTCACTCTCAAGATAACACATTTTAGTTATAGTATGAATTGGATGATAGGGTCTTAAGGTCAACTTAAGGTTATTCACAAATGGCAAATAAACGAATTTTATTTAACCTTTAGTTCAATCATCCATGTTTCTTCTTAATAATTTACACAAGTATATTGTTCATACATACAAATATATATTAGGCATATCAAAATCAGAACCCATTTCCAACAATCCTGTTCAGTACTCTGATGGGGTAATTTTGACATTTAATAAATATCCCCCCCAGGAATAATGCCCCATTTCCCACGAGCCTATTCATTACCCTGATGGATTTTCCTAGTCATACCACATGCCGATACCTGCTGCCAAAAAACCTATTCAGTATCCCGACGGGTTAGCCTCTTACACCCATTTTCCATCAAAGGCCCCTATCCCAAACTTTACCCTTAAGATAAAATTTATATATTGCGTTCGCATGGGTGAATGGGGAAGCATATTTGAAAACATTTTTACAGGATGGGATGGTATTGGGTTGGAAGATATTTTATAGATTTCCCATAAAAGATTGTTCGCATGAAAAATAGACTTCTGTATTGAGATTAGTCCAAAGACATATCATGGTAAAACTTACCTAATGTGTGGTGGACGAGGCCATGAGAGAATGACCTAAAGGTGCCTCTAGTCCTCAAGTTCATATTCTCCATATAAGATTATGGTAGTGTTCCCATGGGTAGAAACTTCATGCATTCTCGTGATACTCTCTAATAATGATGTTCTACTGACCAACTTTGATATTAGATCAGGTTGTAGTAGCTACCTATGGACCTCATACATGGACTTTTAACTTTATGTAATCCCATAGTATAATCAAAGACATGGCTTTGAGTTACTGCTTATAATAAATGATCTGAAATTTTGTATAAAGAATGAAAATGAGATCTCTTGAAAATGATTGGTTGGGACAAAAAGTCTTGGATTTGATTAATTGAACTCTTTTCTTTTTAGTTTTTCATTATTAATGATTGCCTAAACTGTAAATTTATGCAAGGAAAACAATTCAGAAAAATAATAAAGAAAAGATAATAAAGGCTAGAGAGTAGTTTTCAGAGAAACCAAATTTTAGGAAAGTAATAGAAAAAAAAGATTCAACTGTTCCAAAACAATTTTAGGTAAAAAAATATCAGAATAAAAGACATTTTTTTATGAAACAACATAACCAAAATAAATGCAATTACTTCCTTGAATAAGTCATGAAGATGTTCTCGCAATCCAGTTGAAAAGATAATGCCTGCAAAACTCCAACAAATCGTCATGGAATTATTTATTTAGAAAACTTGGAAAAATATCTATCAACTAAAGACATATTAACAATTATGGGGGCAACAATACTCCCTTAAGATTAGTTTCTCAACTTGACAGTTCTAATTATTTTAGAAAACATAAACACGATGATGCACCAACTAAAAACTATAAGCAACATTTATTTATGTATTTACTATCCTACCTAACCTAAGGAAGGACTTCGTTTCAAGTATATGAATAATTCCAATGAAGCCACGTGTGTAATAGGATTATGAATATACTGACATTCGAGTTTGAACAATATACTTTAATAAGTACCAGAACATGAGGAACCAACCTTTTTTAGTAACATGATGTGAAGAGTTGTTGAAGAAGAGAGTGGTGTTTCAATCTGACAATCTTCTGGAACCATAGCTCATTGCAGTCTTGGTGTTCTTAGTTCACATTCTCATTTAGACCACTCTACATATTTTCCTCTATCATGCCATGTAGATCATCTTTTTTCAGATGGTTTGTCTCTTGG
Source organism: Picea engelmannii (assembly GCA_009831015.1). Lineage (NCBI taxonomy): Eukaryota > Viridiplantae > Streptophyta > Pinopsida > Pinales > Pinaceae > Picea > Picea engelmannii. The sequence continues at coordinate 840,501 of ML776585.1, read as the reverse complement.
ATGTAGACAGGATCTGGTGATAACATGTCAAGAACTCCTCGATCTTAGGTTCTAGTGGTTTTTGTCCATTGAATGATTCTTCGGTCTCCTCTACAGTTTGGAAAATGTGATAAGAGGAGGATTCTAGAACTTCTCGTGGATGTAGCTGATGGAAATCTTGTTATTTTGTTACTTTTGGATATGTAGATAGGTTTTTGAATATTGTCAATATTCACTCTTCCTGAGAGGTAGAGATCCCAACTACAACTAGGATTTGAGAGAGTTCTTCCAAACTCTTGTTCATCATTAAATCTTTTTGCTGGTGGATGGGTCCTGTCTCAACATGGATTGGTATAGAGGAGCGAGGGTGGCGGGGGTCAGGGCGGGGGTTCTTACAACACCCAAAAAATGATTTATCATTAAAGATTTGAATTTTAAAACTAAGAAATTAAAACTATTTGCAAAAATAAAAAAAAAAACACTAAACTTTTAACTCCTTACATTACTAGGACCCTGTTGTCTCTAGGTCATCTGTTCGCACAAGTTAGCTCATAACAAATAAAACTAAGTTTTCATAAATAAAAACTCAATCTTGCATAAAAGAAGGAAAAACACACTTGCGTTAAAATAAAAACACACCTGCTTGAAAGGGAACAATGAGGCTTCAGAGCAACCCCACCAAAGTGTAAGCATGGTCTCTTCCCTCACGTCTTATCGTACTTTCTCCTCCCCCCTACTTTGTGTAATTTAAAATGAAAACTACCTACCTAGAATTCTAATCCCTTTAACACCTCCGCTGCAATGATGCCAAAATGTCGTGCTAAATATATGTACCATTAATTCCCAACATTAAATTGTCAACTAGGGAGTCATAGACTTAGAGGTGCAAGCAAAGGAAATGCAGGATTGGAGACTAGTCTAGCCTAATCTAAAGTTGGCAAGAACACTTCAATGCAATAAATGAAACAAGAAACAAGAAAATGAAATTAAAGAGATAATCTAACACCTTAGGAAGAATTCAAATGCAGGAAGGCCATATCTCACAAGTTGTACCTTTAATCTTTCCCTCAGTTATTGAAACTACATGAAATTAAAGTGCAAGAAAAAAAATGCTAAATTAGTGCAGGAATCAGAAATGTTAAACTAATGCAGGAAACATGGAATACTGAAAATGTAAACAAGTGTAGGAATATGACAGATTTGAAATCTAGGTGTAGGAACACAATGAACGAGAAATAAAAGGTCATTAAGATATGATAAAATCAAAACAAAAAAAAACAAAAAAAACAAAAAAAAAAACAATTAAAGTAACAAAGTAATCTACAAATGAAACTCACAATAACTCAAAAAATGAAATCAAGTTTTCAACTCAGGAATGATTCTTTAAGTTAGCACACCATCCACTTGAAACAATGATGAAGGAGAATATGTTGTCAATATACTATGAATTCTAAATTTAAGAAGGACGAACACGCATACAATGAATACTCAAGAAGATGAATGAGGAGAGAGGTGGTGTTTATTTTTGCATAAAGACTGTATGCATATGATGATTCTTTGTAAAACAAATAGTTTCTTAAAACATAAAGAAATGTAAAAGAGATGAAAGAATGGACTGAAAGTGATTTTGATTCTCCATTGTTTAGATGATTGACTTAAAGGAAAAGATCCTTCATAAAGAATCAATGATGGGATGAGGTGAAATACCTTATTCAATCAATACCTATATATAATTTCAAATATGATATGAGTGTATTTAATTGACAAAGGATATATATTTTATTAATGGAAAGAACGTTGATGAATATATAATAGATCATATAAATATGGTAGAAGAGTATGGTCTTAATCAATTCATGCAAGAGGGATGAGGTTGCAAATATATGGATGAATGCTTTGTTTTTCTTTTGATTGTTTTATACACACATCCAAATTGATACATAAATGCTACTGTACAATAGAGTGCTTGTAAAACAGAGTAGAAAATAATATTTAAAACAACAATTCTATGACTAAATGAAGCAATAAATAAAATTCCAGAAATGAGATGGAATTGCTCAAAAATGAGAATTTATCCTGAGTGTCTAATCAACTTGATTTCTTTTACTAAATTGAAATTCATAAGACTAGATTGAAAATCTGGAAATGCAGTTAATTGAGTTCTAATATGTTAAGCAAATTGAAACACTACAGAAAATCAAAATAAAAATGTTAACTAACCAAAGTACAAATAACAACATGCTTACCAAGTTGAGGGGCCCTTACCAACTGGTAATTGCTTCTACAAGAAAATCAGTCCCCTTGAATGCTCACGTGCACTAAGACTTCAACTCTCTGATTTCATCAAATTCAGAAATTACACTAAGAAGATCACACATAGTTCTCTCTATTTTAATAATGAATGATAATGTAATGGCTCCCTCCTCATCCCTATGAGGCTCTTATTTATACATGAAATTCATAGAGGAATGGATAAAACCAAATCCCCCAAACTCAGATTTTGGTTAAAACCAATTTTACAATTTTTGGAACGAAATCACAAAAATATGAGTTTTTCATTAATTTGGGCAGATTTGAGTTAGGGATCCACCCATATATTCCAAACCAATTCGAATTTTGAAAAAGTTCCTGAATATACTCAATTTTTCACCTTATGGACAAAACCCATATCTTAGAATTTCGAGATATGCCTTCATCTGCACAGAAATCGAGGTGAAAGTTGGTAGTTTGAGATTCTTACTAATTTTTGAAAAATCATTTCCCCCGAGTTGGAGTTCCACACATGCGAGCTGTTTGAATTATGGTGGACATGTCCTCATACTAGCGTCGCTCTGGAAAAAACCCATGTCCCCGATTTTCCTCTAGAAACATGCCAATATTTCAAGTTATAATCTGGTACCAGATGGTTGTGCTGGTACCAGATGACTATGTTGGTACTAGATGACTATATGATGCTGGTACTGGATGGATGTTTTCAGGTATAGGTAGCAGATGAATTCTGATGTAGGTACCAGAGGGTTTCTAGAATGTTCTGGTGCACGTACTAGATGACTTCCAGTGTGGGTATCAGATGACTTATAGTGCGAGAATAGTGAAAGAACATATTGTTTGGACATAGAAACATAGGATTAAAACATCATCAACAAAACTATTTTATAATCATCTTTTTAATCACTAAAAATATGGAAAATTATGTATTAACCACATAAGATGACTAACAAGAGATAATGGAGGTTTATGGTGTAATTAGGGATATATTATTGGCGAAATGCGGGGAGAAGGTGTAATGATGAGTGTATTTGTGTAGCGTAAAATATGACAAAACTAGAGCACAACACTTGGTATATGGATAGTTTTCATTTCTGGGATGAAAAACACTTCCATATTCTATTTTATGACTCTACTCCACTTTCTGTGGAGCACATCCAACCGAGTAGACAAGAGCCTTCTATGCATACATTTCTTCAATTTTATTATTCTCCAGTGCTCGTGGATGATTTTTTGGCTCACTCTCCATATTTGGATCCACATGACCAATGTCAATCTTGGGAACATCATTTTCAGCTGGCTATTAAGTTTCGACATTTTCAACGTGGAGTTCACATGAACACTTGGACAAAGGACCTAGGTTTACCACGACGGTTGGACTACTTCAACATGGTGGCTCACACTCCTACATGGGACCCTGGTTCTCCAACCTACATCATCATTATGGTCCACACTTATTTGTGGGACCCTGGTATATGGTTGTACACCCTCATAACACGTGTTGAGGACAATGATTTCATAAGGGGGATGGGATGAGTGTAGCTAGGGGGAATAATGTGGGGTACCTATGGAGGTACCCAAGGGGAATTACAATATACATATATTGTTATGTATAAATACCACTTTTAATAAATAAGGCCTAATGTGAATGAAATAAATGTAAGAGGACTTACTAGAAGGTTTTTCCTCTATAAGGTTCCCCCTCTAGAATTTTCTTAGGTGGTTAGTAACACTATATAAAGGGGTTCAAGTAATATAATGGGGAAGTCAAGAAGTATTGTGTTTGGAGCAACAACTGATTATGAGGTTTCTTCCTTGAAGATGTAAGTGAACGGGAGTGGATCCCTTCCTTAATAAGATCTATTGTATGGTGTTTCCCTATCCTAAGGGTTTATATAACAATAAAGTGTTAGTTTCTTCAATATTGTTCTTGGATCTATTGCGGTGTTTTTGTATCTATATCTTTGTATTGTGCTGAAGCCCTGGAAGGGGAATGGTATATCTAAATGATTGTTGAGCACTGAAGGGGTACACTTCCTTGGGTGGGACAATTTGAGGGGAATGGGATATTTTGAGGTGGAACTGCTGCCGGAGTCAGTGCCATTGGCCCTGTCTTTACCTTTGTGTTGTTAGACCTTAGTTGGGAATGGTGAGAGTGAATTTTCCCTGGTGAGTCATAGCCTTGGCTTGGGGGTGATCTGTTGTTGAAAGTGATGAAAAATAGTGTCTATGGTTGGGAGGAACATTATAGGTCTACAACTAGTTGGTACTTCTTTGAAGATAAATTCAGTGCTCTTGAATGTTTAATTTCTTGATCAATGTGTTGTTTTTTGATGTGTTTTAATGAATTGTCTGCACATTGCATTGATGAATGTTTGGAATGTTTTATTTTTCCTATACATGTTTTATTTTTCTTGTTGGGTTGTGTAATTGTAATTATTTGTAATTATGTAGGGTAGATTGTACACAATCTTTATAGATCCATGCTGGGCGAAGTTAATGATGGTATTAGAGATAAATTTTGTGTCACGTGGCCTAGGTAGGGACTTGAGGATGTCACATTATGGTATCAGAGCATAATTTGTTTTGATAGAATTTCTTAGCATGGAGGCTGGGGAAGTTACAATTATCATCTAGCCAAATATGGGGTGTTGTTATGGAGGAATCAAACTTAATTGTGAGACCATAAGGAACTGAGAAGACTAGTGTTTCATGAAGCACATGATGCGCTCTATTTAGGACACCTAGGATGCCATAGGATTTATCAAAGTACAAAGAAACTATACTATTTTCTAGGAATAAAATCAGATACTACTACTTATGTGGTTCAGTGCTTGTAGTGCTAGTAGATAAAAGTAGGACATTAAAATCTAGTTGGAAAGTATAATTTCTTAAGTGGAAAGAAATATCCATGGATTTAATTTCTAGGTTACCAAGTACCTCTAGTGATAATGACTCTACATTGGTAGTAGTCAACCATATGACACATATATCTCACTTTAGTCCAATTAAGACAATTAATTAGGCTTGTGATATAACTAGCATATTCATTTGAGAGGTAGTAAGGATAGATCGTGATTCAAAGTTTACCTCCATGTTTTGGGAGATATTTTCTTGTCAGATGCACATGAAGCTACATTTTAATGCAACCTATCATCCAAAGATAGATGGTTAGATATAAAGAGTCAATATAATTTTGGAAGATATGCTTATAATCAACCAGGGAGTTGGTAAGACTACCTCCACTCAGTGGAATTTTCCAACAACTATGGATATCGCCTGTTTGATTCAACACAAACTTGCTCACCTAGCCTAAAAGGCCAAGCCTTACTGGATTACAGAATTCATAGCACATGTATCCCATGTCTAGACCCGCTTTCACATCATTTCCCCTCAAATAACTTAGGAAAACACTTTTCCTAATGTTATTTCCACTTAATTAAAGTCAAAACCCCTTTTATGAGTTTTCCCCTCTTTATTTTATTTAAATAAAAGGAAAAAATGAAAATAATGGTTATAATTGATTTGGTAAAACAAAATATTTTATTATTTTGACCCTATCAAGGATAACAACCATTGTTTTTATAAAATAGAAAGATCCCATCCATTTCCATATGATCATCACATGAAAGTAACCATGTGTTGCTGGAATTTCCACTCATCTTTTGGCCCCATTTCACCACTACTACTTTCAACCATTGAATAGGAGAGTCATAGCTCATTTCCATACACTCAGGAAAGAAGAAGAACCCTCCCACAGAGAGGCTACCAGAGGATTTTGATCTTCACAGGTTTTTCCACAAGTGTTATTCTATTATTCTTTCCATTGGGTATAGAGTTTATTCACATTCTTTGAATCCATCTAATCATTTTGCAGCTGGTATGTTCTTTGTTTTATTTCTTTCATGGTATAATAAGATTTAAACGAATGTGGATCTATTTATAAAGTAGGTTTTATATTCTTTTTACCCATTTTTTTTTTCCTGTGATATAGTACAAGCTTTAGAGATGCCAGTTTTCTCACCCTTGCTGCATATTTGCTACAACAAAATGAGGACTCCACTGGGGAACTGGGTTATACTCATGATCCTTGGTTGTGGGTGTGTGGTAAAAGTTTATTCTTCCACTTTTTATTGGGTTTCTTGAGTTTTTTAAGGGTTTTTACCACCCCGTATCTTTCTATTCACTTTTGTAGGGTATAGTTGTTGAAAATTCCCTAAAGAAACCCTTGAGTCGAGGCCATAGCTTCAAATCTAGCCCTTGGACACAACACACTTTTTGGAACATTATATGTCACAAACCAACTCACTTTTTGGCCAATTATATGCTACAGGAAAGCACACTTTTTGACCATTTATGTGGCATAGGCCAATACATTTTTTGGTCAGTTTTCTTCCACAAGACAACACACATTTCCACTAGATTTATGCCACATGCCAATGCACATTTTGGGTCATTTTATACGACTGACCAATGCACTTTTCTAGGTATTTCCACATTGGTCAATTTTCAAATTTACCCCATCAAACCCTATGCATTAAGGACCAAACCTCCAGGGGGCTCAAGAGGTTTTGTGAAGTTTTGTCTCCCTGTTTGCTGCTGCAAATAAGCTGTAGCTCGACTTCTCAATAACTTTCCTATCCATTAGTTTCTTTCTTTCATTTTCATATCATTTAAAGTGCATTCAAAAAAGAACAAAAATAAGCATATAGGGTAGGATATTGATCTTGGTTCCATTTCATTTAGATTATTTTTGTTTTCTACAACCATTAGATGTCTAATTGCTGTTACATAACCTTAGTTAGCTTGCATTTGCATACAAAAACCGTTAGTGAAAAGAAACACCGTTTAGGAAGTTTCTTTTTAATTTCCATTATGGATTTACATTTGCAAATCTAATTGCATTGTTTGAAATAAATTTTGCCTCATTTGATTTATTAGCTTGCATGTGACACTTTTTCAATTTTTTAAAAGGAAAATTCATCCCCTAGTACTTTTGATTAGGTTTCTTGCATCAATGGGAATTTATTTTACACTTTCTTTTCAAAGTTATTCATTTTCAGCATTTATATTTATAATAAACAATTTACTTCTATCATTTCATCCAATTTCAAAACCACACCAACACTTCAACCAAAACCAAGACTCCTTCATGTCATTGGAAACAATTTCTCCTCCCAAGAGACAATCTTGTGGGCTAAAAGTCCTTCGACCGGAGTTTCCCCTTAGGAATGCTCTTGTCTCCACTCGCTGAAGAAGGGTCCCCCATCCCGACCCATTATTTGGTACTAGCTCCTCTGAGTCTGAACCTTCATCCCCATTGAGAGGTACTAGTGTATCTAGTTCCAACCCTTTACCTCCTTCAGCAAGACCATCTACACCTAGTTTTCCCATGGCCTAAACTACCCAAACCTCCTTGCCTTTCATGGATGAATTGAGTATCCCAAACCTCAGCCAGTTGATCAATGACCATATCCATCATGAACCTAATTTGAATCCTATACCTACCATGTTTCCCTCTGACATTGGCAAGTTTGAGGGTAATTTAGGAGAAGACCCGTCCAACCATGTGATGTATTTCCACCTATGGTGTTCTTCGAACTCCATTACTGAGGACTATGTTAGACTTCAACATTTCCAAAGAACCTTGATGGGTTCCGTTACCAAGTGGTACATTGATCAATCAAGAAACACACAGTGCACCTTATAGGTCCTTACCTCTTGTCGTCAAACCACTACCAGTCATATTGCAGATCATATCCACGAGTGGCATAGAAGGTGTTAGCCCCTAAAGTTGCACTTGACTTTGAGATGGAAAACTAGGGCATCATCAGATTATTGCAATGGTATTTTTTAAGGGTTTTCTGAATAGCTTTTTAGAAGATGGTTTAAAGCTGGTTCAAGGATTCAAATAAACACATAACTCAAAGTAAAGACAAAAAACATCCCATTGATTTAGTAAATGGTAGTCACATTAATAGTTCAAAAAATAAGGTAAATAAAGAAGAAAATATACGAGAGTATTCAATTTTTCAACCCAATATAGATTTCTTTTTTCAAAATATCATTAAGAAACAAGAATATGTACTTGAAGACAATCTTGCTAATAAACAAAAACAACAAAGTTTTCACTGCGTTACTTAAGATCAAGAAATCACATGCATTGCAACAGAGTAAATGACTTCAAATAAGAAAAGAAATAGAATAAGATATGAAAGAGGATATGACCATCAACATGCCTTTTCCATTTAGTATCAATATGAAATATAAACTGTCTTACAGTGGATTTTACAAAAAGGTCCCTGAATGCCCAACTAATCCACCCCAAACTTCTCCTTCTACAAAGTTTATATAGAAACAATACATAATTATCAAGATCCAAAAGAAATGGATCTGAAAACCTCCTCATCTATATTTAGTTTCTTGTTTCAAATAATCAAGGAGAAGATCAAATCTGATATCCAAGTTGAATTGATGAGGTGGCTTGTCAACTGCTGTCCATGAGATATTTTTAGGAAAATAAATCTTTCAAATTACTGAAAAATAGGGTTCAACAATATCTTTGTATCTCTCAAAAAGTGTTAGATGTGTAAAAACAGAGAGAGTTTTTATGAAGGGGTCCGTTTCCAACAAAAACCTCTTTTTGTTTCCAAAAAATCATCTCCAACTGTTCTATGACCTCTCCCAAAATTATTGACTAAAACAAGAAATTATTTATTGTGAAATCTCAGAAAACTAGGCCTCAAAGATAAATTCGAATATTTTAAAATGTGATAGATTTGTAAAAACCGAGAGAGGTTTTTGTGAAGGGGAATGTTACCAACAAAAACCTCTTTTGGTTTCAATGAATTAATCTCCAACTGTTCTGAAACTGCTCTTTAGGATAAAGACTAAAACATGTAAACAACATAGTATGCATGTATTGATTTATGCTCTTCTTATTTTTTGAGGCTGTATAAGCCAACTATTGAGACACCATATGAGGTTCATAGAATGGGTGATTTCAACTATGAGGAACATGTTGTGGTGCCATAGGTCCATTGTATGCTATTACAAAGAGAACATGTGATATAGAGAAAAGAAAGGTAGATTGCTAGATGACAAAACTAAGTAAATGAGCCTGTAAAACTGCAACATTTGCAACACTGCCATAAAATAAGTTGTTCCCAGTACCACTGACTGAAGAAATTCATGTAGATGTAGTTCTTCCATCAGAAAACATAGCTACAGTTCCAAACACATTTCTCCCTGTTGTGTTAGCAGCTCCTTTACTCTGTCTTTTTCTTTCTTTGCTTTCACTTTAAATTTTGGATATTCCTCTACAGGGGCAGGTAAATTCAGATCTATAACAAGTTGAGGTTTTCTTAATTTAATCATATATTTTGAAGATAATACAGAAATAAGATATTCATCCTTAGTGCTATCAAAATATATGGTTTCTGGAAGTTCTTGCATTTGGTCTGGTTTTGCAAAAAGATCATCTCTGTCATTATAAACTACATCTGTACCTTTAAACACAGATTTAGATATTGAAGTTGATTTTGTGGTTTCTTCTGGTGGAGTTCCTCCTAGGGCATTTAGGTACATGTTTTGGATTTTTTCTCTATTTTTTCCCTTTGCACTCTTCTTACTTGTCGATTTCTGTTTCTGCTTGACTGGGGACTGAACTGGGTTCATAGTATAATCCTCATCCTCATCAATTTCCATCTTTATCTCTAGATTAAGAAATATGACAATATTTTCATCTAGTTTAGATTTCTTACCTCAACTAGTGGTAGCTTCCTCATGCTCTTTACCTACAGGAAAATATGCAATGGTTTTCTGATTTTGCAACTTCCTCTTGCTAGCCTGAGTTACCCTTGCTACATGTGATTCTTCTTTAATTAGGAACTCAATGGCTTTACCAGTCTGTTTCTGTTGGGCTGATTTCTTCCTTTTGGCATTTTTTGATTTAGCCGACTATAAATTATTTCTTAAATACTGGATTATCCAATACTAGGGTCTCTGGACTTCGTTTAAAGAGGATATTACCATTGTCTTAATTAAACCTTGGTGAAAGAGACTACCTTTAATTGTAGCAGGATGAGACTGCACTCTCTTGGTCATTTTAGATAAACTCTTAAGTAGAAAGTAGGGTAAATTAAGAGGATAATCACCATTAATGTGAATTAGCAGAGTGATATGGTAAAGATAAACCAATGAAAACCTTCACTCACATGTGATATACCTGTGGATGATCAACAAAGCGGTATGCCATTCCTTCGTTACCCAACTATGTGGTATTCCCTTTTTCCAGTTAGGGTTTTGTTTTTCTGGGATTAAAAATTGATTCACAAATTCCATAACCTTGTTCTCTTTCTTCCACAACCTTTCCCCACCAACTGACAATCTACATGATTTAGCAATTGAATGTTCAATCACCAACATCAATAATTTTCCAACTATAGCTTCAAAGCCATCAAAATTATGTGCGAAAACTATTGAAATATGTTCATTGTGCCCCTAGAAGGTTGTGAAAAAGTCAAACCAACCTGCATCTTTAAACCTCTGTGCTATTTGAGGGTATGCTTCGAGTAATTTCGTGCCCTCAGGTTCCAGTCTGATAATCTGACTGCTCTTCAATCCCTCATATGTAGTTGTTATAATTGCAGTATTAACCCGAGAAAAGATCGTGGAGAGGCATGCGGATCCTCTAATCATGATTTTGAGAAATTATGGCACGATCAGGGCAAGCTGGCGCATGTAAAAATATGATTATTCATAGCACTGCAACAATAGTGCTATTCTTGTAGCGCCATTTTGACTTGGAAAAAAATATGAAAATTAAAAAATGAATAGATAAGTGGTGTGACAAGATTTATCATAGAAAATCCTAAACTTTTAAAAACTTCAAAAATCATTTAAAAGTGCAATACAAATGGAAAAATGACCATTTAAACCAAGAGGTAAAAATCAAGTTTGGGCAACAAAGTATAAGCAGGGAGGATCAAGGATTAGGGGCACTCACTTAATAAAAAACAAAGTTAGAGACTAACATAAAGCATGGCTTGTGCAAGGCCAAACACAGTGATATCTTCATGAAGGAATTTTTTATGAAGTCCCTCCTTCCTCCTATTGCTTAGGATTTCAATATGACATTTCTACAGAGAAAGAAATAGGCTATCTAGAAATCCCATCAGTATGAATTGATTTATGCCTAGTATGGATACTTTTATAGGATTCGTTTCGATTGCCTTCATCTTGATCAAGTGACTCAAATACTCCAGGGACATCCCATGCAACTAATGGTGTAATCAAGTCTGTCTCCTAGTCTTATCCACCACCACCTCCACTCAGATGTAATGGATATCCTCATCCTTAAGGTGGGTCCCCCATTCCTTATGGATACCTGACCCCACCTCATGAATCGTCATGTGCTTCACATCAGATGAACACTCACACCTCCTACCCTGCACCTTATGTCCATCCTTATCACCATGGTCAAGGTACCCCTTGTGGTAACCCCTCTTGTGGCGTTGCCACCAACCCTTACTACCATTTTCCTGGTCCATAACCAACTAATTCTTATCCACCCGTAGTTATGCCCCCTCCCCATTCTTGTACGCCTACACTTTCTCCCCCCTATCAAGTTATGCATAACAAAATGATCCCCTTCCACCAAATAAAAATAGAAAGAAAAATAAACATAAAGTGAAGCAAAATAACTAGAACCCAGGGCGTCGAGGAAACCTGAATACCTCCCTGAATCGAATGGGAGACCAACCTGACCTCAACGAGAGCCAAGGAACTAAACCAATGCCCAAGAAGGGAAATAAACCCTCCATGCACACTAATAAACCCTATGCTTGTTGTGGAATATATGGAAATTACACTCATGAGTGTCCCCTCCTAACTGTTATGCATTGAGCATGGGAAGCAACTAAGGCTACTTAGAAATCCCATGCCCAACCTTCCCCTCCATCCTCGTTGTAATCAGATGTGTTGTAGAACCCTTTCCCAACCTAGGGGTTGGTATCAACTTCCCATCCCCCTCCATATGATCTTTCCCATGTCCCACACCCTTTTGGTCATGGAAACTACTAGATTCTCTTTTTAGATTCAATCAACATCAATCTAGTTACTCAATCCCACCAATATGGTATGCTTCCCAAGACACAACCCATTGAGCCCTCCGATCCTCCTTTGTCCATTAGTGGATCCATCCAAATTCCTCGGCCTACTGTGGACATCCCTCCAAGGTCCCCAAGGTTCTGCTAAGGCAGAATGCTACACACCTTCATGGGAAGGAATACCACCATTATAGCATTGTCGATAACTTAGCCTAGTCACCTGCTACCAGGTATTCCCTTGAAGTCCTTTAGATGTGCCCTTCATAGAAGAAGGTTTTCCTCACCACTTTGGGAGATGTTGATCCCTCAGATGATTGTATGATTACCTTCGATAGTTACCAGGTTGAAACCTTCCAATTTTTACCCTCCGTAGCTTTCCAAATCCCAGTTTACATTAAATAATACACCATCCACCAATGCATATTGATGAGGGTGCATTCACATGTGTCATGTCTTTCCAGGTCCAGAAACATATCAGTTCCTATACCCTTGTTTCATCTACGATCTCTCTTCGAGCATATGATGGTAGTCCTTCCTAGCCTCAAGGGATTTAACAAAACTATCCCATCCAGCTAGGGGTCAAACAATTTTGCATTGATGTCGAGGTTATTGATGCCCCTTTAGATTGCAACCTCTTGTTAGGATGAAGCTTCATGTATGCCATGATGGTTTTGGCTTCTTCTGTATTCTAAAAGATGATCTTCCTTGAAAACGAAAGATTCATAACCATCGACCAGTTGAATTAACATGACCCTCATGCCCAACCTCATCCTGACCATGTGGTTTCTTCTTTGGGAGGGGACCAAACCATTACTTCCCTTGTCAAAATTAGCCAAAGAGTCTGTCTAAAGACTCCACTTTATTGGGTGCATACTACAGACCTCCTCCTACAGTCACCCAAGTTGGTACATCCAATGTCTGCATGATATCCTCCGATGATGGACCTGCGGGCCCTCACTGCAACCCTCTTTCGGTCACTCTGTTCCTGCACCATTAATGCCCCCACCGAGAATGAAGCCAAAACACCCACACTGTCCCTTTGGCCATCTTCCTTTCTTGTTCCCACCACCTGGGATCATCAATACCCTGGTTATGGCTACCCTCAACCTACCTAACCTCACATTAGGGATTACACTGTGGTATTTGGATCCACCTCTACCCCAATTTTGAGCTCTAGGCCTAGAACATATTTGTCTTTGTACCTTTTGTAGCCTATCCCTGTGCACATTGGTGTTCCACAACCACTTGCACAACTCACACCTACTCCTCCCCCCCCTTTACTAAGCTTTTTCCTGAACCTTCCCAATTCACCCATCGACCACCACAATCCCCATGACAATCCAAACCCAAAACCAAGAAAGGTAACAAAGGGGAAATGCCAAAGGCAAAGTCACCAAAGAGTCTACAAAACCATCTATGGCCACCCAAGCCACTGCATTGTAAAGCTTCCCTAATCTAAAGAGATTTACAATGTTGATGAATTAGACATAGACCCTTCCACCCCTATTGTCGAAATCTCTCTCCTTGACCCCGCCACAAAACATCTAAGGTCTTTACGTACAAACCACCCTTGTTTGTATGTGACACCTATGGTCATTATTCTCAACATTGCCCCCATATACCCCATTATTAGGATTCCCTTCATGTTATCCTCCAACTAGATGCTGCACGGCAAGAGGCACCCACCACGATGATCGAAGACCCAATACCTTCTTGCGATAAGTCTTCCCAAGACAATCCTACCCCCGTCATCAAGATTTGTCCCCTTGAATCTAAAACCGGTGCTCATACCATGTACATCCTTTATGTATCTACATCTTTGAGATTAGAGTTCCAACAACCTATTTTCTCTGGAGATGACTCTCAACCACCTATGATTATTTCCTTTCATTATTTTTGTATAGTGTATATAGTTTAGAGAGTTTGGTTGCACCCACCTTGCACATCTTACATCTCATTGGTTATCTTCTTTCACCTTTTAGATGGACCCTTTTTCCTCCTGTTACATTGGTTATGCTGATGGTGTGAGTCATCATTCTTTGAATCTAGCCTTGGAAGCTTAGGCCCTGTTTACCCCCACACTTACCCTCATTCACTCAAGTGGTGTATGCATTGGATCTGGTAGAAATATTGAGTTCAAATATGATGCAATGATAGTTTTGTTAGATGATGCCCTTGATCATTGCATATGTCACCTACATGTTTGTTTAGATTCCCAACTACTCATAATGTAGTTCAATGGTCTGTATCGTGTGCGCAACCCATGTTTTTTTAGGAAATATCTCCGAGTTTGACTCCTGATGCGATCATTCGAATCCATTACATTGAATCATGTACCTATACATCATAATAACTTTGTAGACAACATTACAAATAATATCCTAGACTAGCATTTAGCACATGCATTTACAAGAAGATAACCATTTTCATTCATTTATACACTATTATGCATACTCATTATTAAATACCATCCATTGTACACTTGCATTTATCATCAAACACATGTATATATATGTCCATAAACATATTATATATTCAAAAACCAAAAATAACACACAAAGTTGTATTATTTTGAGTCCACTACTCTACTATACAGTCGACACCACCACATGCTAAACAAGTAAAAACACAGGGGGAATCCACGTCCCTTACTACTCATCCTCATCAGATGGAGCAATTTGTGCCAAGGGAATCATGTCCCATGATGTGAGGTCCCATACTACTTGCCTCGCAACTCCTACCCTCTGTAGGATGGAGCACCGCTCAACTCATACCTTAACCCAAGTTCCTATATAGTGGTCATCCATAGTATGCCACCCGTCCTTTGATACCCTAGTCAATAGGATGTCTAACCTCTGACGAAGGTCCTCCATATATTCCTGCAAATCTTTCCCTTCCTTGGACCCTGATGGTCTGGGGTCAGTAGATGAGCTAGCCTCATTGGTCACTTCCTGTCCCATTAGTCTCACCGGTGGTATGTCTGCAAGTTGCCCATACCCATATTGTCAGTACCATATATTGACATATCCAAATCATGCAATAAACACATATAAAGAAAAAATGTACACAATTTTCCTTACCACCAGGTCCCCATGCTTGACCTATTGGTAAAGGTATCTCAGGATGTCCTTGGTAGTTCATCCCTGAGTACGAATAATACTCAATCATGATCGAGATCTGATACCAGTGTCGAAAGAACTTGGGCCGAAAAAAATTCCCGACCCCACCACCCCCACCTCTCTAAAATAACTCACCCCACCTGCGCATCTGAGGCTCTTATGGCCCCCAATCATAGGCATGCACATGCACGAATAATGTAGGAATGCTCTCAAAGAAGAAGGAACAAAACACTATCTGAAAGTCATAGTTCCATCCTCGTCCCCTCCTACATGTTGAAAATTGGCGCTTTATCACTAGCAAAAGTATTTGTTCCCACCCAAAGTACTCCAAACAATTTGAAGAGCATAATTACACCGCCAACTTGATGATCAAAATACCATTTTTGATCTCTCACAGAAATATCATCACGATTTAGGGCCTTCTCCTCCTCTCCATGGTCAACCTCCACCACTGGTAATAATGAGTTGGAAAAAATGAGGGAAACCATTTTTATAGAAAAATCCCATTTTTATTTTTGCTACTACGGGCTCATATGGACTTTGATTGAAAAACCGTTTGCATCATTCGAATCTTCATTTTGAGCTATTAAAATGGGTTCTTTTAGGTTATTGAAATTTGACACTTCTTGCAGAAGCCATTTTTCTTCCACGCGGGGTCAAAAAGTTCTCCCCCCTTGTTAGAATTCTCTTTCAGTTGGTCCCATTAGTTAATCACCATTTTTCTTTTTCTATTGCTGACCACTGAGCCAAAATTCCCCACAGATCATCATTATCATATGTGGCGTATCAATGTTTTTCCCTAGTTGGGAGAATGCTTCTAGCATACCACCTATACCCTTAGCTGGGGGCATTATGCATTCCCCTCCTAATCAGTTCCATTGTCACTATTAGGAGGATTCCATCCTCTGGGTCTCCTTACTGACCAACCTCATAGGTACTCTGAGGAAGGATCCTCCTTTTTCCCCCCTTCTCGACCAACCTCACTGGAATTCTCAGGAGGGGACCTTTCTTTGTTTCCTATTGACCAATATCATTGATATTATTAGGAATTTCCCTTCCTTTCCTCCCTTTTGACCAACTTCCTTGGACTTATTAGAAGGAACCTTCCATTTTCTAAGTCCCCTCATGATCAGACTCATTGGCATTATCAGGAGGGACTGTCTTGTTACCTCCCCTCCTAGCTAGCCTCATTGGAATTATCGGGAGGGGTTGTCTTGTTAGCCCCCTCCTAACCATCATCGTCAACATTATTAGGAGGAGTTGTATGGTTCACTCCCCTCCTGACCAACCTCACTTCCATTATCAAGAGGGGTTTTCTTGTTAACTTCCTTCCTGACCAACATCATTGGCATTATCAAGAGGGGTTGTCTTGTTAACTTCCCTCCTAATCTGCCTCATTGGAATTATTAGGCGGGGTTGTCTTATTAACCCCCCTCTTACTAGCCTCATCAACATTCTCATGAGGGATACTTCCTTTTTACCTCCTTCCTGACCAACCTCATTAGAATTTTCAAGAGGGATTTTCTTTTTATCCCCTCATGACCAACCTCATTGACACTGTTAGGAGGAATTTTCCCCTTTTTCCCTCTTGACCAACCCCATCAGAAATTTTTGGAGGATTCCCTGCCTTGTTTATATTTCTCTCTCGACCATCCTCATTGGCATTCTCAAGAGCGATATTCTTATTTTATTCTCCTCCTGACTAACCTCATTGGCATCTCCTTTTTTTGTGCCCCACATGAATCTCCTTTTTTTATGCCCCTCTTGAACATCCTCATTGGCATTCAAGAGATCTATCCCTTTTTTGATTGGATTCCTTCACCAAGATTCCAATTGGCCATGTGATTTTCAACACATGGGTGCGAAGCATTGTACTTATAACATACCCCCTTAATGTTTTCCAACATTCCTAGGTTTCCCTTGTTCAAAGCATCTGAGATGAGTTACCCTTGTGTCCCATGGAGTCTCTTTAATTTCATATTGTGTCTTGTTGCAGCGTGTCATCTCATCCATGAGTTGTACCCATCACATGTTTCCCAACTATTGAACTCCAGTTACCCCAATGATGTCTTTGAGAAAGATTATTCCAAATCATCCACCATTCCATCTGGGATGTTCTTAGTTGCTGCTAGTTCAGCCCTGCATTTAATCTCTGAGCAAGAGAAGTTTTGGGTTTTCCTCTCATTACCTTCCATCCATCCCTGGTATTAGTACATATTAGTTGAATTATTATTGTCACCTTGTGTTGTTCCTAATGTGATTCCTTTTTCTTGGTTCCAACAAGCCCCCCCCCTATCAAATTCAACACTTGTATTCTAGGGGTTTGGATTAGAGGATTGTGTCCCTTGTATTCCTCTTCATCATCGATGCCTTGGTTGTTTCTTATGTTCTTGAATTAAACTCATTATCGCACATTTGAGACTCATACACTTCATAGTCCAATGATCCAGTTACTTATGCCATCATCTCAGACATATTTGAGATGTAGCAGACCTCAGGAGGGGGTTACCCTTCAGGTATTCCCTTGCATGTTTTTGCATAGTGACTTACAGAGCTATGACCTCATATATATTTTTTTGGATATTGGGCCTACAAACACTCCTTCATCCTTGGGTGTCAGTGGAATTTACCTTATCGACATCAACAACTTCATTCTAGGGGTTAGTCCTATGTACCCTGGTACCTATCCTCTCTCTTAATGGGTTACCTTGGACCAAGCCATGAGATTCCTCATTTCTATTAGACTTGGTAGGATCTCAAGTGATTGACCTAATCTCATTATCACATTGTTGATATTTGTACATATATATGATCTAGTATCAAATGCAGTTCCTCAGAATTGATTGGCTCCATTCCACCGTTCTTAGATCCCTCAGGTTGAGCTTTCCTTCAGTGAGATCATGGAAGATTTATGGAGCCCCATTCTTGTTCAGCAGGGCTTCTCAAGTTGCTTCCACCTCCTCCCTTCAACATGGGGGAATCAATTCTTCTGTACTCAATTCTGTCACAGTTGGGATGTACTTAAGCTATTCCCATTCAGATATATGTATATGAGACTAATTATGTCATCTTCATATAGTCTATCCATGTTTTTCTAGCACCATGTTGTATTCGAGACTTCTTGATTGTATCACTAGTGATATCATGAGTTATCTCGATGAGTATGGGTATGCCTAACTTGTCCCAATGAGATAATATACCTCACCACCTTTTTACCCTCTTGTTGACATGTGATTTTCTATGGCCTCTTCGGTGGTTGGCCTCTCTTTTTCCCCGTGGAATTTTTCTCTCTTAAGCTAATCCATTTTCCTCGTGAAATCAAACTTTAATGTATTTCGCTCATGTGATTTGATCCTAACCTCACACATTAAGGGACATGTTTTATCACCATAAAATTGCTCACCTAGCCTAAAAGGCTAAGCCTTACCAGATTACACCATTCATAACACATATATACCATGTGCACACCTGCTTTCACATCATTTTCCTTAAAACAACTTAGGAAAACACTTTTCCTAATGTTATTTCCACTTAATTAAAGTCAAAACCCCTTTTATGACTTTTCCTCTTTATTTTATTTAAATAAAAGACAAAATTCAAAATAATTGTTAGAATTGATTTGGTAAAATAACATATTTTCTTATTTTGACCCTATCAAGGATAACCACCATTTTGCTTATAACATAGAGAAACCACATCCATTTCCATATGATCCTCCCACAAAAGTAACAACATGCTGTCACAATTTCCACTCATATTTTGCCCCATTTCACCACTACTACTTGTTAATTTTTTAATAAGCTAGGTTAAGCATGAAGTTCATTCCATTTTAGCCTTTAACCATAACCATAAATGTTGCAACAATCAAGATCACAAGAATAAGCACCATGCAGAAGAACACAAGAAGTATCATGGGAAACCCTTCTAAAAAAGGGAATAAAACCCAACCAAATCCTTTTCTATAATCCTCAAGAGAAAGACCTTCACCACCAAGATAAAACCTAGCACACAAGAGGGTGATCAAACCCTAGAAGACTAGCACCCAAGAGAGGTGCGCACTTTTCCCAAGAAGGTGTACTTGCTGAAATTTCCAAACTCACATGAAATATATATTTCCTCAATGGGGAATTTACCTTTACTTATACTAACCTGAACCTGTCAACATAAGTGTCTATTGGCACAACCGGGCCGACCTCACTAGATTATAATATAATTAATATTAACCATATTAATTATATTTTACATTAATTACCAGTCACATTAAGGTGGGGCCGACCTGTACCCTTTACATTACAATTAGGGTTACAGTCAGGTCTGACTCTTAATCAATATAGAAAAGGATCTGATACACCCACTAGTGCTCATCCACTAGGGGAACATCCATAGGGATGTCCATATCTCTGTCTCACTGCATTACACAAAAGAACCATATCTTCAGACATTCACCCGTGCTCATCCATATGCACCTCCACTGAACAGATCTTATTTTCCACTACCTCACACAGGAGAGTCATCTGGAGTTTCTCGTCAACTTTCCTGCTTAGAGGAGGCTAATACATCAACTTCATTTATATTCTCATGATGATGCACCAAACACTTTGGGATTTCACACGTTCACCTTGTGCTCAACCACATGGACATCTAACTCAACAGATCACCTTTCCCATTGGATAATCATCTGGAGTTCTTCTCAACTCTCTGAATGGAGAAGGTCATATCTACATTCCAACTCTGTCTCAGGTAGGAACCACATACCCTCTTCAGGGGATTTCTCTTAGGTTTGTAAGCTAGAGAATATCTTCACATGGATGCATTGATCCACATCTCACAGGTTTGTAAGCTGGAGAATGTCTCACATAATCATCAACACTCCCTCTCATCTAGGGAGGAATTATTCATCATGCCAAGTCTCACACAGATGTACTTTGAATTTTTTCTTGGCTAGAGTCATCAATTCTCCCTCTCAACTAGGAAGACATTCTTCACCAAGATGGTTGGGTGAAGATGTCTGCAATCTGATCAAGTGTAGGAAGGTACTGTATGTGTACTATTTTTCCTCTGCATCATATATTTGATATAATAATATTTCATCTCATTGTGTTTCGATCCATCAGGAAACATTGGGTTCTCAAGGAGATTTATACATGGCTCTTGGTTATCATTATATGATCCATTTCATGATCAAGTAAATCTGTCAGAAGCTTGTGAAGCCATACTGATTCACACACTCAATAGTACATACTCTCCTTCTGTGGTATTCAAGGCCACATAGATTTCGTTTCCTGTTGCATTAGGAAACCATGGAAAACTTCATGGTAGAACATCAAACGAATGTGCTTTTCCGGTCCACTATACTTTTTGCTTAATCTGAATCGTCATATCTTGCAAACTCAAGTTCACTCTGGAGGCATATCTCAGGCCATATCCAACTTTGCCTCATGTTTTGCTGTTGTCTAGTGAGTCTGTTTTGGTTGACTCATGAAATGACTATGCACATTCACTGCATGGTATGAATAAAGTCTGGTGTTAACCAGATACATCATTGATACAATCAGTTGTGGATCAGTCTCATCTGAATCATCATCAGTCTTTTCCTTTTAAATTTATCACGATGGATTTTGCATTCTGTCATACTTGAACTTATTTAATACCTTCACTGTATATTTTTCTTAGCTTAGAAAAATCTCATCGGTTCTCTGTCATACTTCTTGTCTGAAGAAGTAGTGAATCATACTCAAATTCTTCATATCGAATTCATAAGTCAAGGATCACAACAAGGCTTTATGAATAAGTCACCAAAATCGGGCTCTTGTCAGCGACACTGCAATGATATAGGTTTGGATCAACAACACTCTTGTTGAACTCCAAACTCATCAATATTTTCTCTGTCTGATATAGTTTCCAACTCATGGATGGTAGTACAGATGGAAGTGTATCAGGTTTACTGGATCAAGTGTCTCATCATAGACAAATCCCTCTGTTTGTGAGAAACCTCTAGCTATAGATCTCGTTTTGTATTTCTAAACACTTCCATCAACTGCATGTCTGATCTTATAGATCCACTTGGAAGTTACTACAGACATCCCTTCTAGTTCATGAATAATATCTTATGATCATTCTTTAATATATACTGGTATTATTCTATTATGGCATCTTTCCATACCTGTTCTCCCGTGGCTTCTTTAAGACAAGAAGGCTCAACATCAATAAGGTGGCTCATGACTGAAGGATAGCTTTGAAGATCTCTTTTACTTTCTCGGGATGTGCCTTGAGAGGCTTGTAGGTTTCTCTGCCTCTTGTAGAGTGAGTCTAGGTAGGCATATTATGCCCTACTGCAATATTTTTGAACATATCAATTGGAGCAACTGGATTAACTTGAATAATGTTTGTCTCCCTCTGAACTTCTAAAGGGGGAGAAAGTATTAGCTTAATGTCAATCTCCATCTGAGATTCTCTAGGTTTGTTGGATGTGTATCTCTTCTTTTAAGGACAATGTTTCTTCTTATTCTCACATAATAATCAATTAAATATGGTTTGGACTCCCGTACCAGGGATAATGGTCCAAGTCTTTGAGGGCTCCCATACTAGGGGTTTATTCAAAAAATGCACTCAACTATAAAAATTGGAATCAATTTATTTACCTGGTTTGTAGTCATGCTTTAGTTTTAGAGGAAGTACTTCTCCTGTCTCTTCTCTTTATTCTTTTGAGGTGGGTCTGGATCAATGTCAACGATGGAAGCATATTGTCTTCCCTTCTTCCTAGTTGGACAGTTTCTTGCATAGTGTCCATAATTGTCACATCTAAAGCACTGAATTTCTGAAACATCTCTTCTTTGATAACTTGGTTTTGATGAAGACTTTTCTCCTTTAAATGTTTGAGTGGAATTTCTTTTGAATTTTTCTCCTTTCTTTGTGTGAAGTGCAAGAGCATGATTTTCTTCTGAGGAATCTTCCACTCCTCTATTTCTAAGTCTAAGTTATTCTTGAGTACAATCTGTCCATAGACGATCAAAGGTTGGTAGAGCTTCTCTTCCATTGATACTCTGAAGGAAAGGCTCCCACAATTTTGGAAGATTCTAGAGAGTGGTTAAGACAAGTTCTCTACCAGACATGATTTCCCCAATGGTCTCTAGTTGTTCTTTAATCTCTGATAACTTCACGAAGAAGATGGAAACTGTGTTACCTTTCGTCATCTTGGTACTTTGAAGTTGGCTCTTTAAGGTAAGATATCTGAGGGTGTTGTCACTTTCAAACATTTCTTTCAAATCTTCATACATCTCATAGGCTGTCTTTAGGTTGGCAATGCGAGGTAAGAGGTGATCACTTATTGAGTAAATGATTATTTTTCTTTCTTTGACATCTTCTTCCTTTCTTATATTTTTCTCTATATCTGTAGTTGTGGCTGGTAGGGTTTTAGTTACCACATCCAATAGGTCATCTTCTTTAAGGGTGACTTGAAGCCTTGATTTCTAGGAGCTGAAGTTGCTTTCTCCATCAAGCCTATCTTCTACTAATGCTCTATTTTTCATTTTATTAGTTTCTCCAAATTCTCGCCAACTGGATTTTGAAAACCTAATGATTAGGTTGAATTAGCAACCTTGGATTATATTGGACTTATGAATTCCAACAATAAACTTGATAGTGTCACATAGATGCTTGCTGATTCAGGAGAACGTTTCTTTAGAAATCTGGAATTAATATTCTGTAGGAAATTTCGGCACCCTAGAAACCCTAGGGCCAAAAATCAAAATTTATTAGAATTACACTTTGAGAGATTTTGGAGATGCACTAGAGTATGCTATACTCTTCTATGCAAAAATTATCCCCAACGTCCAAGTATTAAGGGCTAGAACTTCACTGAAAGGAAGGTCGTACGTAGTTTTCTCAAAACCCTAGAAGGGTTGTACGGTTCTGCAAAAGGTGAGCTAAGAATTTGTGGATGATTGTGAAACGGGTTCTTTCTGTTAATGTTTTATGCCATTATTATAGTTCTTTTCATTTCAATAGATAAGAGCAACATAAGAACAAGATCATTGAGAAATACACATTCACAAGAGACACAACATTTATCCTGGGAAACCCTCTAGGGGAAGAAAACCCAGCAAAAAATTCCTTATCATAAATTGCCAATACAATGTCAAGAGATAACTCAAACCAATATAGATATTCCTCTCCAAAAGATGCGCCACTCTTCTCCCTCTCTCCAACTGGTAAGTTGCAACTTTCCTCTTAAGAATGAGCAAGTGTGTTGTGTGTTAAAGTGAGGCGCTAGCCTCTCTATATATACAAGTCTGGCACGTGTGAAGGGTATTCACTGGCAGGGCCGACTTCTCACTCTGGGTGGGTAAATCCACCTTTAATTTATTTTTGGGTCTCAATAATAACTGCTGGGGCCGACTTCTTATTCTGCCTATTACAATTGTCTGTTGACCAATCCGCAAAAGGGGATTTGGTCCTAATACAATTACCGACATGATTAATCCACAATGGAGATTGATCCTATAAATAATATATCAATAATAATAAGAATACTCTTTGTAGTTACATTATTTCAACACTCCCCCTTAAAAAGAAGGGTATTCTTCAACAACATCAGGCGAGAGAGGTCTGCATCATTAGTGGCATCAGGAGGACAGTATCGTCAATATCATCTTGGAACATTGGCTGGCATATTTACGAGTCATCGAAAGTTTTCTTCATCGGCAACATCGTCATTCTCGAAAGAATGCCATCATCATCTACATCAATATGTATCAGTAAAAATGATACCTCATCACAACACTAGGCTGACACATCACAATACTACACTGGCTCAATGTCACAGCTGTTAAGCTGGTAGCTTAGTGTCAGTCACATCTTGCTTTATGTCTAACAACTAGGTCAGAAGAAAGGTATACATCATCTTGCTTTACGTCTAACAATTGGGTCAAAAGCAAGGAATCATCTTGCTTTACGTCTAACAACTAGGTCAGAAGCAAGGAACACATCATCATCTTGATTTATATCTAACAATGAGGTCAGAAGCAAGGAATCATCTTGCTTTACGTCTAACAACTAGGTCAGAAGCAAGGAACACACCATCATATTTCTTTACGTATAACAACGAGGTCAGAAGCAAGGAATCATCTTGCTTTACGTCTAACAACTAGGTCAGAAGCAAGGAATACACATAGCATCTTGCTTTACGTCTAACAATGAGGTCAAAAGCAATGACTCGTCTTGCTTTACATCTAACAATGAGGTCAGAAGCAAGGAATACAGACAACGTCTTGCTTTACGTCTAACAGCGAGGTCAGAATCAATGACTCATCTTGCTTTACGTCTAACAGCGAGGTCAGAAGCAAGGAATACACACAACGTCTTGCCTTACGTCTAACAACGAGGTCATAAGAAATGACTCATATTGCTTTATGTCTAACAACGAGGTCAGAAGCAAGGAATACATATATATACTCCCCCTTTCAGGGAGGGTCCTTTCGGACTATACCAAGCTTATCTCGAAAGTGTACATACTTTACACGAGATAGAGGTTTGGTCAACACATCAACAACCTGTTCATCCATGGTAATGCACTGGAGCTTCAAGGCTCCTCTCTGTACCATGTCGCGGATGAACTGATAGCGTATCTCTATGTGCTTCGACCTGTCATGGAATACATGATTCTCTGTCATCTTTATGCAGCTCTGGTTGTCACATAGAATCATGGTTGCTCTCATCTCCAAGTCAAATAGGCTAGTCAACAACTTTCGAAGCCATATAGCTTCGCAACTAGCAGAACATGCGACAATGTACTCCGCTTCCGCTGTGCTGAGAGCAATACTGGATTGCTTCCTACTTTGCCACGAGATCATGGCTAATCCCAAACTGAAACAACATCCAGAAGTGCTTTTTCTGTCAGCAATGCTTCCTGCCCAATCTGAATTAGTGTATCCACTCAATGTGAAGTCATGATCTCCATCACAGTTGAGACCATAATCCATTGTACCTTTAAGGTACCTCATCACATGTTTTGCAGCCACTAGGTGAACACGTCTGGGCTCTACCAGAAATTGACTCAAGGTGTTCACTGCAAAACAAATGTCTGGTCTGGTGTTCATCAGGTACATAAGTGATCCAATAATCTGTCTGTACAGTGTGGCATCTATCAAGTCTGACGAAGTATCGACCATAAGCTTCAACTTCGTTTCCATGGGTGTATTCATGGACTTACATTCTAGCATGTCGAATCTCTTTAAGATTTCGACTATGTACTTCCCTTGGTTAAGGAAGATCCTTTCCGGACTCTGCCATACCTCAAGACCTAAGAATTAATGCATTAGGCCAAGGTCTTTGATTTCAAATTCTGTGGCAAGTCTCTTTTTACATTCAATGATGAGCTTTTCTTCTCCAGTTAAGAATAAGTCATCCACATACANTAGTAATATTACTGGTTCATTATCCATAATTTTGAAGTAGAGATTTGAGTCTGCTTTACTCTTGGTAAAGCCTAATCTCGTCAAGAAACTGTCTATATGGCCATACCAAGCTCTAGGGGATTGCTTCAATCCGTATAAGGCTTTCTTCAATCTGTAGACATGAGACTTCCTATCTTCAACCTCAAATCCTTGGGGTTGCTCTATATACACTTCCTCTTCGATAACACTATTCAGGAAAGCTGTATTCACGTCCATCTATTGCAGCTTCCATTTCATCTTAGCTGCAAGAGCTATGATGGTCCTGATCGAAGTGTATCTGGCTACAGGAGCGAATGTCTCTTCATAGTCAATGCCTTCCTTCTGGGAAAATCCACGAGCAACAAATCTTGCTTTATACTTCTCAATACTTCCATTAGCAACATGTTTTATTTTGAAGAGCTATCTGTAGGATACCCCATCTTTATTCTTCAATCTGGAAACTATTTCCCATACTTTGTTCTTTATTATGGATTGGTATTGCTTTGTCATGGCATCTGCCCATTCTTTTCTCTGAATGGATTCTTCAGAGAAGGCAGGCTCCTCTTCTAGAATATCACACATCAAAGCCGTATAACTGGAGAATGGCTTTGGTCTTTTCACCTGTCTCATAGTTCCTTCTGGAACACCATACTTCTCTCCATATTGAATAAGCTCTCTAGCCCAAGCTGGCTTTCTTTTATGGAGGATCGTCATCTGAGGAGGTTCTTGTACTTCTACTATATCATGGTCTTCTAGAAGTTCCTCATCAGGGGAAGTCACGACTTCCCTCACTGGTTCTGCAGCTC